>JBAJNP010000033.1:0-194878 GCA_036877545.1 Yasuhikotakia modesta
ACACACACACACACGTATGTAAAACTAACCCCACACCTTATCTAGGAAGCAACTGTACTCTATTTCTCTTCTAGTTTTGGTCTAACAAAACTGTTGGTTGGAGTTTGGGGACAATGAGCAGCCCGGATTAAGAAAATAAGAGGGGAGGTCATTTTTCAACCCCCACCCACAACTTCCAAATCCTGCTGTTTTTATTCAGTTCTGAATAAAAGAAATGGAAAGGAATGAAGTTAATCAACAGAACACACACACACTCTGATGGAGACACACAAAATGATAAGTCCTAAAAAACCTCCAACAAAACACTTTACCCCTCATCTACTTAAAGAGTTGGAGAGCAGGTTGGGGGGGCAGTTCTTATGAGCAGGCAAATTTACCTTTTCTTCTTCTGTTGGCAGTTTTATGCATAACATATTGGCAGTTATGTTCTCTCTATAACATTTGTGCAAACCATCAGTGCCAGACAGACTTTGCATCATGACAGGAATTGCATCATACTGCATCAAAACTTACAATGCAAGAAATGTCAAATCCACACACACCAGCACTCCACAAATACACACAGAGGGTTGAAATAAATGGTGTGTAATGGAATTGTGGGTATGAAGATGTCAGCGGATCTGAGTGTTGCAAACTGATCTATTATATTGCTCTGCTCCCTGCAATGGAAAAGCAATAAGTCAGCTGAGGTGAGGGTAAAGGGGAAGGATCAGAAAGAAAGAGGGCAACAGAACACTGTGTCCTTTACATGCACCATGGAAGGGTTTTGCAGTAAGCTCAGAGCACTTTAATAAAGACCCAAGCCTGTCTCTGACTCAGCAAAACAGCTATGATAGAACAGCTAGCTGCTCTGCTAATGGTGATATATAAAATTGATACACAGCAAAATTGCACAAAAGAGGTCTATATTACCTGGTTAGAAGTTGGTTGGTACCAAATTTGCTTAAACAACTCAGTTATAGATATGGAATTTTCTGGACCAATCACCTGAGCCATAAATATCATGTGACTCATTACCTTGGGTCCACCATTACAGACGATGCAAAATGCCAACTTTGTTTTCTGTGTACTTGGGTCTTGCTGCAATCAAAAAATATTAAAGGAGGTGAGACAAAACACCTGTTTCAAATCTCAGCCATGAAACCCAGAATCTTTTAAAGCTTATTTATGAACACAAGGGTCAAAATGTCAAAGGTTGAAAGACCACTGTTCCAAAATAGAGCACTGGTTTGTGATCTTAGACTTAATGTGACCTCAGGTGCAACTAACAAATTTGGTTCCATAAATGTCACACTGACAAACAAGTGGAGGATCTCAGAACACAAGATGAGACCTTCTTTATAATCACAGAGAAGTAAAAGGATTTTTAAAAAGTATAGACTGAGCTGTAAACTTTACTTTAACAATCATCCATCCTTAATGTCATGAGTGAATCTAAATAAAGCAATATACAAGCTTTACCACACTCTAATAGTGGATGAAAATAAACATATTTAAAAAAAATAAAGGCTTCTACAAAACCTTTTACCCAGACAAAAGAGTTCACAGCTACAGAGTCTATTAAAGAGTAAGCATGTTTTGCTATGAGAGGGTTACCAGCATTAGCAACAGCTATTTCCCATAGCTAAACAAAGGGAATTCATCAGTTTATGAAAAGAGAGCTGGAAAATAGAGGACAAGTGAGCAAGAAAGAGACCTGAGAGAGAGAGAGAGACCTGAGGCCACTCACACCATGTAGGGAAGGCTGCAAATCACTGTGGGCACAATATCAACATTACTGCTCTGATTTTATAGGAAAGAGGAAAATAACTAACTCATGGCATTGTTTAAAGTGTGCACACATAAATCTCAGGGCCACCCTGCACTACTTCAGTAAATCTTAGCAGGAGAAAGGTGGGAGCAAGCAACATGTCAGAGTCTTCCCATTCAAGTCCCATTAGTTCTCAGCATGCTTGCTGTTTTGGTTTCACCATCATGTAGAGAGGGTCAGACTGTCTCTCTCTCTGCCAAGGGAGTACAGCTCCCAGCTGTGTGAATGCCATGAAAGCACATCGAATTTATGAAAGCCACACAAACACACATACTTGATTTTTGCAAAAACAAACACAAAAACACAACATAATTGGTTTCTGTTATAGCTAAGCCTCTGATATCATTGCCACTAAAGAGAGAAAGAGAGAGAGAGAGAGACAGCAGGATTCAGTCTGCTGAAGATAACAAACAGCTGCTCTTAGGCAAGTGTAAGCATAGATTAAGTCTCTGAAACTGCTTAGCAGCTGTTCAGACCACACACACAAACACATGAGACAAAGTTCTGAACTACCAATCATGTGCCGTGACTGCACACTAACCAGCTGAGTTGAGTCAAAGTAGTCAAATGTTGTATTTGAGGAAGAACGTCTCCTGGGAAACCCTGACAAAAGAACCATTGAACATGTCCAGATATTACCATGGAACCATGTAAAAAACAGTGTTCAAAACAGCCTTTTGGATACTATTGTGGAAGTTCAATTTGCCACACAGTCTCTGGCAGGCTCTGTCCCCATGTCCACAACAATTCCCATCTTCCTATTGCCACCCTCTGACCCCTACAGCTCCTCCCGCTTAAGCCCAGATCGTCCACTATCAACGCCACTGTTCACACTCTACACTGGTCATCCATCACAAACCTGACCCTGCTGCAAAACACACTTCAAAGTGCTGGATGAGACCTTTATTTAAATTTCCCTGTGGGCTTAAACCTCAGCCAGACACACATTCACACCATTAATCAACTTCCAGACTTCAGCAGAAGTGATAATCAGCAATGACAATGAGGAAATGTTTGTTCCCACTGAGCACAGTTTTGCACTGACATTGAAAAAACTGCCATCAATGTGATTTTGCAAATAATTCTGTTTATCACAGTTCTTTCACAGCAGCCTCTTAACTTCCTGCTGTGACTTTTGCTGGGCATCTACAACGACCTTAGTGCTTTTTAAATCACGCTTTATGGATCATTAGCCTTTAGTGTCTTTAATTAACTGGACCTAATTAAACCCAACAGGGTGAGAGGTAGAAATTGTGACACCGATGACAGATTCCATTAAAGCCTGTATGTTCTGAGAAGCTGGGCTATGTGAATGATTGAAATCAATACCATATGACATGACAGTTTCTACTGATGGAAAAAACAGAGAGTTAGTCAGGCACATTTACCTTGCACAGAGCCTCTGAGTTCAGCTGCTATAAGCAGCAGAGTTTCAGGACTGAAGAAGACCGTACACATCCCAGGAGTCCCAACACAACATCCACTTTACTCACACCCCTGCAGACATACACACACATGTATTGAGATTAAACCAAATTCTAAAGCAAGCAAAACACTACATGCAAAAGAAATGCAGACACTCATGACTGGACACACAGAAAAAACAGACAGCTAGAATACCATGAGAATAACAAGAGGGCCCATCAATGTTCCATCCCCAAAGAGGATACAACAGGGTTCAAGTATGCATACTTTGTCAAACACCTGTTTTAAAGTTTGAGTTGCCGGGTGTAAAGGTGAAAAGCATGTTATTATGTTACTGGGAAAGCATGATGAGGTCATGGCTTCAGAGGGGTCATTCATTTTCTTTCTCTTTGGCTCAGAGTCTGTAGATTTATAAGGTTCTTACAGACAGGACAGACAGGCAGAACAGAAAGATCACATTGCGTGTAGTATTATCAGGTAAATGTTTAAAGTTCAACAGACCAAAATACACATTCAGATCTAAGAAGAGTGGAAGTACATACTGCCCCCTCCTGGTCACTAAGCAAGACTACTACTGTGCATTTGTTGGTAAACCATCATAAACTGATACAAGAGTGAAAGGCTGTGTTTTAAATCTACATAGATGCTTAATGTATATTGTTCATCTGAATTACTCCCTGGCAGGAATAAGTTTATCAAGTGGTCTTATTAAAGCTGTGGTGCAGTGGTTAGAGGTTACCGAACATAGTCCAATTCAGTTAATGCAGATTTGAGTCTGGCCTCCAATTTCACCATTACTCTGCTATATCTGTGCAAAAAATAATCTAATGCTGTTTAAAACACATGATAACAGATAGTTTTGCCCACATCGGTGTAACAGACTTTACCTCTAAATCATTATTTAGCTACTGTACATGCAAGTGTGCTGCGGTTCTGGCTGTATGCAAATGTTATCAACGTACTCTATAATGAATGCAGCAGGAGGCTGGTGAGCAGATGGTACCTTTTGACAGCAAAAGATCACCATCTTCTGTATGGAACAGTGCAGACTGCATATTTTACTAAATGACTGCTTGTAAGATCCACAGAGAAAAACACACAGCAAGAATGCTAGTTTTCAGTATTATGTAACCTTTTTTTTACATTTCTCCCATCAATCTCACATTGTCTGTCTTTCTGTCAGGCAACCGTACTGATCTTAGATGAGGTAAACATGAATCTGACAACATTCAAGTCCCAGCGAGAAAGAGAGAGCCTGCAGGGTAACAGATGGCGAGAACCAGGCATCAGGGCCTCGAGGACAGGGAGGAAGAACAGCATCAATCCCGTTCCTCCTCCACCTCCACGCTCTCTCTGACCTCATCATTCCTCCTTTCAGACAGGGCCGCAGCTCCATCTCTCCAACATTTTTCCAGCCCTGAGAACCAAGAATCAGGCTACACAGAAGGACAATACAACACCACAATACCAACGCTGTAAGCCTTTGAACTCCTAATTTATGGATTGGGAGCATTGAGGGGTGATGGGGCATCACCCGTCAAGACAGAAAGAGGGTTTGAAGGTTCCCCAATTAATGTTTGTCTGAAGTTGATGAACTTGAATGAGTTAAGTTGGGTCATTTATTCAGGGTGGTCACTGGAAGGAGAGGAACCAAGGATGTTGTCCAGGGAAAGTCCCTCGTGATATGGGGGCCTATTAAGGAATATTTTCCCTCTGCTTCCAAGGATAAATACATTTTCTTAAGTTACAGGAAACAGAAACAAAAAAACACAGGAAATGATTATTCAGATACATGCATGTAAGAGAACCAAATGTACATGAGAAAATTTGACCAGAACATATTTCACTTATGGGAAAAAAAGCCTTGTGGATTTTTTTATCTCCGTTATGGAGAATCGAATTACTGTCCAACTCCCAGTGCCGCTTCTGACCTCTGGGACAGCATTAGCATTTAATTTTCATAAAACTAACAACTGAGCCACATTTGTTGACCTCTGCAGCTCTGCAGTTTGGTTCAGGACAGGCTTAGACAATCCTATCTGAAGCCATCCTGCTTTGCTACTCTTCTGTACTCGCCCACATTTTCTAATCAACAGAGCTCATCTCAAAGTCTGCTTACATAAGAGACCTGTGCAGTGATCTGAACCCAGGTCAGGCTAGGTTTTATTTTATCAGAGGTTAGTGTCTCAATATCACAGTTTGCACATGAACTTAATGCAGATGTAACAGTGTGAGATGGATTTAATATTCAGGCTTGCAAGCTGACACATGGTTAGTAAACAAATACGTTACAGTAATTTAAAAATAACACTCAAAAAGGGTTTAGATAAACCCTTTTTTAAAAGAGTACAGGGCAACAATATGCACTTACACTACAGCATCATGCAAATGCTAGAGATTTTTAGAGAACTACACATTTTTTATTTTCTCCAAAGGACTTTAAGGAGACATATCAAAGACGATGCTGATACTTAACTGAGAACTCTATATTCTCCTGAAAAATGAAAGAGCAACATCTGAGCAATGCAGTTTGGCTCTGGGCACATTCACATGTTTCTTTTAAGCCTTTACTCTAGCTTATGGCAGCAGCAAGCTGTACATTTATTCAATGATGCTCTTTAAATTGTCAGCATAACCAAATTTCCATCTTGCAGCTGATTAATGTTGTCAATCTCCACAGCTTTGTCATTAGCCACATTTAATGGGTTTAGCAGCAGTATAGCAGTGTCAGACTTTGCCTGCGTCTTCCATCATCTCAGAGGCAACTCAAGGGCACAAGAACTCAGCTGTGATGATGGTAATTCTCAGTGCTCAGCTGTGCATCTGCCATTTCTGTGTTTAAGGTGCTGAGGAAAGATCTGCAGGAATCTTTATACTTCAGCAGAATCCTAAGAACTTCACATACTTTATCACTGCAGTACAGTTGCTGATAAGCTCAAGCTGCTAAAGAACTGGGTTGAGTGGTGTGATCAATGGATGAGTCCACAAGCGTAACTATCCGTCCTGTCACATACAGCATTATCACTGCAGAGATGTGCAGCACCTACATTTAATCCACAAACGGCTGCAATTTCATCATCATTAAGCAGCTTTCCTTGAGTTACGTAATAGCCAACCACTAAGCAATCTGTAGTCTAAAAACCAGGATACATATATTAAACATTGATTGTTAGTGCAATTGTAATCCTTATATTGTGTATATCTTCTAAATGATTTTCTTTTCGTCAGCATTACAGCATAACAGCATTTTCCAGAAAACTGGCATTAGCTTTGTCATCCTAATTCTTGACTCACTGTCCTAGTTTTCACTGCTTTTGTTTTGCAAGCAGATATAGATAAAGAATGACTTACTGCTTCAGTTTCTGATTGAATTCAGCTTAAGAATTTGGTGCCAGACATCACTTAAGCTAGTCACAACAATACAGCTCACATGGTAGCAATCAGTGGACAGCTGTGGTATATTGATTACAGAGTTGAGCTTGTAACCAAAAGGTCCCCTGATCAATTCAACGTTCAATTTTTAATTCAACCGGGTGCCACAGTGCTGCCTTTATTTTGGACCTTTAAATGATGAGCCCAGCAGAACTACATTTAATGGAGAAAAATTCTGAAATGATTTCCTCTTTTATTTTCTTTTTGACTTAAAAAAACCTAAACATATTGAATGATGTAAATAAATTATAAGGCTAAGTTTCATTTTGGGATTAACATATCTTTTAAATACAATAATGTAATACAATTACATTACTCCCCTAATTTCAGGCTCCAAAGGATGTAAAATTGACAAAGTAGTTCAGCCTCACACCACCAGGGGGGAAGACAACAGAAACACAGAGCCACATCTCAAGAAATCCCCAGTAAGAGCAGAAGACCCTTTTTTAACACAGTAATGAAGTAACACAATCAGTGTCAGAGGCAATACAACCTTTAATCCGATGAGGACAAAATATCAACTCTTCTATTGTTGTATACTATATTAACAGTTTATTAAAGGTCTCCCTTTAACATCTAACAGGTGAGACAAAATCCAATTCATTTTTCCACTCAAATTTTGCTGACAGTTTGAGAGGAATGAGACTGAAGATTCTGCACAAATAAAACATAACCAAACCATCACAAAGAAGATCCCTGCATCAGATAGTAAGACTGATCTGGTTCAGGGCCCAAAGTCTGTATGTGATCTCTGGCAAATGTATTACAGTCTGAACTGGATTCTGGATTAACTTTTTTTGTTGGAGGTTGTGTCAAGGCCATACAGCAACAATTGGGGACAGATAATGACAGCTGGGTTATTATATAAAAAACAATGTTTTAAACAGCATATAAACATATTACTATTTATTAAGTAATCATCTAGTATGCAAATTTGCACATGTTTGTATCAACCAGATGATCTACTACATCTGACATAATTGTTGCATGACCTTACATGACAATATAGCATACTGCCGTTGAAATGTTTTGCATAATGCATACTAGTTTGCATATTGTTTATAAAACGTACACACTGCTGTATACTGCACAGTATATACAACAGCACAGAGTATGCAAAGAGTTTGCTAATCTGTAGTATTCAATTCTAAACACAGTCAAAGAATGTAAGTGTACTATCCCAACACAGTGACACTGACCTGACACTCTATTATTTATATTATATTATTTATTATTAAGTCTCAGCAAATTCCTACATTCTAAACCCACTGCATATAGTAAAATACCTGTGCTCTCTTTCTAAATGGTTTCCCTTACCAGATGAGATGGCAGTGTGAATTAGCCAATGTATCAACACACCGTTATCTGCCCGTCACAGCTGATAAGAAGGACAGGACAAATGGCAGAAGGACAAATGACTGGACTGCAGAATTTAGCCAGGTCCAAGGTTGCTCTGTTCGTTTTTATTGCTGCTTTGCAGGCCAAAATTGAGCAATCAAAGCCCTCATAACTGCCCAATCAGTAATCACTTAATATGCGACTGACTAGATTTACCGTATTAAGAGAGACCACAGCTTGCCAGCTCTTTGACAAACATTCAGATACTGTAAGCATCCAGCTCTCCTACCAGAATGTAAAACCACACAGCAGCCAAAACTAAAACAAAGTTACATTAAATTACAGAGATTTTATCTTAATAGGGATGAAAAATACAAGCTTCTCCCAAATAACTGGAAAAATATTATATAAAGCATAAAGTCAGTAAATCCTACACTGTATTCCTGTGGGAGTGCTTCTAAATAATTGCCACTGAACTGTGATGGAACATTTTGTAACACAATCCAAACATTCTAACCAACGGAATCTGAACATTCCGTTTAAAACATGAATAATGACATAAATTACATGTTATTAATAACCGCATTAGTTGTCCAAACCGACCAGTGTTGAAAGAACAAAATGTCTTTTCATACAAGGATTAAAAACATGCTGGCTGTATTCACCAAAAATAGGACTTTCAATAAAAACAATGCATTTTTCATATGACAGGTATGTCTTATTTGTTGAAAAAAAACTCAGTAACCTCAGTGCATCCCACTTGTTTATTCTGTTCCCAGAGAACTAAACATTTATTGCCTGGTAACGGGAAAGCTCTTAATACAGGCGGCTACACTTCCTGGTGTTATGATGGCACAAGGGTGACAGTAAGTTTACCCACATGAGACCAGATGTTTGGAAAGCCAGACAGCAGAAGAATGTAGAAAAACTCCAAGCTTTCAAAGGACCCATTCAGCGTCTGTTTCCAGTCTGACCTCCACTGTTTCCTGTGCTGGAGTGGGAAGATGACACACTCACTTTTTCTCTACTTTAGTCTTCTCTTCTAGCCCCAATGGCAGAAAGCAAACAAGGCCAATGAAGGCATCTGCCTGATCGCCCTGAGGGCAACAAGAAAAACGTGTTTGAGAGAATGAGGCCCTTAAGGGCTGCAGACTAAAACAGAGAGCTCTAATAAACATTGAAGAACAAGACTTGGTTGTGTCTCCGCTGTGGAAGACTGTAGAAATGCTACTGATTTACCGAAGAACAAAGCATGTACTGTCCATCGCTGAAGCTATAGAAAGACACAGGATGTACGTTACAACTGAATGCAGGAAATTTCATGTCAGTTTTACGTCTCTCTCAGCACATAATTTCTGTAACAGATGGGGAGCTCTGGTAGATCAAAGCTGTGATGACATTGGTATGTTACTGCTGTCAGACACAAGGTTCGACATGTCTATAAACATCAACTGATGTGCAACCATCTGAAATGGTCAAAGACTTTATTTAACGACTTTATGACTTACATATGAGTGGATCTTGGGGAAAAACATTTATCCTTATAAATCAGCAGATTATTGAAAAGCAAGCTCATAAGAAACAGATGCTTATGCAAAAGATAGTCCAGAAAATGAAGTTTTTAAACAAGGGTTTGTGTCAAACCCAGACTTAGATGAAGCCTTCAGAAAGTTACAAAAATAATTAAGTAATAAAAAGTTTTTGTTTCCAGTTATCATATTTCTAAAACAAAAGAGCTTATTGCATTAGATAAATAAGAAACCTTGTATGTATGTATATATATATAGGCGCACACATACTACCATCACATACTACATTTGTTTGCAACTACATTTTTGGAGATGTTTACACTTGCTGAAGTTGACATGCAAAATATTTATACTAATATTAAACTCAATTTAATCATTTTTTAACAGAAAACAATTACATTTTCCGTAAAGAAAACAATGATAGAATATTCTTATTTATCTTTTCCTAAATGTTTGACTCCTGCATGTTATTCCTGTTAATTATGTAAAATTATGTTTAAAGATATATTTGATGGGATAAATTATGATTTTTTTTATTTCTTTGAAATTATTGTTTTTTGATACAGAATCTATGTATCTAACTATGATACAGAACCACAAGGCTTTTCAATATAGCGATCAAAATATAATTTTGGTAGTTTGCTGGTTATTTGTCATTAATATGTGCTGCTTCTATATCGGCTTGTGTGGTGATCAGGTGATGTGTGTGTGGTGCTCTGTGTGTGTGTACGCTACAGTCCATATGGAGATCTGATGGAGTCTGACAGAACACAAAGCTTCACTGAGGCAGCAGGCTAGTTTATAAATACCTCAACCTCTGTTTCCTGTATCATCCCTGTTCCTAACATAAATTGAAGGTAGAAGCATCAACAGGCAAAATAAGCTGTGCAAATTATACATAAACCAAGAGAAAACACTCTTTAAAAATTCTGCTCCAGACGGGCATCAGTGAGGAGAGACTCTGGGGGGAGTTACATAAACGACTCTAATCCTTTTTGCTATGCAGCATGAAAACACGGCATCTATACATCCTGCATGACTGGTTCTTCAAAAACTGCACTTATAATGTTTGGAATTGTTCAGATAAAATGTTTGGCTGTATATGTTATAATAAAAAAGTTAATTTCAAAGTACCAGTCCTATATGATTTTACTGTAAAAACTTATTTTCCACTGTTTTGCAAAATACAAAACAAAATACAGTGTACCTTGATATTATAGAGTAATAAAATCCTATTTCCTCAAATAGAAATCAACAAATTCATAAATGTCACATTTTGAAAAAGGGAAATGCTGATTTTGAGTCTGAAAGTGGTCTGGATTATTTCACAAAGGAGGGCAAAATCAATCAAGCTGAATCAAATCATTACTTCAAACTTCAAAAGTCAGTGTCGTCAGTGAGACACCCAGAGATGGTAGGCTGGATATACAAAGGACACGCCTGCATGCAGGTTTCCCAGCTGTGCTGTCCTGTTTTCTTCTTCACCTCTCCATTGTGATGATCTGTTAAGTCTGGCCTCAAAAAGGTCCAGACAGGTCAAAGTTCTCAGGAATGACACCTGCTTTAAACACCTGATTTACACAAAGAGGCCAAACTACTGAGATCAACTGATTGGTTTGTTGATAAAAAGGTTCTAAAAATTCTGGGCTGCATTTCTCAAAAGCATCGCAAGCCCAAGTACATTACAGACTCATTAGCACCAATGGTCTTTATGATGTTCTAGGCTTACAATGCTTTTAAGAAACACAGCCCTGGAAAATGGTAATGTTGAATAATGTTTCATTCCAAACTGTGCCGAACAGCTGGCAGCTATTTAAACTGCCATGAGTCCACTCTGTTCAAACAATCACTTTTGTTTGTTTTTGTTTATTTGGTATCTAAGATGTTGATGGAAAACTACAGGACATTGATCAATAGAATTAATCAGCTTCTGAAGTTTTAGCTGCTTGGTGAGGAAATGAAAGTCTCAAAATATTGATGCATGTTGTCTATCTGTCACTGTGCCTTTTGTTTTGGTACAAACAATTCTTTCCTTGTCAGCCATAACAATCTAGAGCCACTCTCCTGAAATGCACACACACATTGTTCTCAATTGCTTTTTCAGTCTCCTAAAAATGTGCAAATTTTATTAGACCATATTTTGAATGAAGCCATTCTCATAGCATAAATCATTGGCTGCTGCCTATAATATAGAAATTTCGGGTTTAACTATCACTTTGGGAAAATTTGTTCCAGGACTCACCCAACTACATGCACACAAGCACACACCACTCATTCCTCAATAAACAAATCATCATCATTAAAAAACATCCTTAAAATAACTGGAAGGGACAGAAATTTGCCAGTTAACCAGTGAGAAAATGTATCAATTAATTCAACACATTCAAAGTCTCTTCAGTGCAGATGTGACAGGTTCAACACAATTTCTCTTTTAAACTCTGCTTTAAATAAAACAGTGTAATATAAATAGGGTGGTGGAAGTGACATATATCTGAGTTATGCAGGGAGGAGAAGGTTTAGTGTTTGTCATAGAGGAGGAAACTAATAGAATTACTGTGAGGCTTGAAATGACCTCAGAGCTCACGGGCGGAGCTGCAAAAACATCAGCAGCCAGCAGGCTATTCCTCATCTTCTGACTCCAGTGGAAAGAGAAAAGTGAGAGATGGACACCGCAGAGGAAAAGAAAACACAACTCATGTCTATCCATTTTTCAACTTTCTGCAATTATGGTAAAATCTGAATAATCTGCAGAAAGGGAAGATTTATTGAGGCAATTTATTCTGCACCTTAAATTTTTTAGAGACACAATCAGCTGACGATGTGGGTTAAAGGAGAAACAGGGAATAGCACCACAGGATATTTGGCAAAGACTTCACTACACAGTCCACAAGGAGTTCACAGCAACCCCATTTCCCACAATTAAACCAAGCACTATAATTCTCACACAAGCACACACATGCATGCACACACGTAATGGTTTTTATATTATACAAACAGTATATTACATCCCCTACCCCTAAATTTAACCCTTACTGAAACCCTTACCATTTTTTAATTAGTAACAAAAAGCCACCATTTAGTTTAACTTTAAACAATTTGGTTTATGAGACACAGGAAGTGTCCCTATGAAACATGTTTAAAAACATATATCTAAACAATAAACAACAAACCACATATTTAAACAATATCTAAGTATCTATATGCATATCTAAAACATCCTATACATGATTTATGCTTATATACACAGCTATATAACTATAACAATCCATATAGCCCCTATATAGCAAATAACTATAAAACCCCTATAATCTAACCAAAACATTTCAGGTTTCTGTCTGATTTTGCTCACTTTTGGGTACAAATTTGCCCCATATACAGAGAAGTACACCCACCCACTTTATATAGTGATGCTGTCAACATTCCTTTCAGCTGATTCCTTTCAGCTACAATCCCTTTATTGCAAGAAATTGGATCTCATGGACCACAATGTCCTAAATTGCTCCTTTGCAGTACATATGCTTAAAAGAAAAATGTAGGCATGTACATGTGTTGTAATGATAATAAACAATAAGTCCTGCTTACTGTTTAAAGTTTACTGATATGACTCCAGCAGCAATATGAGAATATGTTTAATAAAAGTAATAATAGATGTTTGCATGCATACAGTGCAAAGCCTCAAAGTGATATAAACCACAATCAAAAGTACAGACTTTTCTGATCTTAATAAAGCAGCTCCAGACAGCGTTTCTACACACACTATTGACTGCTATGAGATTTAGAATCTCAAATAAATTGTCTTAAAGACTACATAATAAACAAGCACACAGGATCTGGGAATACAAACATTGTTTGTGTGCCAAATTAAGAAATCCCAGCCAAAAAAGGATATCTGTCTTTCTATACACACAATTCAGTGGGGCTTCAATTTAGTCAATTTAGACATGTTATAAAAATGTGTACATAATGTAGAGGGACCTTGGTATTGTGCTTTGTGTTTTTTCTCTTGAGCACTGGTGGTCAGCCAAAGCTTGCTTCACCTGTCAACACATTCCAAGCTGAATACTGGCATGTTCACCATGTCAGCTGTCTAAAGACCGGACAACACTGAGGTGATATAGTATGCACCATTTCCTGGCTCTTTGACATCATCACATAACCGTATTGATCATTACCACAATGCACTTCACAAATACCCTCAACATGGTACCAGCAGAGAGGTTAACAGACCATTGTAAGAGGTCAATGACCTCACTGCGGTCACTTTAGGCTTTTGGAGATTAGTGGCTGTAGTTTGTCTGTATTCTACAAAGCTGTGACTTAAAGACTCGGGTCTCTTTAGTGCAGGCGGTTAATGAGTCTGTCTAACCAAGTGGATGTGGGTTGGGGTAGTTAAGGACATGAAATGAGTGCTATGCTCTATAGACTTTAATCCCCTCACAAGACCGAACAATCTAAGCCAGTATGGCCCTTTCAACATGGCTGAATAGCTGCCATCGTGGTTCAGCGTGACTGGTCTGGATGTAAGCCATCAGTTTCTGTTAGCCGAGTCAAAGACAGTGAAGCCTCTGAACTGTAGTTTGTAATCTGTAAACCGGAGGGTCACAATACATCCATCAATTATACAAGCGACAAATTCCACTAAAGATTGATTTCTGGATTATCTTACATAGCCGGTAAAAGCCTTCCGAGGGAATGCCAATATAGGATTTCAACAGCTCTATAATTAAGTTACTATACCCATAGCCTGTCTTCTTTGCTACATCTTATGAACTTTGTGAACTATGTTTCAAACAGCCTGTATGTACATGCGTCAATGACATAGAATTTTTTGAGTTTTGTGAAAAAAAGTATCAAGTTGCATGTGCTTAGAGGGTCTTAGAATCATTCTGTTTATTCATTATTCATGTTGGTTACCTTGTTGGTTGACATCTAAGACTTTGTGCCTCTTAAAATAAAACAAGAATGTAACATGTTTATTGTGTCAATTTAAATAAATCGACTTTGGATGTCAATAACTTACACATTAAGCCACTTTGTAGAATTTTTGTTCTTCAGATACAGCAGTAAGTAATACAGAGAAATAAGCTGCCGCACATTAGAACTCAAGAAATAAACATGACAAGAATGACTAACACATGACTGACTGTGACTCATGCTGAATGTAAGCTATGACGTTGACTATTAAGTGAGTTAAGTCTCTGTTGAACTGGTCTTCAGAAAGGTCTGTTGACTGGAAGCGGGTGTTGGCCACCCACATGCAAGAGAGCTTGTATTGAGGGTGATGACATACTGGTTAAACAGCGTCTCTGCTGGGGCCCTGACCTCCAAACCTTTCTATAAAGCAGGCTCCAAACCCAGCATTTGCTGAACTAATGTTTAAACACCTAATTACAGATCAGCAGAGGTCAAAACCCAGGCAAGGCTAACAGTTGTAAAGTGGGATGCTGCGGTATGTCAGGCGGTTTGCTTGTTTGCGGTCAGTGGGAGATGTTGTGGGCTAGTCAGCAGCAGAGGGGAGAGCTTGTCTCAGGCGGAACGTAAGTTTCGTCTGTTAACTCACATCAGCATGGGACACACTGCACATAGAAAACAGTTACGAGCTAAGGACCCCTGCGTTGCATTGGCTCGGATCTCTTGTGGGCCTGGGATCATAAATCAAAGCACGTATAAAATGGACACTTGTTTTCATTATGTTTTCCTCTTTGTGTGGGGGTGTGCAGATTTTCAGGGCCTTTTGACAGGGCAGATTCCTGACTAATGAAAAGCAGGCAAAGCACGCATGCTGCATTTCATCTACTGAAACATCTCAGCAAGTTTTTTTTATGGCACCGTCGCCTCTGTCTTGCTAACTAGGGGTTTTAAGGGTCTACTAAGCCAACAGTTTACACTTTCAAAAAAGGAATATTTCAATGAAATAAAAAAAATTGAAAGTTCTAAGAATGTCCAAAACAGGCAGTTTTTAGACATTGTTTTAACATTATTGACATTGTGACATATGTTTGGTCTTAAGAATACAAATACAAACCTAACTCTTTAAAGCTATGTAACGTTTTAAAGGTTCCACTGCAATAACATTTGATACATAACATTAAAAAAAGTTCTACTAATATTACTGCAAGAACAATTTCTGATAGTTTAACTTTAGAATGTTAGCCAACGTTCTGGGAATGTTATCTATTTTAAAAAGCACTGTACGAATTAAAATGAACTGCTTCTTCTGTCTCCCACCATACACACATGACCAAAGCATTCAAGTTCAGGCTGGACACAATACTCCGTAGAAGATGTGTGTGTGTGTGTGTGTGTTCGCGTAGGAGTGATGTCTTTGCAAGATGAGCTGTACAGTAACTCAGAGTGTCAATATCACTATGCTGACCTACTGTACCTCTCTAGGGTCAGAAGCTTGGAATTGCCAGGCCTCAACATTGCAGCAGTCAGCACTACGATCACATCCTGAGTATGGATTTAATCAACGTATTCCTCATTACACTGCATTCAAACACTGTATTTCATGTATTTATTTCTGATGAGAGGCTTCCAACTGACAGGCCCAAAGCGGTCAATAATCAAGCTGAGCAACACACATTCCATAAAGACATTTTATCCATGCAATATATTCGAATAAAGAGAAAGACAAAACCAGAAAAACATCTCAGCACATGTTGATTTTACCTCAAGAATATTAATGGATGGCACAGATCGACTTCTTCCATACACACACAGACCCATAAATAGACCCAAGGGCAGTATTAAACTCAGAAACACTAGATCTGCTATCCATGCTCCAATCACACATAAATACCGCTTTTCATTTAAAACACAGACGCCACAGTCATTGGAATTGTAATGCTAGAATCGCTTCAGCAACTAAATAAAAGATTTACTGTATTGCCAGCAGAACCAGCATATTAGAGATATGTTGTACAATATAAATTCTGCCTCCAGGATGTCACAGCGCACTTCCAATCAGCACAAAAAAACTGCAAGCAAGGTTACAGAGTGATGCCTGGCAAATGTCAGTCAATGTCCTATGAAATTACAAACTCCATCTTCATTCGGCAGATGGAAAATTAACACTGACAGAAATGCTGCAATTTTGTCAATTTAGAAGTCCCATACAAGCCGGCCATCATATTTATGAATGTTCAACTGAAAAGACCTTCACGTGGTTGTTACAGCCAGTGTATGAAACGGATGGTTAAAGCTATATGAACTACACAGAGTCATATGATGGCGATTAGCGAGCTCTCACCTCTGGTTCCCACACTCAGCTTGGTAACAGTGTTAGCAGCAGCTGGGCTTTTTATGGTGCAACCAGCCTTCCAGCACATTTGCCAATCACTCTCTCATCACACTATAAACACAGACTGACAGTTGGTTCATGTGTCTCCAC
Source organism: Yasuhikotakia modesta (assembly GCA_036877545.1). Classification (NCBI taxonomy): domain Eukaryota; kingdom Metazoa; phylum Chordata; class Actinopteri; order Cypriniformes; family Botiidae; genus Yasuhikotakia; species Yasuhikotakia modesta. The sequence continues at coordinate 16,928 of JBAJNP010000033.1, forward strand.
TTAGTTTGACCCATAAAAATGATCTGTTGCTGTTTAACTGTCTGAAATTATACACCTGCATCCAACACAAACCTTTCCCTCCTGAGGAAAAGCTATTTTGGTACAGAGATGGAGATCTAAAATATTAACTTGCTATGAGGAGAGACTGACTCTATTTCAGGCCTTTTTAAAGTCACTATACAAACTGTAAAGATATTCATGATAAACACAGCCAAAAGATGATTCCTGTATAAAAGACTCCTAAAGGCAAACCTGTGTGCCTTATAATCATGCTAACACACAAACACTTGGAGAATTTCTTTACTTAACAGTGATGACAAAATGTTTGTGTAATTCTCACTCTGTGATATTCCTTCTATTTACACAAATCTCGGTACATCTTGAGCACATGGATTTTCAAATAACACTAATAACCAATTAAAAATATTGTTGATAATAATTCACAGTAGCACAGGTGCATAAATTTGTTGCCTGTGGAAGAAAAATGTCTCATCTATTATATGAATTAGACTTGCATGTACTTTAACTTTTTCTCCATCTATAGACCCATCCATCCTCACAGTTTAACTTCAGTCATTTCTTCAACTGTACAGAACAAGAAGTCTCTTACAGCAGCTAGCGCAATGCCTAAAAGCAGCTGGCTATGACACACCATATGCAAAGTCAGCAATCGGAGTGTCCATGTAAAGAAACTGACAGCAACGTAGTTCAGACTCTCTGAGCTATAAACACAGTTTAAAGCTATAAGAACATGGGCGTATAATGGCAGCTCCTGTTTCATATTAGTTTCAAAGCCTTGGACAGATACAGACCATTGATAAATGTATATGTGTAATTGTAAGACTGTCAGTCCACAGAGGCTTCTCTGACAGTGTGAAAAATGTCTTTACAACAGCAGAATTATATCTAGCTTAATATTTCATCTTGTACAGATGGAGGGGAGGATGTATTGTGGAACCACAATGTGTCTTGTGATAAGATGTTTTCAGTTAATAAGATCTTATAGAACTTCTGCTTTCTTTTTTTTGTTAGGAGACACAGAGGTAAAGTATGTGGGTGAGAGTTAAGACAAGCTTCCTTACAAAGGTAAAAAACTATGCCTGAGGACATACACTATAAATCATTACACTACAATAATTGCATATGCCCTTGCCATTAGTAACTTGTTATAGTGATTTGCAATATGGGACGTTTAAATGATCCAGAATTTGACAGATATATTATTTGAAATATAAAGTATTTATATACATTTGTGTTAACATACATGTATACTGGTTAAAATTGCTATACTAGATCATTTTAAATGTCGTGCAGCAACTGAGTCTATTGCAATAATGACAAGAACACATTGAGAATAAAAAACAACTCAAAAGTACAGAATGTAATGACTGTTCAAATCTATACCTTTTGAAATGTCTGCAATGCTTTCTATCTCGTATAACATGAGGGTGCTGTTAAAACGGTTTACAATGTTCATACATACAGCACAAGCCAAATGTCAGATCTAATGAACCCATGAAGAATGAAAATTCACACAGAAAATGATCTGAATTCAAAGACCATACAGACAATGTGTTTGTGTTTAGCAGTTAAGAACGCTGCCATATGCTGTAATTACAGAAGACCCTGACTAGGATGCCGAAATTCCTTATGGTGGGATATACGGGCATCTGCCTACATTCAACATAATTATGATCCATGAGCAAGAGAAAACTTCGCTTCACCAAGAGCCAAACATATACAAAAACCAAATGTTCAACTTAAAGACAGAAGAACAATAATATTTTGAGTCCAAACATTAGTAAGAGGAAATCAATGTTGCCACAAACGCTGTTAAACTGTTTAAGTTACAGAGATAAATTAAGATAAAGTTTAACGTTACTGTAAATGAAAATATTAACTTTATATACATATCTGCATTTACATTATGGGAACAGATCGCATAACACAGTACAATCCAAATCCAATCTCGAGACCTTGTTGCCAAACAAAACGTCAAAGACGTAAATATTATGCAGTTGTATACACTAACAACTAGCGTTTCATTATTTCAAACAGTTTAAATTTCACATCAACCTGCTGTAACTTGTGCTCAAAGTTGCACTAAAGTTTAAAAAGCAGATTTTTAAAGCCACTCACCACCGACTGCGTAAAAAGCGCCTAAGCAATAGCGTCCATACAGAAACAGCGCTTTAAAAAACGACGTTCTTCTGGCTGGTGAAGTTTAAAATCCCAGTCGCTTTATTCCTTAATTAGGAAAAACACAAATTACCGTTGCTGAAATGTACGGGTTAAAACATAAAAGCATTACACATGTCTGCGTCCATCCTGCTGGAGGTGACTACAGCAAACTGCCTTGAATCCCGCTGGACCCTGCCCCCATCTCTCCGCACTGGACCGCCGCTGGCAGGACGCTCACATTCGGATCCCGAGCGCTGATCTAGAGCGACAAGCTTTACGGCTGTGGGAGAGTGGGCATGTTGGGGGGCTCACGACAAACGACAGGTGCAAGTTCATGAACCAAAGTAAACTGCGTACTATAATGTACTTTGAGGTGGACGTCAAACCAAAACAGCAATGACGTTGTAAAATGGGCAATAGAAATTTGAATTATTTAAATAATTTCTGAGTTTCCTTCTCAAAATCATCGTAAAGAAACTGTACAGCGCAAACCTCCTGAAGTTCGCGTGAACCGGAAATTGCGCTCGACTTAAGTATGGTGACGTATTTCCGAGAATTTCCACCCATATTGTGCGTCTCTTGTATTACTTGTAGTAAGTCCTCTGGCCATAAAGTGTCTTTAAAATACACATCGTTTGTTAAAGGAACTACGGTGCAAAGCATTGTTATTTGTTTTAGTCATGTTGCTCAGCAAATTAACTAAGGCTTAAAGCATAATTCTTTATAGAACTACATTCGTTTGCATGAACTTTTTCTTTATTGTTTTACTTTTATTTCCAAAAAGGAATATAACTGCAGTAGTATTGACCTGAATTATATAGATGAGAAAGACTGTGGGGGTGCACAGTGGGGGTCTCAGAAGGACAACAGAAATGTCACATTTTTAATCATTCATACACTTCCGGTAAAAATCCAAGCAATATAATAAAACTAAAATTATGACTTAAAGACAAAAATAAAGCTAAAGAATCCATGACCAAAATTCAGAACAGCAGAACAGGAAGCATAGGCGCACCATATTGTTAAATGGTGGAATGCTGCTCTGTGTATGGAAGGCGAGAACAGATGTGACTCAAATATCAAGGCCTCTCATGCATTTCAATGCATCTATGTGTGTTCCGGATGTTATGTTCTTATGATCTTTATTTAAAAGCAGATGCCTGTGTAAATATAACTGACCCAAATATGAAAAAGTTTATTTACTATTTGAAGTATGAAGAGCAGCTGTGGTTGTGGTACAGAGACAGGTTTATCATGAACAAAAATGCAAACTCTTATATAAGTTCATTAAACTAAAATGTCATGGGGCTCAATTAGATATTCAGTTTCAGAGCAACGTAGCAAGCCAGAAGGGAATCATTTGCATAACTCAAGACCTGTTAAATCAGAGGGGTGCACTGCAGCATAAACATTCTCAGTTGTACTGTACACCCTTGTAATGCATGACCTCTCATACAAAGCCCATATTTTTGTCCACTCACAGTTTCCCCATGCTGGACAAAAATACAAAACTAGGCCAATAACAGTCTAGAATTGTTCCTGTAGATAATTTGTAGAATAGCTTACACATTTAAATATTTGTTCTCAGCTTTAGAGAGAACTACTCAATTCAAACAGCTACCATATTGGGTAGATGAAAAAAGATTTCACTCAGAATAAGAGGCAAGGAGACAGCAGGTGGTTTCTCACATTGACCACTAGAATAACAATCAGTTGGCAATGTCTTCACCTCCAATTTTGTTTCAGAAACTCCTTGACATTCTGCAATCCATCTTCTATCTTAGAAAGTATATAGCTGAGTGTAAATGTAATCTGTGTACCAGTTCCAAATAGAACAAGACACCCAGACATCTCCGGCCAATTGCTCCATCACTACAACATGCAGGGACAGAGAGATAGAAGACAAGGAGCAAGAAATAATGAGCAGGATAAAGTTTTCTTACTGTTTATCTTTAAGGCTTCATTTTTTTTATGAGATTTCTATGTTTAAAGTTTGATTAGTCTGCAAGTGCCAAATATCTGATGAGTGTAATTTGAAAAAGCAGCTGCAACCACCAGTAATAAAAGTGGCATATTTAATATCAGTGGCATGTTTAATATCCTTGGAGAGTCTTAACAAGGTTTCGTGAATATACATGTGGTCGTTTGAAGGTTGCATAATGTTCTTTTAAAGGTAGCATAATGTTATAATTGGGGTGAAAAATATAATTTACTCATTCTGAAGAGATTCATGATAATATGTTGTGGACAGGTGACTCAAACTTAAAGAAAACACATATTTAGGGACAATGGTATGAACACTTATTTGTTTACCACTTTGTAACCAAGGCATTTTCTCATTCAGATGAAAGAGAAGATAAAACACAAAGAAAGTAAACAATGTATTCTATGACATTCAATAAAGCTGTGTGATAGTAATCCATTGTGATTGATGGAGATGGGAATTTTGAGCATCTTGTAGATGTAGGAGACATACAGACTTCCCCCGGAGTGTCTGGAAATGAAAAGCAGCCCACATCTTATAAAGCAGACCATATTTTCTGGTCAATAGCCCATTTTGCAAATACTGCAACAATAAAGCAGAACAATGAACAGCCTCATTACTTTTGTCAAACAAAAAAGAAAAGAAACACAGAACATACACAGAACCATTTTTATAATAAATCATAATTTATCACAGATCTTCAGATAGAACATTTCATAAATTATGCCAGTTAGACTGGCATAGTCTATTTAAGAGGCACAAAGTCAAACAATAACTTTTCAAATTATGGAATTTATATAGTAAAGTATAAAAGTCTCTAGACATCCACAGAACATAAGCATCAAGGGTTTTGGGCAGCATACAGTACATATTTGAGCAAGATCATAATTACTCTATCAACTGACTTCAAAGGAAATCCAAGCATAATGCAGCCTAACACAAGCCTGCGTACATTTTAATTACTTCTACTAGCCCCTCTAGAGAACTCATAGAAGTTGCCCACATTCCTGCCATTCCTGTGATTATACATTGGCACAGAATGGGATTATACATGTACTTAAATGGATGGTTTCCCAGTAGGGTTTGCTTTAGTCAGACACTGCAAGGCAGCTTGACAGTGAATGGTTTTAGTCAAAGCAGGCTAATTCAAAATCTCTCATTGTGAAGTGTAACCATTGTGGGACTAAATTAAGCACCCTCTCAATTCAAAGAACCAGTGTGCAACTCTCACCCCATACCCAAACAACCCTCTGAGCAGATGCATGCGTTTGTGTGTATGGTTGTGTCTCTCTCTTAGAGGTTTTCATCATGTGAAACGCCTCAAAAAGGAGACAAGAGGCATCTCAAATCACATGCAGTGAGAAAATGTTCAGACACTATGGCTCCATTGCTGCTTCAGTTCACAGACTTATAGAAGTGGAATAAGTGCAGAGCTGAGCAGCTGAATCTTGCTTTGTTTACTTGCCAAAGCTGAAAGCACAGTGTTCCCTAACTGTCAATGGTGTGTCAGCACAAGAAAAACAGGATGTGGTATAGTGGATCTACATAGGCATGTGTTTTTAATGTGAGAAAACCTTATGTGTGTGAGTGTGTGCTTTGTATGTGTGCCACTGTTACATAAGTGCTCCCTGAAGCCCTGAATGTGGGGGGGGGGGGTTGGACCAGGAGCTGCTTACAGTATGAAATGTTCATAGTCTAGTCACAGAGACTCTTGGATGCTTTGTGCATCCCCAAATTTGATTAATTAATTTTTATTTTGTTGCATTTATTTTTAAGTTGACAATAACAAGATATTTTAACAATAACAAGATACTTTTGTAAAATTACAATTTAAATGTGGTTAAAGTCCATGATGAGTGCCCTGATAATGGTTAACAATGTCTCATGCAATAAAAACACACCTATGGGCAGAGGAAACCAGGCACTCATTTTTCACTCATTCTGTTGGTCAAGGACAGGTTGTTCCAGGACTACATGGGCAATTTTCTCTATAATTTTTTCTCTGCTTTACAGATTCTTCATCATCAGCTTCTACAGCATGATATTAATTAATCAAAGAACTAAGACCTTAGCAACTGCATTGACAACTGCGGCAACTACTAAGCCTGAGCAGGACCCAAATATCCTCTCCATTTTGAATGATCAACTCCCTGTGATGCAGAAAGAAAGATTCTCATCCTCAGGAACTTGAAGACACATTAAAAAAAGATAAAGCTGTAGTGCAAGGGATCACAAATTTCACATGCATTCACAGTGAGTATGATATCTGATTTGAGAAAGTGGAGCACTAAGACGTCATTAAAAGCCAAGGAACAGAGAAAAATAACACTGTGCTTTACCACAAAATAAGACAAAATCCATATGCATGTCATTGCCAGAACACAAAACACGCAGTCACACACATTTTTCCTACCTGTGTCATTATTAACAGAGCAGCTGTCAACATTAGGCCGTGATAGCATTGAGATAACAGCCTCCAAACAGGCACAAGGGCATACAGGCACTGCAGCTGTTAGCTGGGATGTAAACATAGCTTTTGAACTGTTTTGCATGACTGCATTGGCATTATGAACCCGCCACAGGGAAAGCACAGACCATTTCAAATGTTGTTATCTTCAACTCTTTTCTGTCAATGATAAGCGTTTTGTGGTCTTTTAAAAAATCAGATGGTTTGGGCACTTTAAGAATGTCCATGTTACTCATATTTAGCCAAATAATAATCTGCAGATGTTGTTTCATTTTTTTGCTGATGTTTGGGAAAACTACAGAATTCTGCTAAATGGATTTTAATGTATTAAACAGAGCTATTCTACATTATATTAGTAAGGGGAAAAATGAATTTAATTAGACAGGATGGAATGGAGACTAGAGAAGGCTTTAATTCTGACAAACTCTTATATAAAGTAACTTTAAAATTCACTTTAACAGCAGAATTATGAGCTCATAATAAGAATATAAAGTAAAGGGGTTGGGGGTATTCTCTGCCCTCATATTTTGTTTGTGCAGCACAAAAATGCTTAATTCTTCAAATATTAAAGAGTCATACATTATTTCTACACCAGTCAGCGTGACTCCAACCCTTTTGTTTGTTCCGTTTAAGGTAAAAGAGTATACAGGAAAAAAACAAGCTGTTTGCATGGTCATTTGCATAACCTTTGTGAGTTGAATTAATTCAACTTATAAAACTTACACAAAGTTTTTTGACTAAACGAATGTTTACATTTAGCTACTGTAAGAGATTACTTCAATTCTTTCTTTATTTGGTTTAAATGATTCAATGCATAATACAGCCCTCACTGCCAAGGTGCTTGTTGTCTTAAATTATTGATAACTTCACATAAATGAATCACATGAACCCTTGTGAGACAAACACATACTAAACCACTTAAAATATTTTCCTCCCTTGTTTATTCAGCAGCATTACAGGCTTTGCTGAAATTACATGGATGGGCACATCCATAAGTGATGTAACACTTGGCCTCTTCCATTCTGTTAAGCACAGGGCTGCAGTTTGCCACTGGCTGAACACAGCCTCCTTAACTCAGCAGGGGAAAGAATGCATGCTGGATCCAGAGCTGTCACAGCAGCTGTGGAAATGTTATGCTTGGCTAAGGTCATGGTAACAGTTAAAAGTTTCTGTGTATGGAGTTTACTTTGTTGTTTTTAAACCTATTTTTGTTTGTCTTGTTGTTTTCTTCACTTGAATACAAAATAAACAATGCTTTTAATGTTTTTATTTTTTAATGTTTTACAAAGTCCATAGTGGATGTTGTTGTATAGTGATCTATACAAACACTGGCGTTATTTACAGAAACACTGTTTTGCAGTTCCTGAGGCAGCTGATTTTAAGCAACATTAAGGATGTGTATATTAATGTAATTCTTTATCTTGTGGTTTATATTTGTGATGAGGGATTGATGCATGACTTGCAGTAGATTAACAAATCAATAGGAGATCAATAGGTTTTTCATATAATCAACTGCCTTGCCAGAGTGCTTTACCTTATCACACACACACACACACACACTGTGTGTTCAGTGGCATTTTGGTGATTGACTCTACAGTTATATGGAGTGATGGAATTGAGCTAAATGGGGCAGATTCTGAGTGCCAGCTCAGGCTGTTAATCACAGAGGTTTTAGGTCCCTGTGTCTAAAAGACTCTAAAAGACACTAAAAGACTCAGGATTTTGCTAATAAAAATGCTAATAAAAAACCTTCATAATTACACTGATGAGGCACTTGCTTATTATTTAAATTAGTAGAGCTTCTTCAAAAAATTAAGAGTATAAATTTTGTTATTTATTAGAGGTTCAATATAAGCTAAAGAACCAATCAGAGTAATCTTTCTCACTGATGGACTCCAAGACTAATTTAACAAAAACAAAATGGTCAAAAAGCTGCCATAAGGTCTTACTAGTGCCAGCAGAGCAGAATACAGCACAAACCTGGGCTGATGGACACTAAACAATAGTCAACCGTCAGCTTGGTGTGTCATGCCCTTTAGACGTTTGTTCCACCCTCAGCCTTAAGAGAAGTTGTCTCCTATACAAGCTTTAACCTGAGAATGGGCACATCATGATGCAACAACTGTACTAAGTGCACTGAATGGTCAGTGCACTGATGAGAAGAGACGGGATGAGATTTGGGAGCAGCTGTTTTTAGAGTTTCCCTCACCTGAGTTCAACTCTGTGTCGTGCCCAAGTAAAAGCCCATCTCCGGATGTTTCAAACACATTTTAAAAGTAGATAAGTTACAAGGGAACAAGCAGTAACAACAGCAGGCCTTTCCACTGAAATCTGAACAGATGTTGTCACAGGAGACACATTTTAGAAACAATGTTATATAAGCATTATTTAGACACGTATAGTCGTATTTAAGAAGCCACGATTTTGTCAAAATTCATCTAATGTCTCTAGGTTAAGTATGTGAAATCTGGGAACTGTCCTTTAGACAAAGAAGCTAATGATAGGCTGTACAGGTGCCCAAAATACTTACAGGTGCATCTGATACAGCTTTGGGCAGTTTCAGCACAAAAAATAACCAGATGCTTTGAATAAAGACTTTTATACAGAAGTTTTAAAGTCATACTGCAGCCTAATCAGATTAGAAATGTTAGAGAATGACAGGCATGCAGGCATGACTTAAGAGCTCTTTCTCAGTGCTGGGGGGATTATATTTTGCCTGAGAACACATTTGGGTGTAAAGTAGTGCCCTTCACCATGTTGTATGATTGAGTTTAAAGGGCTAGCTTTATCAGTAAGTAAATGATGACAAGACAATAACAAAAACTTACTCATAAACAATCAATTAATAATAACTTTTACATGACTGTGCCTGGGTCATTTTAATTTGATTTCTTCTATGACTTGCAATCAGGAGATGGAGAGGAATGCTCTGGAAAAGTAGCTTTATATATAAAAACTTAGCAAAAGCCCATTGAACCTCAAGCCACGCCCCTTTATTCTCCCAACACAAGTTCACACTCATTTTCAATGACTCTTCACTTCACCAGATACATCTTATGTAATCACCAGTGGGAGACTTATAAATAAAAATGCATTAAAAGCTGCTTAGTCATGTCGGTGCGGTTAACTAGAAATATTCTTGGTTTGCTGATTTAGGTTCTGTCTCAGTGGAACTGTCAGAGACGGCTTTTAGCGCAGGCTGCATTAGTTTCCCGCCTGTAGCTGAGGATGTGCATGTACAGAGACGGGCCGTTTCTCAGAAGGTGGACTATAAACACAACTGCTGCGTGTGTTAACATACTTTAATTTATGTGTTTGTGAGTCTACCTGTGTTTGACCACACTAATTTAAACAATGGATACTGAATTGAGTAGCGAGGTTAACTCCTACAACAGCTGCATATGTGTCATCCCTTAACTTCAACAAGTTGTGGTATTCGGAGATCCGCATGGGACAAAATCTCCACGAACACTTCAGTACATGCAGCTGTTCCCTGTGTCTTTTCCTCTCTCTCTCTCTCTCTCTCTCTCTCTCTTCCTGCCATCCCCACCAGTTCATTGGGCTTCATCAGGAACAAAAACAAACCCTTTACAGCCTCAATCCTTCACTTTACAGCTTTCTGGTGCAATATTGCAGCAGGAATAATGAGGCATGTGGAAATACTGAGCTACATACATATTCAGGTCGGATCGAAATTGCCGCATTAAAAATCCATCACGGCAATTTGCTGTTTAAAGCTATGATTACATACTGTAAGAAAAGTGAAATCTTTCATAACTTGATTGTTTGAGCAATGAGCATAAACAGAGATCAAACAAGACTAGAAACTTGCTTTTAAATAATTGCTCCCAATAAAAAAAATCTCACATGTCTCAAAAAGAGCTTTGAAACATATTTTAACATTAAAAATTAATGGCAGCACATTTACTGAAACTACTTGCAAATTTGTACTTTGCTAAAACTAGTTATATTTACATATACATACATATACATACTTGCAATGTGCACACAGGTATTAATACTTGTGTATGGCGATTATTTGTGTACAGCAGACACACAGGCAAGGCCCATAATGACAAGTAAGAAAGGTTTTTCCCTGGCTGACACAGTCCATGAGCAAACACAATGCATGCAGACATTCTCTACTTCTATTTCACATTGGTTTCCCCACAATGCCTCAGTCTGTGTCCTGGCTTTCCTGCAGATGTGAGGTTTAGATTTACTGTCATTAGTGAGGCCCTAGTCTTGCTCTGAATGACAGACACAAAAAGTGAAAGTTCTGTGGTGAAAACAGAGCGTGAGATCATAATACAGAAAGGCTGTGCTCACATTTCAACGCACATAAAACAGGATAAATTTACATGTATCATTAAGTAACAAGTACTCAGAAAGCAAATGTTTTTTGCATTTTACAAAGGTCACAGCTGCAAAATACTTCCCCTTTAAATTAATGTGCAGTGTACCATTTCAGTGTGTACTCAGAACTGTTAATGTTTTAGCTAACATGGTTCAGAGAGTTAACAGGAGGAAATCAAGCCAATAGCTATTCTGATGTGTGGATTTGAAGCACTGTAGCCTCAATGAATGTAACCCCAGTGCATTTACTGTATGTCTTATATGTTTTTCTTAAGCTCACCTAAAATGCCATGGCTAAAAATGCGATGGGGTTGATTCCCATACTGACAAACTGTGTAGCTTGATAAAACCGTATGTTGCTACAGCTAAAGGTCTATTGTACAGTCTGTGTTGAAAGTCACAAACTTTACTCAAGGTTAATCTGAGATTTAACCTTGACAAGTTAATACTTCAAATCAAGAAATATACCAGATAAATATCAGGGGTCTCTAATCCATGTTCCTGGAGGTCCACAGACCTGCAGAGTTTAGCGCCACTAAACCAGCACTCTAACACACCTGCCTCTGTGTTTCTAAACTCTGCAGGTCTGTGTAACTCATTGGAAATCCAGATAGTTTAAGAAATTTGGTGCACTTTTTAAACATATGTTTAGTAGGAAACCACCAAACAACCAAAGAGCACCTCATAAACTGCCTCAAATATCACCCAGTCACACAGAATCAGAGATTTTCACTTTGACCTGCTGCTTAATAATCCCGTAGCAGTTTACTTTAGGATACCACCATTGTTGATACGCTATACAGACCCACTGCCATCTGCTTCCACTGGCACACACAGTGCATGTGTATTGTTAACTGGGTTAATTTCCCCCGAAACATCCTCTGAAAGATAAACGTCCTGCGGGATAATCTCTAATCCAGGATTTCTTAAGCAGGATCATCTAACTCAATTAAAGTTTGGAGAGGGAAACTCTCCATTTGCAGTAAGAACTCAAAAAGTAAACTTAACTATGTGCTATGCATGTACTGTTTGATTCCTCATACCGAGAGTGAAACTGAATCGATCACAGGAATGTAATAGGAGAAAAAAATTGATCTCTGGACTATTGCAGCTGTCTTTATACTTCGACCTTTAAGAGATTTTGAAAAATCCTCAAAGACTTGACAAGTTTCCAGTGTTTCTCCAACCTCAGTTGTTTAAGCTTTCAGAGATTGTTATATAGTGTAGTAAGTCAAAGGAAAAGTGTCTCACAAGTGGTACTGTAAGTACTTGCATTGTCAAGAAAACAGTTCAGGTGTCTGGGCCAGAAATTACACTCAGGTTCTCAACTCCAAGTCCCAAAACTATTCCTTCTGAGTCTCACTGTCTGAAGATTGAAGCAGAAAAAGATGCATTTCTACATATAATTTAATAACAACTGCTTAACATTTCTACATTGTAATAATTTAATGTAGTAATTAAGTATGATAATGATATATATCATGATATAATTTCTTAAAAATTAAGTCATAAGATATTTTATGGGCAGCATAGGCAAATTTCAGACACAAACAATATATACAGTATTAAACAATAAGTACAGTCCTGCTCGAAATTGTATGTATATGATTGCTTAAAATGTATATATTTAATACAATATACAGAACTTTTAGAATATACATAACCACATTTATGTGTAATAAATAAAAATTGGGCTTATGTTTATTTTCCAACTATTAGCCAGTCAATGAGTTTTGCAACATATCATAATGACAAGAATGGATGACAGTCCATTCTTGTCATAAAAATTTTATTTTGCTATATATTGGCCAATCTGCAAAAACGGCACCGTTTTCTCCTTAGAAATACTTTGTAATGTAGTTAATTTAAAGGTTTATAGATATTAAGATAGAGATGTGTAACAATGTAATCTAATGACATAAATACATACAATATGTGTATTAATGTAATGAAATTCGCCAATGCAAACTCCTCCCTCAGTATCCTAAGCGATACTGCCTCCCTCTGTTTGCCCCTTATGTACTGCTTGTAGCTTAGATGCTAAAACACCAGATGTCGTAATAGGACATCCAGAGAGGGACAGAGAAAGAGAGACAGACAGAAAGATAGAGAGGGTCCTCCTGAAACTGAAGCCTTATTGCCAATAACTGAGGAGAGCTTTAATGATTCGAGATGTGAAAAGCACGTCTCTGACGTTATCTAGACCCTCACACAACCATATTATGGTATTCAAAGCAGCTGAAATACAATCTTGTACGTCAATCGTCTTCAGAGAATAATAACTTTTTTAACAAGAGACAGACAACGTAAAACCTTTGGCTCTATGTGAAAACAGATACTGTATGTAGCTGCCAAATGACACACGAAAATAATACATTTGTGTGAATAGACTGTTCTTGTTCCTCAGGTTCAGGGTGTTGCCTGTAAAAACAAACAACATATTTGATTTAGAAGAAAGTGTCAACACAAGTGTCAAACAGGCAGGACATGGGTGATTAGCCTTTGGCATGCAACCTTTTTTTCTGGTTGTAAAGGTAAATATATTGCTGTCCATCATTTGTTATTGTCTCTTTATTGCCTGCACAACAAAAAAAAGGTTTGTGTAAATACTATGCATGGCTAGAAAAAGTCGTCCTGCAATTTTGTCACCTACAATTCACAACAGTACCTATGCAAGGTACAAATCTACAAAAGATCTCTTGGTTGCTTGGTAACCAGAATGTATCACAGAGTATGCAGGGTTCCTTTCAGAGTTTGTTTCACCTGCCTCAGCAAGGTTGCACAGCTAGAACCTTAAAAAAAAAAAATTAGTCTGTGATCACTGATGTGCAGTTGAACTGATATTTCTAGCACTTAGCGGGGGCGTGAATGAAGCATGCTGATCGAATAAATTTCAGTTAGACTGACTTCAAGCACAGATGAGTAGAGTTCAACCTTTAACAGACATAAACATAAGCTCTACTCAGGCTTACTCAACAATAAGAAGATTTTGGAGCTGGAAGTCAAAACAGCGAATCATAAACTGTTGAAGTGTATCAAGGAAACAACAGTGCAGGAAAGCATGCGTCACAAATTAAACAGAATTCAATCAGAATTCAATATGGAGATTTCAAATATCAATGCAGCCGGGCATGAATGCTGAAATCTGTTGTGTTTATGTACAAATCGAATTGCAAAAATGTTAGGGTGTTTTTTTTTTATTTGAATTAAATGAAAACTAAAAGACTTTCAAATTATGAGTCAGTATTTTATTCATAATAGAACATAGAAGAGTGCGTTGGTTACATTAAAAGTTGTGGAATATGGGTTCTAGACATTTCCAGAGACAGAGGCTTTTCTGTTTTTGTTTGTAAGAGATGAGGTCAATTAAAGGGTCATTTATTAACATCCAACTAACAAGGCCAAAAATAACTGTGTAACCTACTACAGTAAATCTACAACAGAATGATGTTGTCTTGATAAAATACTTTCCAAAGATACTCCAGCAGGGCACGTCACACTCACACATAAACACTGCTTATCTCCCTTTCTCTTATCCTGTATCGTTCCACCTGACGATAACCCACATATAAACCAACATAATCCTGCTGCTGTCAGGACATCAGGTTTGCCATGTTGTAGATTTCGAAATTCTCTTAGAGATTCATATCAAGTCAGTCTGCAGGTTGAACCCGCTCCTGTACTGTAAAATCCTCTTTGGCTCTGGGTCCAAACGCAAGTTTTGACAGATCAATTAAAAAGATTACAACCTGTTTTTGCATGAGGTGTCTCAACAGAGCAGTACCACTGACCTTTTAACTCATAATCACCAAAATATCACACACCCTTGTTTAGGAAAGCACACAAAACCTTGTGGCTGTCCTGATCTCTTGCAACTCCTCTCAAAGGTAAAATATGGGCTGATGTGTGTTTCAACGTGTGTGACGTGTGGATTTGAAGTCAACAGTGAACAGAAAAAAATATTCTGGCAGCCTATGGAAAGCATCGACACACCTGACATATTAATAGTAGTAAAAATCTGTTATTTTATAGCTTTGACATGTCAACACAAATGAGTCATGCTAAGGGAAAGTTTACTCCATAGTTAGCTCCATTATACCAGTTGGAATCTCTGCAGTCAGTAAACGTAACACTAGCGCCAAATGAAAAGGGAAACAAACAGAAGCTTCAATACGGTTTATTAAAAGAATTAACTAGATAAAATGTAAACAAACCAAGACAGGTTCCAATGTTGAACATATTGGATAGCAATGAATTCACACCTCCCAACGTCCCCTGTAATTACCTTCCTGTAGTATCACTGTGTTAATTAAACATTAAAAAATAACACCTCACTCTTGGACAAAGAGAGATATACACCAAGTACTGTATATATCTTGGGCTTTGACTGTCTGAACAGGCAGAGGTTGGGATGGTTTCACAATTTTTAGAGAAAAGCAGAGAATTAAACGTTAAGCGAATTGATAATATTTCGACAGTCTTTCTCACCATGGTGACAGGCATAGGTCTAACCAGCTTCATTAAATGCAGTTTTAGAAGCAGCCCACACAATTCTACCCACGACAGAGGAGGCACACAACTGTGTACTGAAGAGGCTGTGTGCTCTGAGACACACTCTCCCCTGCTGCACATTTATCTAACCTGGATGTAGGAAGGGAAATAGGTTTGTACAGTCTTGGGTTACTTTTATTTAAAATGTTGTGAAAAATGTATGCACATATAAAACATATTTGGGTGCCATTCAATTTCTATAATTACTATATTGTAGCTAGATGCATAGCCATGCTCTATAAACCTACTATAAATTCCCAGTTTGAAACAGAGTAAAATAAATACACACAAAATTGTACAAAGCTGTAAAATAAATATTGTCACAGACACAATTTTACAAAGATACTGTATGTTAGAATAAGGTATGTTTGACTGAAGAAACCAGGTTAAAACGTACATCACAACCAAAGAATGGAAAAATGATTTTATCGTGAGCTATACAGGGCACAAATCCACAAAGTATTCATATTTAGATCATACTGAAAATGCTTTAACAAGAACAAAACAAGGAAAGATTCAATTAACAAATTTTCCATATACCTCAGTGGTGACCCTAGAACTATGTTCTAAAGCAACAATAGCTTTTGGCAAAAAGATTGAAATAAGTGAAATAATAATGCCATATTCTCTGATTCCATTCATTTCACTTCATATTAATGTGTACATACAGAAGCTAACCACAATTTCTTGACATCTGCATATTCTAAAAAAAATGCTCAGGTTTATGTTGTATAAGCTATCCAAGCCAAAAAAACAGACACAAAAAACAGACACCATCACATAAGTCTACGTGATCATACTGTGTTGTGTCTAAGCTATCATTTGTTTCCCTGGCTTATGTTGCTGAGTGTTCTGCAGAGTTGCCCCCAACGACACCCAGGGATTCTCCAGGCTTCTCTTTTGATCCCATTTTCTTGTTCTCTGTCAATCTCTCACTGTAAAATCACTTTCAATGAGGGCCACAGCTGAGATATATCGCATCCACAAACCTGTCCTGGCACGTTAGAAGAATTCACACAAGTTCCCACTCACAGGATTATAAGACTCCCGGGATGTAAACATTCCAGGCACAGATCATATGAGCTGCATGAAAACAAGCATCTAATCACAGATTGTGACCTCAGGGAGAGCCGGGGTCAGACGTGTATGCAAATCTATTCGGCTCTTATTAGAGAATATGATGGAGGTGTATGCACAGACATGAAAGCTATTAGTCAAATGAAAATACATAAAACTAATTGTGGGACTCAAGGATGAGGAACACACTGGTGTGGAGAAAATGAAGGAATGTGGAGGAACATGATGTAGAGTTTTTAAAGGAACAGACCACCCCAAATGAAAATTCTGTCATGTTGTTCCTGTAGGCATCTTTATTTTTTGATAAAAAAAAATAACAGAACAATTATGGTTTTGGAACAGCACTGAACAATGAATAAATAATCACAGGAGTTTCATTTCCGGGTGAGCTATTGAAAACACTTACGAAATTAAAAGATTAGTCTAAATCCAATAAACATAACAGAAACATTCAACAAGATAAAAACAATGAGTACAAGCCCAAGATTAAAGGGGAAAAAGACAAAGAGAGGAAAACAAATTACTGCACTATCTCAGCACAGCTTATCTTAGTACTGTAGTGAACATGTGGCCTCAATGTTCTCCACTGCAACCTGCATATTGTGATCTAAACAGATAGATCCAGGTGTTCTGCTCTCTTTAAATAGTAAGAGATATGCTAAAATGCTCTTGCATGCAAGTGTGGGCAGTCTGAAGCTGAAGCAGTTCCAGGTTGGACATTTACACAACTTAATTCCTGCTGGAAATGAAGGGATAATTAAAACCATAATATCACTGTTAAACTTTCTATTGTTTATTAGGTCTCAAGAAGAGACATTTTGCATTTCCCTTTTTTACTTGCACCAGAACCCAAGTTTCACTTTTTTGTTGTAACTCTCCAATCCCTGTATAACACTGTAAGGCTATATGACTGTATGATGTGGTATAATAATTGTTAGTGTCAAAATGATTATCTTAGAAGGTCAAAATCAGATTTACCTCTGCTCTGTGGCTGCTATGGCAACCTAGCAGCCAATGGTTCTGGAATTCTGATGAGGATCAACACAGAATTGTTTCAGTTCCCTGTGCATGCACAATAGGGAACATACAATAGACTTGAACTACACACACACATCTAAATTTAGGTGTAATCAGTGGTCTTTTTTTTATAAAGTTACAGATACCATAAAGTCTTTCCTTTCACAGCATTTTCAATAAAGTACAACACAGTTTAATCATATTTTTGCAATATATGCAATTGCAGTATGTCCTCTGCCAATACAACCGTTCTTGTACTTAATTTCATTCTTGTCAGAATAAGCAGCACCTTACAAAACAAATGCTACTGGTCCATAAAGTGCATCTCAGTGGTTAATACTGTCATCTTCCCACTTTTCCATTCTTGTTAAACTATTAATAAAAGCATTTTTAATATCATTAGTCAGCTCATTTTTCCTCAGGGTCATTTATCTCTGTTGAGTTCAAATTAATTTAAGTTTTTAATTATCATTAGAAGCTGTAACTGATACACTCAGTTTTGGCATAAATTAGAAGATTAAAATAAAGGACCTATGTAGACATTTAGTGGCACTATTTAAGTGGCTTTTCTTAACCAGGTGTGATGTCTCATAAGAAGAGTGTGAATGAACATAAGAAGAGTTAATCTTGCCACTTTTGTGGTATTCATTAAAGTATTTTAATGTTCTTTAAAGCAGTAATGTTCTTTTCGTTTTGTGGTTCCCCAGTAGCAGGACAAACTCTTTTGCTTTGAACATTTCTCTGGTGTGTCCCTCCCTGGTTGCTCCCCTTGACTCCAACCCAAATACTCATAGAAGTATGTGGATATGAGTTGTGCCATATTTTGCTGAGGTAGAACTTCCACTGTGTGTGTTGCAGTCTTTGCTGTTTTGTGACCAGTGAATATTCCTAAGCGAGTTGAAAGTCAAGAGCTCAACATTTGAAATGTAAACTGAGAAGTGATTGTTCCCTTTAAAGGAATAGCAATGCTGTTTTTTATCCTCCAATAAAAAGAGCTTCATTAGCATTCCTTTAAAGTCAGTCTAGGTGAAGCGTAGGTGTCAGATGTTGACCCTGCCCTTCAAAACTTCAGGAGCCTCTTGCAGTTAAAACACACCTCCACAAAGTAAACCATTCTTGCTGTGCTCTAAAAGTTCACACTGAGCTTTCATCAGGTTTACTGCATAAATGCGTGTGTTTCCTCTTCTCCAGGATCCTGTTGAGCTCCTCTGTGAAGGAGTAATAAAGAGGAGACGTGCTGTCTCCATCAGTCTGCCTCAGTAACATGTAACTGTTGCCATTCATCTTGCGTAAAACGTTGGGCAGGGTGGCAGAGAGCCCATTTACAAACTCTGACTCTGAAGGAGTTGGAGGGAGAGGTGGAGCAGGAGGCAGATCTTTATTGGGCGAGGTTGGAGCTTCTCCAGGAACAATTTGCAGTAGACCATCATGAGCGTCAGCTTTGCCATTGCAGTGGCTAGAGATGGTCTTCAGTTCCATGTGGTTACCTCGCTTCCTCCCCGCTTGAGCTGTGGATCGTAGAGAATATTTACCCCTCCGGCCCTGTAAACAAAATCCCACGTAAAGAAGGACGGTTGTTAGAACAAGACACAAGCCTCCTAATATTATGATCAGGGAAAGATACATGGCCTCCATGTTCCTCAGAGACAGGAACTCAAAGCGGGGAGACAGTGGGGTAGGATAGAAGTTCTCAGAGGGGTCACCATGGGAATTCTGGGATGTCCAGTAGATTGCTGTAGTCAAGTGTGGCTGTGTCGGATCTACAGGTTGAGGTGCCTCCTGACGAACGGTCAACCTGTAGATGACCAAAGGTACGTAAATGCCGTTCTCCATGGCAAAACAGCAGTAGTCACCACTCTGATAGGCCCGTGCCTCAATGACCAGAAGACCATCAGTACCAATGCGGTAGCCTGAATCCAGCCCATAACCTTGCAGTTTCTTTCCATTCAGAGTCCACTCAGGGGTTGCCAGGTTGGAGCTAAGCTCACACTGGAGCAGCACGTCATCGCCAGCCATCACAGAGCGAGAGCGATGTAACACCACATCTATGAAAGAATGATGAGACACATAAAATCTATGAGTACTGCACCAATTACATACACCAGGCATGTTAGGGTTGAGAATTTTGCTCATAACTGTTTAAGTAACTAAGGCTGTCAACAGGCTGCCAAAAACACACCACAACAGATGCATTTCTGTATTTAAAGCAGCTAGATTTAGTTGTAAAAATAGATGGCGTGTGGACTGTTAGCCACTCATTTATGAAAAATTACATGAAAAAAAAACAAATGAAACCTAAAGCCACTTTTTGTCATGTATATTGATGTACTTATCTGGCACAATAGTGCCACTGAATTATCCTCTAATTGGAAATAACCTACAAACCTTTACATTAGCAACCCAAACCTTAAGATAATATCCACCTCATCTCAACCCACATGGATTAATACGTAATATTAGCAATGACTCACTGAGGAATTTAGAGACTGCATTTGACTACACCGATTAAAAAAGCATCACCTCATCACTGACTAACAACAAATGTGTTCATACCATCTGCTGTAGACACATCACAGCCCTTGTTTCCATTCACAATATCCTGTGTCAGATTGGCTCTACAGACAGAGAAGACACATTTTACTTATTACAGTTGACCAGCTACTTATTACTTAGTGACTATGTGATTCTACTGTATGTCAACTGTACAGATTTGGATTCTGATGCAAGAAGCATCGCAAGCACAAACATGAACAAAATCAAGCTGTGTGCTCCATTACTCACTAAAACAGCACTGACTTTGAGATATGATGTCCATCTCAATGGTACAGTAGAACCATGCAGTATTCAAGACCATACAAGCCCACCTGATGTTGTGTGATGTAATCTCAACACACTCCAGTCCATCCCAGGCACAGAAAGGATCACGCGCCATAACACATTCAAAGCAGGAGGAATATCTTTCGCATGTGGACAAGGGCAGCTGCACCACTGAAGTGGGCGAACCTACATACACACTCATCTGTCAATGAAAAGTGTTAGAAGGTTAGTAAGAGTTACACTGATGCCAATATGTAAAATAATTTCACCATAAAAATACTGTAAAGTTACATGGAAGGTGTCGCTGAACTGTATATTTAATTAATGGGAACTACCTTGGATGGTTTGTTTGCATTTAGAGATGTTTCATTTCTTTTAATCGTTCCAAAATGTGTAAGGACTGATTTGTCACCTGTTTCTCAGAGATGATGATGCTGTCTACTGGCTGCGGTTCCTCAAACAACTGCAGCTCCTCAATGATGTGCAGCTGATCATTAATTTTTACAGCCCGCTGGAGCCAACCTTCATCTGCAGAAACAAATACATAAATGCACATGGACACAAAAATAGATTCATCAATAAATGTTTAATGTATGGATGTCATTGCATAAGATAAGAAGTATTAACAAATGGCACTAAAAATAATTGTTACCAATATATTTTGACATCCAGAAAGTGTCAAAAAGGCAACCAGCCTTATTTGTTTACATTTTGTCCAAATTTTGTCTTAATCTTAAAAACTTAACAAACCAATAGAAGTTCCTCCTAAATAATACGTTTTTGTGATTTTGTTTATCTTACAAAGTTTGGTTGTGCTTTATTCAGTTAAAAGTAATGCTAATGTGCTTGATATTTTGTTGTATAATTCAAAAGTGTTTAATGGCAACACACCTGTCCCAATGAAGAGCATGTGATATATTTCCCCATCTAGACCAGTCACTCTGTGTACAGCAATTTTAGTGTAGTCCACATTCCTCCTAAACAGCAGGGGGCGCTGCCCTTGTGGAAGAATCTGTCTGTACATAAGTGGATGGCGACGAACAAAGTGAAGTACATCGTCTGGTAGGTTGGTGGATGAGTTGATTCCTTTGGCTCTAAGTTGATCTGTGATGCACTGAAAAGTACAAGCAAATAATATACCTAAATCTTGCCATACTTTCACAGCTTTGAACTGATTTAAAAACAATGGGGTATTTAAAAAAATGACATTAAATGCCATTTTATTTATCTGACAGACATTAAGTGTTTATGAAGAGAGACTTTCAGGAATCAAATTAGCTAAGACATCTTATTTTTTTTCAACAAACCTAAAATAGGTCAGGGAAACAAAAACTTCCTCTTAGTTTCTAGAAACTTTCAAACATCAATTAGAGACCCACTCGTCAGAAATGTTGCAGATTTAAACTCTTAATGCAGCCAATCAACAAAGATTTTCTGCCTGCTTCTAATCTCCATGGCAATAAGCTTTGATGAAATAAGCCCCTTTTTCTGGGTGCACTCTATAAAATTGCTCATCAGCATCTGATTTCTGGGGAAAACCAGGTCGACACTCTATCTGCACCTGACTGTGTTCTCTGATGCAGAGACTTACGTCTTCAGCGATTAGAGAACTTTAGCAGCTCCACCTACAAACTGCTGACGTGTGTTTTACCGTAGGAGTCAGTTTCAGTAAAGTTCCAGTAAAATGAGGATAATCAGTTTAGTGTAATATAAAACTTGTGATTAGTAATCCTGTATAGCAATTGGTGGCCTTACTGAGCCGGGTCGTGGTTCTGGCACCTTCCCTGTGTACTGGGTCCATTTGGAGCTTGAGTCCTCCTTGCTCTCCATGTAAGGTCCCTCAAAGGCCCACTGGATGTCCGAAATGGAGTAGTGGCAGATAGCAGAAGCTTTTACATTTTTCCTGAAAAAACTACTGGTTAGTCCTCTTTCAAAGCTTCAGTGCGAAGAAATTCAATGCAACATGACGTCAGGTAAAACACTCAACCCAATTAAACACTAACAATCAGATGTTTCTTCAGGATATATTTCAAGAGAGCACAAAGGGAATTTGTAAAAAAAAAAAGTAAGTGCATTCAGAACAATAGTGAATCAGACTAGGTGTGTAGCTAATTCAGTTTCCAGTAGGTACGCTTGGCTTTATTAGCCGAGAAGCCTTTTTAGCCTGTACTGCATGCTTTGTTTGCCAAGGTCTTGGCATGCCGGCATAAAACCCCCATAAGCCTGCTGTGTAACCATGGCAACAATGAAAAATAGATTACAAATTTATCAAAAAGTGTGTTAGAGAGGTGAAGGATGACATAGAGTGGGTGAAGACAGGAAACATAGATACAGCTTTTCGAAAGATGAGTACCACCTTGCGAAAGTGGGAAGTTAAAAACAGGGAATTTAAAAAGGTGGAAAAGACACAACGCTGAAGGAAATAAAAGTGTTCAATCTATATATCAGAAAATTATTCTATCACCATATATACAACCCATGCTTTTTCCAATGAAATACAATAGGAATATTTTTAGCAAAACATGCAAGCTAAAAAGAGCAGCTAAAAAATCTGCAAATAAAAACTTTTGTAATTTACAGACAATATAAATTTGGGAGTTTTGAACAACATGAGTTTGAGCAGATTTCTGGGTTAACTTTCCCTTTGGCCTTCTATTGGAAACTCTGAATCAGACTTGCCTAACACACAGAAAAACAAACACCCACACAAATGTAAACTTTACTCCCAAGCTGATGACATGATGACATCACAGTTGTTCCGCCTTCCAATGGCAGAGATCAATGGGAACAGGTCATCGGAGCTCAGCTGACATTCACATTACACATTTTGTCAGTACATGCCCTCCCTGTGAATCTAACCCACAACCTTTGTGCTGCTAACACAATGATCTACCAACTGAGGTACAGGAACCCATTTTAAGTTGTCTCTCCTTGTTTCGTTCCTTTTTCTTTTACCTGCTAATTATTTTCTGACACAGCAGACATTATGGTCTATCCTGTCCTGTCATTCATCACACAATTATTCATATTCTTGCGTTTTGCGCCTCGGGCAGCCACAGCCCACAGATTGATCGACAGGCGGCTCATCAGAACCAGCCTCAGCAGGACGGCAAGACTACCATGTCAGTCAAAACTAAAGAAACTAAATGTAATGCATTGAGGCGTGTGTGGCCTATGTGCTACAAACAGTTCAGCTCTATAGAAATAACAGATTAAGATCTCTTTTATAAGATTGTAATGAAACTTGATCCATTATTTAGCCTCATATTATTTAAAATGTGCATGACTTCCTTTATTCCAAGAGGAGAAATGTAAAAAAATGTTGATGCAGCTCTTTCTTCCACAGAAGAAAACAAAAGTCAAGTGGGCTTAGAACAACTGAATGTTAGTTAATCAATAAATCATAACAGACGTTTCCAGTTTTATCAGCCTGGCTTGGGGTTTACCTAAGAAATGTTCCTGCACTAGAACAAACCACAATACTCGTGGTGAAAGGTGTTACACATTCACCAAAGACTTCTCAAATAAATGTAAATGGATGTAGCAGCGGTGCTGTCAAAAGGGATACATTTAAAGACTCTTTCAAGAGCACAGCACACTGTCAGCATGCCAATTAAATCACACCCACTAAAAACATAAAAAATAATAAGGAAACATTTACCTAATCCAGTCAATCTCCTCAATCAACTGTAACAATCCTTAATTCAAACTCATATAGATCTGTATATATCGCAACCTTTAGATTTTCCAGTTGAGTAAAGGAAACGAAGCCTGGTTCAAATTCTGAAAGTATTGTGCACATTCTCTGATCTCCTGGGAGAATGTAACCTGCTCATGAATAAAACATGTCTTATGCTGAAGGCAGCAAGGGGACGTGTCAGCGATTTTCATTCTGATGATACTAGTGGACTGTACACTGCTGCCTCAATTGAAGCAGCCACAGCAAGCCAAAGAGATGAGTGTGTCCAGGCCGACAGATGAACTTACTAATAGACAGACCACACAGCAAATCTATTTCAACAAACCCGACAGCCACAGCAGAATGACACAGCTCTCAGAATCTATTAATGAGTATTGACTAGGGAGTCATTTGTATGCGCCAATGTAACACTTTGAACTTTCACATGCAACTACCAGGATAATTCAAGATTGGTGGATTCTGTGTCTGGCCAATGTCTGGCCAATTCATTTAAGAGTTTAGGCTGAGAACACAGCAGATAATAGCTGGTTTTCTAAAGATATACTTGCCAGATACAGAAACTGATGAACATAATGGACACCAACAATTCAAGCTCAAGTAATTCCAAAAATGTTTATAAAAGACTGGTTAATGTTAATTAATGCTGATTATAAAACAAAGGATGTCTCGTATGCTTGTGAAATTACATATGCATTCATCTGTTGGAGGAGGTCGGGCTTTGAGAAACGCTCTGAAGGGGGGCTGGAATCTACTGCTTTCTAAAGCTAGGCTGCTATTGCTAGCCTCTCTAAATTGAATTTACATGAATTGAGTTTGTTTTCTAGTGGAGGAATGGCAGTGAGCAATAACAATGACAATAAGAAAGATAAAAAAGAAAAAACCCTCAGAGGGGAGGTAACCAAAGATTGGATGATTTTGGCTCTTACCATTCTAAGCCAAAGATGCCATAGAGAACAGAGTCCTGAGGGCCGGCCCCTTCCAGAAGAAATACACTTCTGAGCACATTGAAGTGAAACTCATAGTCAGGTAAAGAACACACCAGCCGTGCCTTCAGGAAGGAGGTCCACTTCTTCTGTAGGGTGAGAAGACCTCCTCTGTCACTCTAGAATACATAAAGAGAGAAAACCTTAACATGCAATATTAGATTTAAGATTACTTTTAACTACGGAAAAACAAGATGTTGGGGCATTTTGTTGCAGTCATTTACAAACATTTATTGTAAAAAGCTATAATTATAACCAATATGTTCTATAATCATAATCAATTGTATTTCATTTTATTCTTATTTAGGAGACATTTAGGAGACTACTTAAGGAGACATTTTGGTATTGACAACAAGGTTCACAATTCGTAGGACTACCTTATTCACTTCTTACAACCTCATTCAATATTAACTAGATAACAATAACTTCAGTTTCAACACTGTTAGAATAGAAACTAAGAGGTCGTCTCTAGGCTTGGTCGATGGCCACTAACATTACTGCCAGTGTGACCATGGGAACAGGAAATGGGCTGAATTAGATGGGAATCGTTTTGTATGTAAGGGAATCTCCCACAATGTCAAGGGGGTAAAGAAAATTTCCATGCTGCCTCCCAATGAGAAAATAAATCTTAATGCAGGAGAGACTTAAACTCCAAAGTTTCTTACAGCAATTCTTAGTTTCTTCGGTTCCTGGTTGCCAGTAATAACACTGCTACTTTTACTGTAATGGCCTTTAATTCCACATGCCAAAGAGGAAACTGGCCCTTGACTGTGTGACATAATGTCATCATCACAGATAAAATTCAATCACAGATGTGTGGTTTATGGAATCAGAGCTCAATGATCTGGCACTGCTATGAATATGCACTTCTGCTATTTTAATATTCTGAAAGAAATGTTCTGAATTATAATAACGAAATGTGTGTTTATTCAGATAGTATCTATAAAAAGTTGATGTTTGTGATTTACTTTATTTCCCCGCAACTCAACAAGTGTGTTTAGCAGCATTAATGACACTAGCATGTGGATAATGAACTGTAATCTGCTCATTAATGTGACCCCACTGTGTGGACTGCCACAGAGAAGCCAGACATTTTTGCCCTCAGTCCACACAGCTTATTCCACAGAGTTCACCGGCGCCAGCCTGTATCAACATACATCAACGTATGTGTCTAATTATAAAATAATGCTAACTGAACTTAAATACAGTTTATGGGAACACCAGTATAATATTGAAAATATTCTTTGGATAAAATTCCATTTGCCAGTTACTATAAACAAGGACCCTTTAAATAAGCAGCAAATAATTAGCATAAAGCATAATTTAAAATATACAAATTCTATCATCAATTCTGTCTACCCTTGGTCTTTTTTTAACCCTGTATTATTTTTGGTTCACAAGAGCTCATTTCCCATATCTAAGAAATTTACATTTTATGCATCTGGCAAATGCTTTTATTCAAAGCGATTTATAGTACATCCACATTATACATTTTGTCAGTACATGCACTCCCTGGGATTCAAACACACAACCTTTGCAATGCTAACATATTCAATGCTCTATCAACTGAGCTACAGAAACACACTATAGAACATAGCAGTTACTGCAATCACTCATATACATTGACCATTGAGCAACATGCTGGCTGCTCATGAAAAGAACCATCAGACGCAGTATCAGTCTAGAGATGTGAGGTTGGAGACATTTCGATTGCCACTTTGATCTGAGTGTATAGAGCTGGACTGATGGGTTGAAAGGTGAGGCAGAATGTGATCTCACAGGAATACAGCCATTACAGAGAAAAACCTGGCAACAATGTTGCTGTAAAACGCTATTATGAATCCTGCAGTAAAGTACAGTCTTTACACTGCTGGGAATAAACACTCTCATATGTAGTGTAGTGTGTGGTAGGTTTAGCTAACAAAAAAAGTATGGTGTCTTGCAATATTATAAGTTTTCTGTGTTTGTTTATCTGCATATGGAGAGGATAACATGATTGTTGTTCTTTGCTTTCACATTTCCATGTTGAAGAGATTCAACCATTTCTCTCATACTTCAATATGCAAAGCATTTACCACATGATGGCTTTCTTTCTACCAACCTACCTTAAGTTTCTATTGAACACTAATTAAACCATTTTGAAGAAAAAATAATTAATCCCCCCTAAAAAGTCTATCATTATTTTCTCTGTATATACCCTTGTGTCAGCCCATGCCATGGTTACATTTTAAGCTCAATAATAAACAAATAAACAGCATACTAATAATAAACTGCATAAGTTGTTTTTTACTCCTGATGGTATTTGTATGGAAACTAGCAGCAGTCTTTTTTCCTCCATTTATGGTAAAAAAAAATACCGGCATACAGGTTAAAATTTTTTGGGTAAACTGTTCCTGTAAGATGCAGATGAAGGCAGTCGAGTAAAGTGTGGGATGAGGACTGTAGCCTTGTACCTTGCACACACGGGCGACCCGTGCCACTCTACTGTGGCTGAAGTATGGACTGAGCTCCTGGCTCTTCTCCGTGAAGAAAAAGTAGATCTTATCATCATCTCCCACAGAGCTGCTTGCGCTCTCTCTCACCAGCGCTGAGCCCACAAAACAAGCCTCTGCACACACACAGATGCTCATGTTAGTCAATTACTTCAAAATAAAACTGTAACATAATACAATGGTGAGTTTTAGTTTAGTTAACTTTGCAAAGTTTAGTTCTAGCTTTGTAAACAGATGCAGTCTGAGACCACCAGTGGTTTTGCACTATTTTCAAAATCAACATACCATTATTTGTTGCACATACCATTATTAATACAACAATTATAAACTTTCCAATACAAAAGGTACAATTTAGATTAAACATTTAGATAAATACCACAAAATAATACCCAGCCTAGTAGCCTGCATGAACTGAGACAACCTAACATTGAATGTCATTCATCATGTCACTGCAGTAGTGTTGATGGTGCGGGTTGAAATATTTGTGCTGCAGTTAACCGACCCTGCAGCCACTGAGTGGGAGCCTCTTCTGTTTTCAATGTGGGAGAGTTGCGCCGAATGTCTGGAAAACTCCGGAACTCGTATTGGGATGCTGTGTACATCTGCTGATCTAATTAAAACAATGATCCAAAATACACAGTTCAATATCCCTAATATTAAAAAAAATGTAATTCTAACAACTCAGGGCAAACCATATGTTATAAATAATTCCAGGCTGACGTACCAACCAGCAGACCTGTGTAGCCCTTGGCGGGATCATACGGACATTTCTCTCGACCTTCTTCGAAGACCGATGAGATCTTAAACTCCCTCTCATCCTAACACAACACAGTCATTTCAACTAAAGTTTGAGATACAAAGTGAAACAAAGATACAAAGTGAAAAGTTTGAGATTGGATATTAAGCTTTTAAGCATTACAGTTACTTACAATGTATGCACACAGAGGGCTAAAAGCATGTGTGCCACAAGTATACAAGTGTGTGCTGTTGAACCTCTGCAGGAACCGTATGTGGTTGTAGCACTCCGTCTGTGTGAGGTCAGTAATTGAAAAGGTCTAGGTCAGTAATTGAAAAAGACATGATGTTATAATACAACAGATGGGCACTTAACCAACCTTGTTATCTTTCCCTTTGTTTAGGCATTGTTGCTTCTGATCATCTGATGCCTCCCAGTCAATCTGTCCAAGTACAAGATTAACAAGAATTCCTGATTGGTTAATGAGTTAAAACATTTTCCTGGAAAAGCAACTTTTTTTAGCCACCTTTTCACTATATGGCCAAATGAGGGTGGGCTAATGTGTGCCAAACCCACTTTAGGGTCTTTTGTGAGACCAAGAAAGACCAACTGGATAATGTGGCAATGCCAAGGTCATGAAAAAATATAGCTTCATAAGCTTTTGAAACAAGTATCACTGAGGCCATATTTCACTTTAGTTGTATTAGAGCTATACTGCGGAGACAGAACCGCATACTACAATGAGAATAATTCTAACTATTGCTCTACTTTCAAATTGTTCCTGCATTATTTATTAATGTCACACACATAGTGGTGTGTGCAGCAATTACCACATTAAATCAAACCAATACCTACATTCTAAAAATTTTGTGTTTTGATTAGCATGTAAACAGACGACAAAACAATCTTCTCAATAAAATAGATTTTAGCATTATTTAAGAGAATATCTGTCACAGAACTTAATTTTTAATGCAGGGCTGTAGAACAGATGCACTCACTCTGTTCCTTCGCTTCTATGTGAGTGTTTAAGCATAAACCCCATTGTGGCATATTAAATGCTGGGTTCACTTCAATGCTGCAGATAATATAGAAAAAAATCAACTACACTAGATCTGCGTTTCTGACATAAATGCAAGAATGAGGACCAACAGTATTTCAGTATACAATGACATCACAGTTACTTAGAATGCATAACATTCTGTAAATTACTGTTGATTTTAACATTTAATTTATAAATCCAAACTAGAAAGCAAACCTATGCCTGAAATTATGTTCAACAATAGATGGATAAATGGAGCAGTTAGTGTTAGCATTAGCATTAATTGGAGTTGCAGAATATAAATATACTGCTTGTAGATGAATCTTAATACAAGGCAGAAATGTAATTAATAATACATGGTCATGTGCTTGTCAGTACGTACGGTCTGTAGGGAGCTGCTGGAGATGTCAGTAGCCTGCAGGGCATATAAAGCCCCTCTAGCTCCCACATACAGCACGCCTGACTCCTCCTCCAGCAGCAGTAAACTATAGTTCAGTGTCAAGCCTCTGAAACGCCTGCAGCCCAACAGCCCTTCAACACATAACAACACAACACAAATTATATGTACGTATTTCAGTATTTTACAAAGTATTTCATGTCAAGTAAGTAGACTAAGATTATATAATTAAAGATATATACAGTACATTACACAGTGCAATGAAATACTGTTCCCCCAGGATCAAGGTGCTACACAGAACATAACACAGCTACACAGAATACACAAAGTATATGTACAAAAAGAAGTGCAAACATTTAGTGCAAAAAACACAACAAAAACAATACAATAGCCCTAAAATACACAACTCTGAGCTCAATGTGGTAGTGCAAGACATTGTATAGGTTAATAAATGCTATATGTAAACACTGAGTATTCTGTATGTTACACAATAATAAACAATTTTTATACAAAATGTATAATTTGGTTTTAATTTACTTTCAAATTAACTGTATTTCTTAAAGTGTTTGCTATGGATTAAAAAATGTGTGCCAGCTAAACAAATGCAAGATTAATCAAGACGTTTTTATAATTTAATAATTCATTCATTTTGATCCAACTAAATGCTGCTCCCTCCATGTTTAATACAGAACAAGATCTAATAGGACAGCTTGTCAGACCCAGTAACCAAAAATGACAAGGGCTTGGCAAAGGTCATTAGCCTGTTGTTTATGTGTTGCGAGTTCCGTGATGTGACACGCCCTGCAGAGGAGGCAGGGCAACCCAGCCCTGCTGAAGTGAACTCTCCTAAAATAAATGTGTGCCCGACTACTTCAAGTAGTAAAAAACAAATAGCGCTAGTTCCTTAGGTGTAGGAGGTACAATACACAAAGGCGAGTACATGCACACCAATCTTTCCAGTTCCCTGTTTGTGTTACAAAAATAGCACCACGTTTTAGAGCATCAACACATCACAGGACACACGTCTCCACAAGTAGGCAGGTGTGACGGAATTGCATGGAGGGACAGGACAGGTTATGCAGCCCAGCTGGATCTGACTGAGGACCCAGAGAAGCACAATGACAGAGAAGCTGACAAATAAAGCTAAGCAGAGCAAAGAGGACTCAGCTTCAGGCAGAGGAACAGAGACAGAAACAGAGAATAATTTAAACTCCCTGCTGACACACCGCTGATTTCGCAAACATGCAGATTCCTTTACATTGCCTTAATGGTTTCTGTTCAAAACACACACACATACACACACATGCTCAATACACTTGATTAAACCTTCCTCTGGTTAACTGAGTGGTCCTATTTAGGTTCTAAATAGGACCTATTTAGTTCACTTTATGGGTAAGTAAACTTTACTTAAAACAATTGATTGTTTTAAGGTGTCTCTGCATATTAAGCTAGGATATCAGAAAATGTTTTACAATAAAAACCTTTCAGATCTAAATTATTCCAAACATTGTTCCCCCTAACCCTTATGGTGGTTAAAGACCTGCTACAGATAACTTAAAATAATAAGTCTCATCAAAAAATAATTAACAAGGAAAAGGTCATGAGACTGGAAATGGAATCAAGTCCATTTATTGGACCTTAAGGAAACCTTTGAGTCTAATCGTTTGGCACAAGGTTAAAAGGCATAATGATTCAATCTCTGCTGTCATCTTTTAATAATATCTTTGCAAGAACAGAAGCAGTCAGCCAGGCAGGTCCAGCATTATGTTAACGGAATGAATTGATCCACTCAAACACATAGTCTCACATCACAATGAGTTTCCCACAGTCCTCGGGCAATTAGTTTGCCATGACCTCCACTCTGCAATGGGCAGTGTTAGCTTACAGAAGCACAGCAGCAATCTAATGCCCAGCAGAGCAGGACCGGGCAGAGACGTGCACAGATTATTAGTGTGCCAATGTAAAAGACATCTGAGCACAACAGGCATTGCACAGTGACAAACATATTTCCCAAGCAGACGCACACGACGTGGACGTTTATGCAAAACACACTTCATTTACAATACGGACACGTCGCATATTAGTTGTACTTTGCCACAAAGCACCCGATTAAATTCAACTATTATACAAACAGCAGTTTAAAATGGTAAACAAAGTACAAGCCAAGGTTATTTAAACAGAATTGCTGTTATATAAGCACAGAGATCCTCACAATATTCTGGCTTTTGGGTAAGCAGATACGTTTTAATATTCCACATAAATGTCAAGTGATGGATAAAAACAGCACCAGCCCAAACAGCCCATCCCAGCCATTAAACCAGTCCAGCGGTTTGATTGACAGATGACTGTCAGTCTGATATTACACGGACACAAAGCACACGACCTGGGTGTGCTTTCCATTCTCAGGCACGAGGAGCTAAGAATGAACGTAAACATACTATTATTGGCCAAAACAGGAGTTTCTTGTTTTTCTGATTGCTGAAATAGAGCTCCTCACGATTCTTAAGCTGCACAAACATACGTCTGTTTAACACAGTCATGGGATCTTATGAGAAAATGACAGAGATCATTCAAACACTGGAGTAGTCCACATGGAGGCAATGGGTTTAATAGGATTGTTAACATTAACAGGACTATCTACACAACCATATATATACATACATACATACACACACACACACACACACACACACACACACACACACACACACACTCCTTATGTTACAATCACAGATTTATGTAT
Source organism: Yasuhikotakia modesta (assembly GCA_036877545.1). Taxonomy (NCBI): domain Eukaryota; kingdom Metazoa; phylum Chordata; class Actinopteri; order Cypriniformes; family Botiidae; genus Yasuhikotakia; species Yasuhikotakia modesta. The sequence goes on from JBAJNP010000033.1 coordinate 49,468, forward strand.
TTCATTGTTACATGATGCACTATGTGATAATGAAGCAACAGAATAAAATACCTGCATTTTCCTATTCTCTGGCTAAAGTATAACTCAAGCAGTGACAGGGTAGGTGAGGCAGAAACCCATCAAAATGACTCACCCACTATAAAAATAGTTTGTCAACTATAACATATTTAAATTGTCACCCACTGCCTAAGACAGCGTTCAAGGTTTATGTAAACAACATTTGTGTTATTGAGACACCACTGTGTCTGTTTACCCTGTTCAATATGTGCAAAATGCTAATGTATGTGATTGAGCATTCACACAGTGAATGGCTAACATCCCCACAGACTTGTATGACTGACATTACAGTATTTAAACAAGACCCTCCCATCCTACCTGCACACACAACACAGACGGAAGAGCTGGCACTGCTAATTAACCAATCACTATTAGATTACCAAGATGATTCACAGCATCTTCCCAAAGCCACACAGTGTGTCTTTGTGTGTGTGTGTGTGTGTGTGTGTGTGTGTGTGTGAGAGAGAGAGAGAGAGAGAGAGAGAGAGGGAAAGAGACAAAGAGAGATAGACAGAAAGAGAGGCCGTGTGTTTACTAAATAAACAAATGAAGGTCTCCTGAGAACAAGTGTGGAACACAGTGTTTATTGTCAAGTTTCAACCAGTTGCTTCATGTTCATTATGATAGGACCATAATGAGTGTGCTTAGAGTCTTTGAGTACAAAGCCTACAGTGTGAATATAATTTACACTCCACCCACAAAGCAGATTGTCACTATCTCAACTCTGGCTCATGTCTCTGAGGGTTTCCTAGGGTATAAAGTACAGTTTTCTGAACTCATTAATGGTTAACCAGCTGCAGAGAAAGGTGATTGTTAGTTTAAGAGGTTAGTAGTTCCTAAGAAAACTGCCCACATTAGCAAGTGCTCAGTGTTGTGTTTTTGTGTTATGGTTTTATAGCAAGATACTGTATGATCCCTGATAACTCAAAGATCCCCTAACATGCAATAAAAAGGCATTTGTTAAATTGGCATTTGAATCCAGGCACCTATACAAAGCAAAGATTATATTAGTCCTGCCTAATACACACTGAAGAAAGTAGTTAAGTGATTGTGTTTCCTATCTGCCTCCTCAAAATAAATAAATAAAATGGGTTCATTTACTTATTCTCTTTTTTCTACCTCTGCTTTCTTCCTCTAATTCTCTCTTATCTGCCACTGAGAAGATCCTGACAGTAACTCAGAGGTAATTGACATTTAATTTTCCCCTCACAGTTTTAATCTGAGCTCCTGCTTACACAGGGATGCTAAATGAAATGAAGAGGGAAGGATGAGATGCGCTAACTGATTTTTCTTGTCAAAAAGTAACAAAGTTGTGCAAAGTAACCTGATGAAAGAGACGTCAAAATTCTGTATGCAAGAATGGATTATGTTAGGCGTTTGAGGCTCAGAAAACACTAACTGATAAAAATGCCTACACAGTTGCATTTCAAGCTACTTTAAATGTAAATTTTTAATAGCACTAGTAAAGGTCAAAGCAGTGGAATCACAAAATACAGTGCATCTAAATTTTACATTTGCAATGCTTTCAAATATTTACTGAGGGCCTCGTGCCTTACGTTCCTGGGACACTGGCCCTGTCCTTTTCATTCCAGTATACGGAACTAAACACATATGGAGAGATTTTCACAGAGAACAGGTAACTTTTCAGACATGAACACGTTACAGCTGAAAACACTCCTGTACAATGCATAATACTTTATTTACTCACAAATACAGATTTCCCTGTTACCCCATAAGGTCACTTAGTAAGTAACATTTCCTACTGTGACACAAAGTGACACTGCCACTGTGAACGTTATTTTGCAATGAAAATCTGCGGCAACAGTCCTACTCAAGGTCACTGATCTGCAGTTGGACAGTCCTAAAGAGTGAACCTGTTGCTCTCTCAGCATGTTTTTAAACTAAACAAAGGCTTCAGGCCTTTTGACCTTCTAACCTCTCAGTGATTGTGTAATTAAGCAGTGATCTCTTTGGGCTGGATTATTGCACATCATTTCTCAGCCAAATTTCTGCTTCGCAGATGTGAGAAAGACACATGTTGTGTTGTTCAACAGCAAAGAGATACAAAATTCAAGCTGGCTTGTGCCCTGTCATCTACACAAGGTTAAAAGAGGACTGTTTACATGTGAATGAATAAGTGCAAAATCATAAACAGTTCGTGCATTGCCCCCACCCCCCTCAGTTTAACACATTGAATGTTCTCCTTTACTTGAAAAATTAACCCTTACGAAATTGTTTGAAGAACAGAGTTTGTTTGCCTGTGTGTGAAATAAACAAGAAGCTTGGTCAGGATGTATTGAAGGCCTTGTTTCTTTTTTAAATAGCCAACAGACTTTAGTTTATGTTACTGCCACAAATCGTGATTAACTGCTTTCTATTGGTATACAGTGGAAAGTTGTGTGGCTGCAACTTTCCCCTGCAACCAGGGGAAGGTTACAATATTATTTTATAAAGCATCTTATAAGACAGACATTTGAACATGGCCACAGACAAAGTGTCATACTTTTTGTTTTACATTTCCAAAACAGAAAGACTGTATATTTCAAATGTGCATATATGTGAAAAGTTCATTTTGTATTTTTTAAGCATATAGATGGCTCACATTTTATCAGACATAAACTTAATACCAAAAATGACCTTAACAAAAAAATAACACCATGGTACAGTGATGGTATCAGATGCTTAAACTGTGGTAGTATATTTTAATTGCTACTGTGTTAAAGAATAATTACCATATATACACACTGTGCTAATTGCATGATACTACATTGTACTATTTAAACATAATGTGTAAATATTCTAATCTAATCTTCTTTGCTTGTAAAGCTATGAAAGCACAGAAAAACATCTATGTCTAACTAAAGTTGTCCTTTCTCAATTAGTTGAATAAATTAATGAACTGTAAATCAATATGGGTCATACCACTGGAGAGGACTGTCGTTCTGGGAGTCACATCCAGGTCTAGTGGGGGTCTAAAGGGGTAACCCCACAGGCTGGACAGAACAGACAGTAATAGCAGGAAGAGTAACCATGCGTTGTGGGTCATCATTTTCGGCATCAGCAGTGTGACCAGGAGGGGTGAGTACGACAGGCACAGCACTCACCCACCCCTCCTCCTCAATGGAGCAGGAAATGACTCGCACTGCCTTTTGATACCCTCTCCTCTGGTACCAGCAAACAGCTGTTTAACTCTTCTCCACGAAAAGTAAAACAGTACTCTCTCCTCGATCCCTCAAGGGTTCAGTCTGCAAAACAAACAAAGAAAAACACAACAAATGACTAGTTAGCGCTAATGTCATGGTAAGGCTGGCAGGAGATCAGGTAAACGGTACCAATCATGCTGTGAAGCTCGTTTGATCTAGTTTCTCAAATAACACAAATGGATTGTGGTAATCTGTCCAAAGCGCCCAGGGAAAACTAACCATCCCTATTCTCAATTTGCACAGAACAAAGGCTTGTGGGGTGTTAAAAGGAAACCAGTGCACCCTATGGCACTAAACATTACTTCAACAGAAATGAAGTTCTGAGTGACACACACACAAAGCACATGCACACCCAAAAACACACAACAGGCAAAGATCAAAGGCTTTGTCCAATGACACAGACCTCTCAGGTCTTCAATCCTGAGATCTGACTGAGGTGACCACTTCCAATAGTAATCTGATGATTCATGTATGACAGCTGAATATCAGCATATCACATTCTGCAGATCTTACCTACATTTCTATTCTAATCTTGCTGTCTCTTGCATTGCATCAGCTGACAAAAGAGGATGAAAAGGTATGAAGGCTTTGTCTGAAAACGCTCTTGAGATGAGAGATCATGAGAATACTGCAGAACTACAGGTCTGTGTACCTCAAATGCATTGCAATAACAATGTCAGTATGTGATTCATATAAAATACAATTATGTACAGGGTTTTGAAACAGCACAAAATGATCATCACTGTCCAATAAGATAATGATTACTCAAACAAGACAAATACAGGTTTGTTTTACTGTAAAGTGTCAGACAAAATTGTTTCAGACCAGGCAAGTTTTATATGCCCAAATACTAGTTGAAAAAATAACCTGTGGACATCATTACAGTATATACACAGTACAACATGATTTATAATGTTTTTACTAATAAACACCATTTAAAATGAGTTTTAAAGTGTTTTACCATATTTGGACATTTTTAAATGCACAAGCCAAGTATATCAGTAGTAAAGCCAGACTTAATCATAAACACAATCTTGCACAGACCTTACAGAAGATATATTATTGAGGTCTTATGTACAGCCAAACCTGTGCACCCACACACTCAAACACACTGACAGTCACCTTTGCTGTCTGATGTGATTTAATAGGACAGTGGCCAGCACATCCAACTCCTCTCTTTACCTCCCTCTGTCCATTTCTCAGACACACTCAGTCCCTCTCCTCTGTAAACACACCAGACTTCTCCCTCTCTCTCTCAGATAAACACACTCTCTCTCCTTCCTTCCCTGAAACACACATACACTCCAGATGAGCAGTGTTTTCTTTCTGTTTATCAGACACAATCACAAAGGCTTTCTATGCTTTTGGATTCTCATTCATTCAAAGTTTTCCTTTTAATTACACACAAAACACAAAACGTGTTTTGGACCCCCACACCTGCTGTATTGTAATAATCAGCAAAACTTGGCTGAGAACTAACTGTGTGCTGCTTCAGTGTGTTACATCAGTATTCCTGATACAACAACCAAAAATAACATTGTCAAGGTCACTCAATGAGGTCAAAGGTCATACAATGAAAACTGCATTGATGCACATAAATGGCATTGGTCTACAGTGACGTAAAATGACGTAAATGTATTTTGTAACTGCACTGACAGACATCAGATGTAATGTCCTACTGAAGTTTAATGTTAAAAAAAGCTTACTGATTTTACTGTAATAAGGAAAATGTAATGACTAAAAGACACTTTGAAAGGTTTGTGCCAAAAACAGACCCGAAGGGGATTAAATGTCAACAAAGCACTAGGAGATGCCACAGTGTGCAGTTTTTTAAATATCAAAAACTTTTTTGCTGAACCATGTGGATTAAATATCATTTGGTCCAAAACTTCAATCCGATTTATGTGTAAGAGGTTTATGAAAAAAGCTATTATAGGATCTGTTGTAGAAACTATACAAAAGAAAGAAAGAAAAGAGGGAAGGAGGAAGGAAGGGAAAGGACAGAAGAAAAAAGAAAAAAAGGAAAAGGTTAATGCAACTAAAAATCAGTCCTGTGAGTTGCTAGGATTTCCCAGCAAAAATCACTTTGCATTAACTGACCATAAGGAAACAAAGCATATCAGTTGACACCCACTGTAGCCCACAGCAAAGCTTTGAGAGCAGCACACTGGTCTTATGCTGATACAGAACACTGCGTGGTCACATCAAAGAGACCCTAAACAGATCAGTCAATCTGCCATTTCTTATTCTGCTTTCAAAGCAGTTGATCCATGTGATGAGCCAAAGCTAATTCAAGTCTCTGAAACAACAGATGATCAGCTGCGAGATCATCTACAAAAACAGTTGCACAACAGGCTCCATTGTATCAGATTGTAGGACTATATGAAGTGATACGAACTGACCAGCTGCGAAAAGAAAGACTCCCTCAGCTCTGTTTTTACAGACAGCTCAGCTGGACAGTGGCTGGATGAGACCCGTCATGCATCTTTAACTGGCTGTCAATCACTCTCTGCACACTTACATGTGAGTTTAAAGGGTCAGTCCCCTCAGAGCAAGAGAGCAGAACTGACAAGCACAGTAAATCCTTTCATATTATAATTCAATACATTTCATGCATATACCATTAGAGAAAGTTAGTTAGATAAAGATAGAAAAAGTAAATTGAAATACACTTGAAGACAGCTTTTAAGTAACTACTCCTACCTTAAAACAATTTTTAGATAATTCATAGTAAATGTTAATGTAGACTTTATTAGTGTCTTAAATCTTTATTTAAAGGCTGATAAGACATAATATGTGTTTTGGAGTTTTTAATCATCTGTTCATCTTAAGCTCAAAACACCTCACAAAAAAGTCACGGTTTGTTTAGTAAAAAAGAAGAACTTAGATTTTAATACTAACATCTTAAAGTTTGCATTTGTTTAGAAGTTTGATTAAACAGCACAATGGGGAACAGCGGAGTATGTTTGTTCCAGGCTAGGGACTTCAGAAGGCCTTTGCAAAAAAATGTTTTAGATTTTTAAAGAAATTTTGAAACGTTGTAACCACTACAACTAATCTAAAGGCAACTTAAATAAACAAACAAATTAATAATAAATGCCAGCTTTGTAGAACTACAACAAAGCTTGCTTCAATATGACTACAACTACCCAAACAGTGGTTGTTTTATCAATGAGAATTACATTACTGTATGAAAGCCTTCTTTCACATAAAATGTATTCTTGCAACGTACTTTAAGAAAAGCCATAACACTGCTTGGTCATACAGTAGGTCTGTGTTTTAATCACTTTTTGTCTCTTTTGCATATCCAGTTGAGAATAAATAGAGATTATGTTGAGCACAAAAAGCAGTAAATAAAGAAGAAAAATCACATGACAGTGCAACAAAGCATCCTTCTTAAAGACAGAACAGCAACGCTAAATAACAGACTTACAGAATAATGAATCATTCACGTGTAAAATATAGACCAACTAGGAAGTAAACACAACCCGTTTATTAGGACTTTATATTTTATTTATCACATTATATGACTCAGGTTTGTGCGCATGCAAAACAAAGACGCATAACCTTACAGTGTTTAACGAAGTAAATGCCAGTCTGATCATGCACACCGTTACTATGACCATTTTAATTTCGTGCTCAATTCTTGCCAGTTACATTCTGTTTTTGTTAAGGCGTAATTGAAAACAATTTCCCTCCCACGTCATGTTACTTGGACAGTGTTTATGCCAGGAAAACTGCCCTGCAAATCGCACTGTCAAAATGTCAGGGAATTAAAAAAAACATCCTTTTATTTAATAAACACCCGTCAAAGTGCCCACCGTCATGCTGACACATATCAATACAGCAAACTATATTAGTCGACCATGCGTCTATATAGCTTAATAATTAACCTGGAGATCAGACACAGTGAGGCATTGTAATTTCTCCTTTATGTTTTCTAAAATCCTTATCTTTTAGTGGTGTCTGTATGTGATGTTTTCTATTAAATACTCTGTTAAATATCTATTTAATACTCTATTAAATACTTTCTATTAAATACTTCTATTAAATACTCATTTTATAGAGAGTTGGTCTTTCACTACGTACAGAACTGTTAGAAACTTCGCTGCCTTTCGTGTCACGCTCACTATTTAGTACGGTGTTACACAAATAAACAGATATTAAAAAAGACTTACTGTAGCGCCGTTCGTCACAAAGCGTCTGAAATCCCGGAAAAGTCGGTTATCGGTGATCGTACAGCCAAGTAAACAGAGTCACGGCTGATACACAGGATCCTCTCCAACTGTGATAGCGCTCGTCCCCTCCTGAGCTCTGCGCCGTGCCTTCAACATAACCCTCGTCACAGGTACAGCCTCCTACATCTGCTCGATATTTGTGTGTGCTTGTGCTGAACGCACTCAAAGAAACACACACTGCTGACGGCATTATTGGGGAAAATGTCTGATTTCGCAATATTTTGAAATATTATGTGAAATATTTTTCCTGCCGCGTAACTCTTGCAAGTTCTCCACTAAGATATTTCACTTCTGTTTAAGGCACCTAATGTGATCTAATAACACGCATATCGTTAAGAATAACAATGGTTAAAACACACAATCTGCCCATCTTGTTATTAAAAACCTTTTATCTGTGTATATAACAAACATTGAAGAAAACACATTTGTGAATACTGATGTCAGAGGTACGTTAGCATTTATAAGTAATTATTGCTCCTTTACTACCACCTGGAGGAGAAGAACGGTGCAGAACTATGATGTAAACGCTTGAAACACCACGGTGCCCTGAAGTGCCGAAACACACACGAAACCCTTTTACCTAAACAAGCATTTATTTTCGTAAAAAGAACCAAAGAATATTTATTATCTTGAGAAATACAAAAGTCATTTTATTTTTAATATTACCTGCATTTCAAAACATCACTCTGAAACAATATCCACTCCAAATTACTTAAAGGCAGCTCAGAATAAACATTTATATACTAAAATATACGTTATTAGTTTAAACTTTTTCTTTTGAAGTTAATAAAACTAGTATTGATAAATATTAAGTCAAATTATACATGGTGTTTTATGGAGAATGATGCTGCTAAGTAATACAAGCAGCACAACCAGCAGCATTCTGATCCTGAGAGCTAAGTGTTCATATTAACCATGTTAACTCACACCACATTAACATAGGTGTGTTTTACCACTGATGTGAGAATAACTAAACAGAGCTTTAAACAAAACATAAAACATGTCCAGTGTTTCATCCCCCAAAAAGCAGGCAAACATTCAATAAGACCAAATCTGATATCTTAAAACAAAATTAAAGATACAACTTGTAAATACAGAACATCTATTAGAAAAGTATAAACATTAACAATTATGTAAACAGTGACATGTATTACATATTCAATTGGTAAAGACTCTTAATTAATAAGTCTCTTAAAATTGTAAGACTCTCACAATTAATAAGTGCACACAAAAAGACACACATAAAAATTGGTTGGATAATGTAGTGCAGTAATGCCAACAAAAGATGCAGTGCAAAACTGTCTAAAAACGACCAGAGAGCTATTGCTTTTGTTTCAAGTCCAATTATATCCCTTCCCAAATCCCTCCCTTCATTTGCAACATCTCTCTATCCTTCTCAAAGAAGTTCCTCCACTCCTTAGTGTTTCCCTGCATGTGTTGTCTATCTTCCTCCTACTTATTTAAGTAGCTTCTCTCTCCTCATGATATCTTCATCACCATTACTCTCCATTAACTTTGTGATCTTCAAACAACTCTTCATCATTTCTTGCATGGCATTTCTTTGAACTTTCTACCTTCATTATCTAATTCCATCGGCTGTTGTTTTGGCTACTAATTTTTCTCCTCAACTTCCTGGTTCTCCAGATGTTTCCTCCTCGCTCTCCTGAGGTTCTTCTTTTTTTACTTAGTGTCTTTGTCAGACTCAGCATCGCTCAACTCACCAGTTTCTTTGGCACCCTCTGAAGTGTCTTGTGCTCTGAGACAGGTTTTGCCCTGAGGACTGTTAGGTATCTCATCCTCTGGTGGGGGCTTCCAGTAGTCATACAGCTTTCCCTGGGAATAAACAAGAGGCCTGTTAGGGGAACAGCTCAATCATACATAAAAACCTGTCATAACAATCAAGTCAGGACTGGAACAATGTACAGATGAATTTCTGGGTGAACTATTGCTGTTAGGCAGGGCTACAGAGTCTAGCCTCAACCTACTTGAAAACACCCGAATCAGCTAATCAAGGCGTTGAGGACTACACAAAAATTACAGTTAGGTGTGCTAGACTAGGGTTGGGATGCTACTCAGCATAACGGCCACTCTTCAGGTTTATCAGGTTTTCTACCACTTATTGCAAGGCACTATGCACAACAAAAACAACTAACAACACACACAGAAAAAACATTCTTAAACCCCAATTGAAAAACTCTAATTTCACAATGCATTGTTTTGGATGCAGATAAATTGTGGATTTCTGAAGGCAAAGGACACATGCTGCAGTGTACAGTATTACCTCCTGAGGTCTTGTTCGTACAAGAAGCACCTGCCACTTGGTGTAAATCCTTGCTACAAAGTCTTTCACCTACAAAGAGAAGACAAGCATGCTGTCAGAAAAATCTGAATCCCTTTGATAACAACAGAATGAAAGATTCTCAGAACAAAGAACAGAATGCAGCTGTTCTTCACCTTGCTTCTGTACAACGTTTTCTCGCTCTCCCTTATGTCACACTTGACGTGTTTCTCCAGCTGAGAAGAAAGACTCAGTAATTCATCCTGGCAGTGACAGAGAGTAAAAGTCAGTCCGAATAAAGTGTGAAAATGGTGATATTAAACAAAACTGACAAGTCAAAGACTAAGGCACCGTCAGATGATTACAATCTCCTCTTTATGCATTTTAAACCACTGTTACTGCTTTAATTTTGCGGGGATCTGAAAGAGCAGAGGCTCTTCAGTGGCTGTGTTGCCATGTTACAAAAGCCTGACACTTGATTTGAGTGATTTATCTAATTTTTACAATATATTCCAGATGATTTTAGAGGCAGTAGAAGACTGGGATGTTTAAATTGTGTCTCTGATTTAACCTAAGCAGCAAAACCTGCGTCAGAGTTGGTGAGTTTGTTTTATTTCTGTAAATCAATACATGGCGTCAGTGTTAATGAAACCTTGATAATGCTGGAGGATAGTGATATAATATTTGTTTTAGCGCTAACAGTGAGGCATAAATGCAATCCTCCTCAACTATACATCCCTCTTCTAATCAGTAACACCATCCCTCACTTCTGTATACACAAGCACTCCTTTCTCTTTAGACTGAAATATTAGTTCTGCGCATAATCGGTCCCTGCGGGTAAGAGTGGTACCAGAACACAGAATGAGGGCTGTGTTCACTGACAGCATCTTTATGTGACTGATTCGCTGACACTGTTCCTTTAAGATTGAACTACAAAATAACACAAAGCCACTTACTCTCTGATTTGAGGGTAAACATTCAAAATTGGAGGCTTCATTTGTCAGTGTCAAAAGGCTGTAGCAGAGGTAATATGCCTGCATGGAAGAAGATCATTTATCAGCTTAATAATCTATAAATGGTTTTGCTATATCACTCTTGGATATTAAAAAGTAATGATACAATAGCTCTCAATCCTCTGAGGGCTTTCTGCTTACTTGTTGGTCTAGCATCACATTACAATCCTCCGTCCTCCGTGAAGACCTGAGGGCTTTAAATAGGAATGAGGGACGCATTTGAGGTAGGAAAGGTTTCAGCGCAGACAGCTGGAAAAACACAGTGTCAGAAAAAAGATAATTCCATTAGTTTCATGTATTTATGGTTAAAATAAACATCTGCTAACTAGCACCTGCTGGTTTTAAAGTGGGTTATTATCACCTTAAACTCTTGGTCTGAGGGTTTGTAAGTGCAGGTGTGATTCAAAAGCTTAGAGATGATAGACACGCTCAGGTGTTGTTTTAATTGCCTGTTGATTAAAAAAAATGAATAATTGCAGGAAGTATTCACAGCAAGGTTAATTCACCTGTTCTATTTCTAGAATTAATTAGAATAAATTAACAAAGTCAGCTGGTAGACTTTGTCAATATTTAACAAAGTCAATATTTACGCTGCCTTACAAACTTTGACTCACTTTCCACGACTGCTCTCTGGCAGGAGATGAACGAGCCGCCTGAGGTTGTGATGATCCTCAGATAAATCAGGCAGCATCTGGCAAGCTTTCCATATCTGCACATATTATTATTCAATATGATTTATTATTATTATTACATATAATTGACAAATAATATTATTTAATTCCATTCCAATATTATTTTTCAGTGCAACGAAAGTAAATAAAGACTACAGACATAACATCTTCTTTAGACATAACATGTCAAGTTTGGCATGAGTAAGTAAATGATCTTTTGATAAGAAGCATTTCTGACCTGGACATCCCAGTTTGTGACATTTTTCAGTAGGTTGTAAAGGAGGACACTGAAGTGTCCAGTAGGCACCAGCTGAAAATGAGTTTCCAGTCCAATTCTACACACCACTGTCACAAGCAACAGCAACTCCTCATCAGTGTAAGCTTGTGGACACAACACGGTACACAGAGACAGGTACTGAGTGTACGCACACGTACGCACACACACGCACGCACACACACACACACACACACACACACACACAAAATCAAAAATCACTTGATTTCAAAGCAGTTTTACATAAAAAAAATCACTTGTAAAAAAAAGGTCCTTTAATATTCACCTTACCTTAAAAACATTCTCAAAATTATGTAACGCTAAAGTGCCATTGCCTTTCATGTCAGAAATCAATCTTTCATGACTGGTCTCTTCAGGCTGAAAGCCCACTCTGCCATGACATAAATGTATGGTAAATGTATGCTGGTAAAGCAAAGACATATTGCCAGTACAAATGTTGCAAAACTGTAGTTACGCAAGTCAAGAACTTACAAAAGGTCTCCCTCAGTAAATGATGGTTGCAGGGTATCCAGAGGAAAAAGACTGATGAACGATGCACCCATGTTGAGGAAGACCAGAGTGATATCCTGCACAGTGGGTAGCCACACTTTAAACTTCTGGCTTTGGTTTTCCACTACAAAACAACAGCTGGTGTTAGTAACAGTTGCGAGTCTGTAAGGACAGTGTATTTGGGCAATAAGAGGTCCCTATGAGATACCTATGTGCTCAGCAGCAGACAGAGCGATGGTTCGCAGAGACTCTAGTATCCGGGAGGAAGTGATGGGGTCGGGGTGAACTGACATCATCTGAAAAAGTGTTATGATATATAACTGTACACAGGTTTGAGCAAATAATTGTGTAACAGTTCTGTGGTTATTCATGACATTCTTTACTGAATAAAACTTATTAAAAAAATTTATTTTGGGCTCCACTGTACATAGATTTATTTGTTATTAGATAAAAGCTTCAGTTAATGGAAGGGTAAATATGAGGCTGGTGGGCAATTTTACCTGGAAAAGCCAGCGTGTCACCTCAGGCTGACAAGGAAAGGAAATGTAGGCTTTAGTCAACAAGCCTGCACTGATCAGAGACAGTACTTGTTCAGTACAGGCCCTAAAGAGAAAGAGACAAAACAGTCAGATCTCAATACAGCCTCTCTTTCAGTGTGGCCTTTTATATATAACAGAACAAAATACCTAAGAAAACACCAAGGGCAATTGAACAGGAGACACAGCACACACAACAAAATTTATTTATTGGCGCACAATTTATGTAGTTCAATGAACACTGATGTTGTTGTTTAGGATGTCTGGATAATCATGACTGTTATATTGTGATCACATGACCAGATAATGGTAGTGATTTTGTTTCAGCAACCCCCCATAAGCACACATATGTAGCACAAATTATTAAAAAATACACTTAAAAATACAAAAAATGCTATTCTTAAAAGCTTGTACTAGACATCAAACTACAGGCAGATGTTGAAAGGAAGGTTGAAAGATAATGTTGTATTTTAAAAACATTTTTTAAATTTTTTTGTATTTTAAAAACGTAAACTGCTTACACAGTATAATAAGCAAGAAATTAACATAAGAGTGACATGTATATTGTATAGTGACAGTCTTACTTAAGAATGATTCGTTGTGATCGGTTGTGTGGAGTCACATTGACCTTCCTCAAATCCAGTGTCTGGTGGTTGAAGAGTCGACCAAACTTAGCTGGTGTAAACACTTCCTCTCCTGGGTGGATGTCCTTAATGCCACATGAGGCCACTGAGAACTTCTGCAAAAAGTCCCTAAACATAAAGCGATATCACTGGTTAATAACTAATATAATATACATGTACACTATAGTGTAATATTCAACAAGCTAAACAAATTCAACATATAATATTACACGCATACTCAAAAATCTTTGTTTATACTAGCAGCCTAAATCTGTATCAAACTTAAAACTAAACAGAAAAAGTCTGTGCAAAAATGTTATCCAGTTCTGCTATAAGCTGCATGAGCTTAGCACCACAGCATGATGACATGATGCAAATGAGCACATCCAAAATTTCCAGCTCCCTCTTCTTGTTCCCAACTTTCATATTCATAGCTTAAGGGTCCCAGTTACTCTAGTTCCTTGGCCTTTTGCTGACACCTAATTACTCTAACAACCAGTGATGATATAACAGAAATGACTACCATGACTAAACTGTTCTGATTTGATCACTCCCTAAAGAGTGAATTTAAAAACTAACTGGAGTTGCATGCAGTATATATAAACACTGATTGACTACTTTGTAAAACAAAATACCTTTGTTCTTGTGAAATATCTTCCTCTTTAGCATCACTGTTGTCATCCTCATTTAAATTCAGCAGGTCCTCTTGAGATGACTCTAATAAGTGTCTCTCCAGCTCTTTGGACCTGTACATTAAAGACAAACAATGTTAATAAAAAAATTATTAGCCATTTATGAGAGTGAGGCACTAAGCTAAATGCTGCGTGTTTTGTTATAAGGAATATTGCCACTGCCAATATGTAATCATAGGTTTGGGAGGCCAAGGGTGTGTATGAATAGTTTAACCTGCCCATTTTAAACACTCAGTGTTAATAACCAGAGTGCAAAGTGAATAATAATCACTTTGAATTAGTGGACTTCTACATTTTCTGAAGGAAATTTGAGCAGTGCTTGCTGCCTACAAACCTCTTAGCATGATGTTGTTGCTGCTAAAGTGTTTTCAGTGGATTTTTTACAATGTTGCTATGGTGTTCTTGATCCATATCAGAACAGCCAACTCTCTAAACTCCATTATATTTAGGCCTTTTGTCATCATTTTTATGGTTTGGTAAAGTAATAAAGCACACCTCTCCTCTACAAGCCACATGATTTGATATCTGCAGCACACACTCTCAAAAGAAGGATGAGTCATGTATCACACTGTAATACGTACCAAACTTTCAAAAAGTAATTTAAGTACATTTAATAAAATAAGTGCTGCTTGTTTTAGCAAACGCTTCTAATAAAGCTGCTTACATTACCTTGGTTGACATTACATGGAGATTGCGTTAATTGCAGAAATAATGGACAACTGAGCACAAAATAACATAATAACATGCATTAAAAAAGTGTGAAATATGACACAAAAACAAAATGTAAAAAGAAAGAGACTTTATCAGGCCAACCTTTGATATTGTTTTCTCTCCAGCAGCATCTGTTCCAGTGTGTTTCTGTAGGCAACTGCTTCAATTTTCTCTGTCACTGGCTAATACAGATAATAAAACAGGAATTAGGTGTTTCTGCCTACAAAGACAATGAATATACACTTAATAACACTTGGGCTTATTTGCACAATGTGTATCTCTTCTGATTTTATACATGGTCACACTTAAACTTACTTCCACCATTGAAACAGGTGAGCTGGGTTCTGAGAAATCATCACTCTCAGATGTAATGGGCTCACAGGCTCTCCAATCCATGATCTTATTGAGAGATGGAAGCTGCTCGTCCTCATCACTACTACTACTGCTGTTTAGGTTGATAGCACAGTTTTCTCCCAGACCATCTCCTGATTCATCTCCCAGCTCAAAATCAATGGTATCTTTCCACTGGAGGCAGCATTTCTTTTCACTTGATTTATGTACTTTCACAGAAGCAGCTGTGACAGGCATGTTAGCCTTGAGGCTGTGTGACTGCTCTACTTTTAGCTGAGTTCTGTAATCCAATTCCATCTCACAAGCACCGGCATGTTCTGCAAAGCTGGATCTTCTCAGATCAGGCTGATGGGGGGATGAGCAAGTTTTAACACTCTCCTTATGGCTGGATGAGGAGCTTGTTTGTGTGAAGACACAACCTTCTTGCTTTCTGTTTATGGCTTTGGTTTGTGTTTTGGGTGCTGGCAGGCAGGGGTTTGGCTTAAAGAGTTCCTCAATGTTGTCAAACGTAGTGCTTGACTTTGGAGATATTTTGCGCAGATGTGGTTGGCTGGGTGGAGATTTGGGATTTTTGTTTGCACGTGCCACCATGGCATCTCTAGACCCTTTAGATATTGTGAATTTGGTGTGCTTGGATTGATGTGTTTTGTCACTCTTTGTGCCTAAGTTACTGCTGGTTTCTGTTTTAAAAAGCTGCCTGGGGAGGGACGAAGGAGCTCTTGGTTTGTTGGTGTCTGTTGTTTGCAAAAGTGAACTTATATTTGAAGAGCTGGGGGTGAATTGATCATCCATGTATTGTCGTTTGTGGTCCCTCTTACTGTCTGTACTAGTCTCCCTTTTTCTCTTTGCAGAAAGAGACATTGTGCCCTCTGTTGGCACAAAGGGATATTAGACAAAAACAGCAATAGAAGCAATGCTTAAGTATCAAGAAAGAAATAAAACAGCTGGGCAGTTTTAGTAACTTTACCGTGAGAAGTTTTCCTGTAATTTGGCCTTAATTCCTGTCATACAACCAATAAAAAATACAGAAGATTACATAGCAAAATTACATAAAATAAACGTGATTGTCTAAAATGCTAACAATTTATGAAGTCTTAAAAGCACTGTACCTTCTGTGTGAGTGTGCTGCTATAAACACATGGTTTGTGATCTCTATTATCCAGTCCATCTTTCCTTTGAACAGAATGGTGATGGATTCGCTCCACTGTGCTAATTGAAACTCTGTGTCTCTCCTTTACTGAGTGGGAACTATTAGGCCTGGAATCCGATGACTGAGTACGTCTTCGAGACATCACAGCACTATTGGAAGGCAACACACTTCCTCTGACCTGGACACAGAATATCAGAAGATTGATTATGGAAATTAAAAGCCAGAAAATCTAATAACAGGGTTTATTATTCAAAGGCACAATAAACAAATAAAATATGCAGGGATCCCACAGAAATTATTGACTTTTTATGTTAACAGTTGTTTGTGCTTACAGCATAAGGATTATTAAAAAACATTTTTATTTACTAATCTGAGCAGCTGACCAATTCACTGAATTAAAAAAAATTGATCAGACATGCATGTTTTCCTTTACGAAAGAGAAATATATAGAAATTACATTTCCAATGTTATTCATTTACAACTTCAGGAACTGACTTTCAAAAGGAAACACTGATTTGATCATCTATTTCAACAGAAATGGAAATAATGACTAAATTGAAAAAAAAACCAACACAGCTGTTACAAGACAATAACTTTAAATACATTAATAAGAAACGAATAGTTACCCTCAGGTTTTCATTTAGCTCTTTGCTGAGAGCCAAAGACACATAACGGCCTCTTTCATAGGAACTGGTCCTTTGCACCTTCTTTTTAATCATAGGGGGGCCATCCTTACTGTTTGTTAGCCTGTCATTTTCTGTTTTGGAACTTTTGCCGGGGACTGCAGGGCTCTGCCCCAGCTCAGGGTTTTTTGTTGGTAGTATGCCTTTACCCAGTGAGCTGGAGATTTGAGGGGTCTTCATAGTGGGCTCAAGACGTTGTCTGTTTGGTGCTGGATGGGATGTGCCATCTGAACTTTGCCGTCGTGGACCGAGTGCATAGATTTCTTTCACTTAAAAAACCCACAAAAAACATACACTCCATTCAACAATCCAGTAGCATGCAAAAATAACTACAGTGACCTTTTTTATGTATTGTATGGTAACTAAATCACCTTACACACTTGTATGACATGTTAGCAGAGGCTTATTAAGAACATTAGCTCAAATCAGCACAAAACAAACTGGCTGGTAAACAGATGTAAAGCTGACATCATGACATTTGGTAAAACTGGATTAAAGGGGAAGAAATTAAGGATCAAAGAAGATATTGCAACACCCATACCATAAAGCACAGCCAAAGCATCAGACATTAACATGCTATTAACATGCCATACCGCAATAAGCCCATAATCAGTGCAGCAGCCTAGCATTAAGTATCCGTATACAGTTACCAACAACTCAATCTCACCCATTGAGGTGAAGTGCTGCTTGAGTCTACTGGACATTTTATACTGAGGAAAAATAGCCTGGTGTTTTTAAAAGTCATCTGTGTCATCTGCACAGAGTAAGATACATGTATTAAACGTATGATCATGCATAACCTCATTTGTTTAGCTAAATTATGTTTTGTAATGCCTGTGTCATTAATTCTTATCCCTAGGGTACATAAATGAAGCATTTATATAACGTTAACATTAGCTGGCGACAGATGATTTATTTTCAACAGACCTGTGATACATGTTTCCAGGGCCCTTTCAAGTGGGCGTGTCTGAAAAACAGACAAGCAATAGAGTGGAGTTAGTCTGGAGTTTTGGAAAAATAAGCAAAGGTTGCTACCAAAACCAAATCAGTCAGGTTTGATCAGACATAAAAGTGCATCTGTTTTCATATCTGTTGATCTTGACTATTGACCGTTTAACTAATAAGGCAAATTTAGTTTAAGTTTTTAAGCGGGAATACTTTCACTTTGAACGCTATATACAAACCTACCGCTGTCACGTTAGTCTGGCGAAACGAAACCGACAACGTTTAAGCTCTAACTCTGGTCATAAAATCAAGCTGACCTAAATAGTGTGGTGGTTGTGTTTTGACAAATACTACAAACAAACAACCTCTTCGCAAACCTAAATGCTGCTTTCCTACCGTGACACGTCTGGCTTCTGTCACTAGATCTGGCTTCACAAAAGATTTGAGCTATTTACAAACAATACACGGTTTCCTGTTAATCCAACTTTCTCTTTTCACATAAACCAGCGTGTCGTTAATCAATTTCAACAGCAACAAATGAACTTCACAAGTATCTTAACCCTTCGACGCTGTCAAACCCATGAGTGGCTTTATATAACCTTACGTTCTGTTCAATTCTGAAATACAAGATGAATGGACAAACATTTAGAGGGAAAAATCAAATAACATGTAAAGCGCACCAGCCATCGTGTCGGTTCATTTGATGAAGTCCATGAACGCGATTCAGTGTTTCTCAGGAACCGCCATCGCTGGGGGAGGAGCGAGTGATGACGTAGTTCTAACCTTAGCGCCAAATTCAAAGACTCAGAAGTGTAGCCCTAGCGGCACCGTCATTTCATTGCCAATGAAAGGTGTTTATTAACAACATGCAAATAGACAAATTCTTATAGATTACAGGAATTGCAAACAAAAACGACACCGAAATTTAAATTATGGAAGTGATGAAAATGATATTGTATCCAAATATAAGAATTAAATATGGTTATTCTTCTTATCATGAAAACGAAACTTGTTTACTTGCCCACATGGCGTCTATTCTGTAGTTTACGGTACTAGTAAAAGTTTGGTATTATGTTACAGGGGCGTTTTGCAAATGTCTGAGTTTAAAGTTCTGGTTTGAGCAGAATATGGGTTATTGGAGCAGGACAATGAATATGGAACGCGTATACGTTTGCGCTGTAATATTATTTTGCATTGCGCACGACTCTTTTTCATCTGAAAATCAGAATGCTAATAATAATAATGTTGATAAAATTGTTTCTAAAGTTGAATATAATGACTTAAAATTAATATTAGATCTGGACCAGAATGTTAGTCTGGACAAAGCAAATTCCACCAAAGCGTCCACTGAGGAGAACACAGTGGCGCAAAGGAACACCAGTGAGGATATCAAACCCAGTAAAGAAGAACAACAGGACAACAAAGTGCTCAATGGAAAACCAGGCGAGTTTGTTTATATTAAATAGTTGTTTGTGTGGCAGAGGGTAAAAAAACAGAATTTGTGGAAGACGATAAGTTTACTGTTATGATATTTCAGAGTTTAATCTTTGCAATTACTATTAATTAAAAAACTAAATAAAAGTTTAGGCAAAATGCTAAAACTCAATAGTTATCCTAAACTCAAATCTATGCTATAAGCTTAAATGATACCAATTGGGAAGAAATGTTGGGAAACCAGGAATGCTGTCCAGAAAAAAAGATGCTGATTCATCAGGTTGAGCAATAATTGAATACCCCTTTAACTGACTTATTCTGTTAAAGCACTTATTCTCACACACAAAGCACGCCATATGTTTGGCAAGAGAGAAATTATTCCATTCAATTGTTAGTATTGAATCTATCTGTGAGGGTTGTTGTGCATTAATAAGTATTTAAGTGCATATTCACATCCCAAAGTTCTCAGGCTCCTCTCTAATTGATTAAGTAACTATTAGTCATTTACTTGAATATGTTTGTCACTGTCCCAAAACTTCAGACTGTCCACCACTGGGTTTGGAGTCTCTGAAAATCTCTGATGATCAGCTGCAGGCTTCCTCATCTTTGAGCGCTGGGCTGGGTCCTCATAGAGGGCGACTTAATATACAGGTCAGCCAATTGTGTATGGCTGATTACCATTTTAACATGATTTTGTCTTCTGCTATTTCTGAATCTGATGTTTTATGGTATAATTATACATATGCATAACACATAAATACACATTATGTCAAATATGTACATTTCAAGATTATAATGAATATACATAAATCTATGACTATAAGTTAGTTTGTTTTTATTGATGTGTGTGTGTGTGTAGTCTGGTCTTGTGGATGATGATGAGTATGATGGAGGATGGTGTGCTGAGTCAGAGGATCAGGAGCAGTGGTTGCAGCTGGATGCTCTCAGACCAACACTATATACTGGGGTCATTCTACAGGGCAGAAACTCCATCTGGAGGTCAGTGTTATTAATGCACACATTATCATCTTTCTTTACTAATAACTGGTTGCAACAGCATGTATTCATATACTGATACTAATATATACTATACTAATTATATACTAATTATACTAATATATTTAGTATAATTTTCAGCAAATTATTCACCTCAAACTGACATGTTAACCAACAAGAATGACATAATAGTAATATTTGCATACTGAATTGTGTTTGTGTATGTTTGTGTAGCTTAAACTGGGTCCGCAGTTATAAGGTACAGTTCAGTAATGACTCATTGGTCTGGCAGCCCTGCATGAACGGATCAGAGGAGGCAGTAAGTTTTATGTTTTTTTCATAAGTAACCTACTTTTGTAGAAGAATGACTTGACTCATGGTTTTTGGTTAGCCCCCTTGTCGATGTCTGTGTTAAGATCATTTTCCGTCCCCTTTCTGTCAGTGCTTCACTGCTTCTTGCAATAAAGGCAAAAACTTAAAAAAAGAATAAGAAAGTATGTAATAAATATTTGTACATAAATATTTGGATAAACACTGGGAATTGCCTAGTTAGTAGTTTTATGTTGTGTTTAATGTTTTTCTTTGGTAAGTTTACAGTATTATTTCTCTTAATCTTTGTATCTCTGTGCAGGTGTTTGTTGGGAATGAAGATCCAGAGACTCCAGTTCTAGCTCTGTTCCCTGAGCCCTCAGTGGCCCAATACATTCGCATCAACCCACAGACGTGGTTTAGAAATGGCACCATTTGCCTCCGGGCTGAAGTTCTGGGTTGCCCAGTGCCAGGTTCAATATTACCCTACTTAACTTTAAAATATTTAGGTCAGGACCACAGTTTTGGAATGAATACCAAATGTGCATCTTTTGAAAGACACAGCATTTACTTTATGAGTAAACATAGTCTATTTCCAGGAAAACATGACATATTTCTAAAAGCTTTAAAATGCTTGCCACTCAAATTATCCAGGAAGTGATCTGTATGCTTGACCTCTACTATGGGCTTTGCTTATAACAGAAATTACATTGCAGCAGGGTTTATTGTCAGTTTGTATACTGTAGTTTTAAACCAATGAGGTCATACATCACTCTGTGCAGTTTGCCAAAATATGTCTGTGTATGTAGATCCTGAAGACCCATATTTTTCCGAGAGCAGATCCTCAGATGACCTGGACTTCAGACATCATAATTACAATGAGATGAGAAAGGTCAGACATTTTTTAGAACTTAGACTTTTTCCACACAACAGTCCTACTTACAAACTATCACATAAGTGAACTGACACAAATCTCTCTGTCTAGCTAATGAAATCTGTGAATGACGAGTGTCCGAGTATCACACGAATCTACACGATTGGGAGGAGCTACACTGGACTGAAGCTTTATGTTATGGAAATATCTGATAACCCAGGAAAACATGAGCTTGGTAAGTGTTCCTACATAGACTTAGCAGACTTTATTTAAGGTCCCTAAGGCTGATGTCTCTGTTCCAAAGAGCTTAACAGGCCACAGACCACGAAACTAGTTTAACATTCAGAATACCTTCCCTTAACACAGTTATTGGAATGTTATTGTTACTGATAGGCCAGATTTTGCTTATTCCTCATACTTTTATGTAATATTTTGTTGATGCACATCTGCTTTTTACCATTTATTGAGCCAGAATAAACATTCCACCTTTAATATTTTTTAGCTTTCTTAAGCCACATTGTCTGTGTTATGCTTACTCTGTTCCCCCCTTTAACAAACAGGAATTGTGAAATTCTTCTCTGTTTGTAAATAATACATAATGCTGTACGATGTATAGGCGAACCAGAGTTCCGCTATGTCGCCGGGATGCATGGAAATGAAGTTCTGGGCCGTGAGCTGCTGCTAAACCTGATGCAGTATATCTGCCGTGAATATAAGCGAGGCAATCAGCGCATCATACAGCTGGTGAAGGACACGCGCATCCACCTGCTTCCATCCATGAACCCTGATGGATATGAAACAGCCTATGAGAAGGTGAGGAACTTATCTAACAAGAATAAGAACATGATAGATGCTCTAATAAAATGTGTAGCATGAGGGTGGACAGCATAATGTGCTAAAACAAAGTGAACAATGTCGTATGCATTTGCACATCTGTGTCATCAGGGCTCAGAACTCTCTGGTTGGGCCCTTGGACGCTACAGCTTTGAGGGTGTTGACATGAACCATAACTTTCCTGACCTTAACAACATCATGTGGGATGCCCAAGAGCTGGCCACAGACAAGAGGAGAGTGAGCAACCACTACATTCCCATACCAGAGTACTACACCTCAACCGAAGCATTAGTACGTAACCTATGCTCAATAAACTATCAAATGTATATAAATGTGTTACATTCATGGACCTTTCAGTCTAAACCAAGTTTGGCTGCTCAGCCCTTTCTTTTTTTTCAAGATTTATTTATAGTTAGTTAAAACATATTAAACATATTACAGCAAGAATGCTCACCCTTTTCTATATTTGTTGTGTTTCAGTGTTATCTATATATTTGAATTATATGTTCTATATATACATATATATAACTGCATATGTGCATATGTCTAGGTTACACCAGAGACACGTGCTGTAATTAACTGGATGCAAGACATTCCATTTGTTCTGAGTGCCAATCTGCATGGGGGAGAGCTGGTGGTCACTTATCCTTTTGACTGCACACGTGATTGGATCCCTCGACAGGACACGCCTACCGCAGACAACGACTTCTTTCGCTGGTTGGCTTCTGTCTATGCATCCACCAATCTAGTGATGGCAAACCCAGATCGAAGAGTTTGTCACTCAGAAGACTTTCAACAGCACAACAATATCATCAATGGAGCTGATTGGCACACTGTACCAGGAAGTGAGTCAAAAGCACAAATACTTACAAATACTTACATTTATACTCATACATACACATTTAGAAAATAAATAAATAAAAATAAAAGGACAACATTAACCTGTAATTTGCATATATGAGTTAAAGTAATGGTTCACCAAAAGTGTCATTATTTACGTATGTAGTTGTAGTACGTATTTATGTAGTTATTTCTTGTTATTTCTTGTTCCATGTTCTTAATATTGTGCTTTATAACCTAAAAAGTTTTAATGTTACATATCTTGTTTATCTGACTTCATAGGCATGAATGATTTCAGTTACCTCCACACAAATTGCTTTGAGGTAACAGTAGAATTGTCCTGTGATAAGTTTCCTCACGCCAGTGAGCTTCCTGTCGAGTGGGAGAACAACAAAGAGTCTCTCCTTCAGTACATGGAGCAGGTCAGTCACTTTCCCTGCATTCTTCATGGAACCTGATACTGCTGGAACACATTTCCATGTTTCTCTGCTCTCTTCATTTACTCTTGCTAGGTACACAGAGGTTTAAAGGGTGTCATCAGGGACAAGGACACTAAAGCTGGTATTGCAAATGCTGTCATTAAAGTGGAGGGCCTGGATCACAACATAAGATCTGGTATACTGCATCACTGTGCCAAATCATATTGAGCCGAAACTACGGCTACCATTGGGTTAGAGAGAGAGAGAGAGAGAGAGAGAGAGAGAGAGAGAGAGAGAGATTGTTATTGGCCTAAAGTAATCCATTTTTGGAGTCTGACTTAGTACTTAAACCTTGAATTGTCTTAAACAAATTCACAGCCCTAACTTTAATCAATTTTAATATTTTATGAATATTGCAATAAATGCTTTCCTCATGTTAATGTGTTTAGCTGTAGATGGTGATTACTGGCGTTTGCTGAATCCAGGTGAGTATAAGTTAATTGTGTGGGCAGAAGGCTACCTCCCCCGCATTCGGCACTGCTCTGTTGGGTCAGAGCCCCGTCCAACCATCTGTGACTTCACCCTTACTAAGACATCACAGGATCGCCTGAAACACATCCTAGCGCATGGTGGGAGAATTCCCATGGATAATCAGGGGCGGATCCGTGCCATGCGAATACGCAAACTGCGCGCCAGCACGAAGATTCTTAACCGCCGTCGGGAGCAACAGCAGCGTCTTAACAAAGTCAAACGGAAATAACTTTGTTTGTAAGATACTGAGCTAATCTGTCACAGGTTGAGAGACATTGAGATTCTGAACTGTAAAATAATGCACCGCACAGTTTTCTCTGCATTCTTAAAAACACACCCACTCTTTTTTTTAATGTAAATAATGTAGATAATGTTATAAATCATGTCTATCCTGAACACACAGAATTTCCTTGTTCTGATTCTAAACAACACAAACAGTTTCTTTCATCACTACTACAGATTTCTAAGAATGTCTCATGTGCCACAAAAACTAAAATTGTAGCTGGTTTTCTACACTCAAAACACTTGAAAAGATTTGACAAAAGTCCTTGGAGGTGTTTGCACAGAAAATTCAAAATAAAATGTATTAAAGTTTTAAGATAAAAAAATGAACTAACATTTATTATGATCTTAAGAAAAATGTAGAATTTATATCCCATATCATTTGCTGGAGAGAGACAGATGCCTGGTTGTCTATTCAGTGTACCTTGGCTAGAAACATCTATGAAAAAATTTAAATGGCTCTTTTGTTTACAGCATTATTTTCCACCCATGTCAAGCAGAACTTATGAAAAAAAACTTTATTTAATACATCTGTACCACTGCATCCTTAATAATGTTAACATGAATAGGGAGTGTTATGACATTCACTGCTACACTGCTTTCCATTTTTTTAAGGTTAGACACTCCATTACAACAACTCATAAAACCCTTAATGTCAGTCCCAGAAAATCTAGACATACAGATTTTTCAAGAATTCAAGATATTCATATAAAACAATCATCCATCAGCTGCATGTAAACTGCTACCTGATGCTGTCCTCACATCCAGAGTTGAGAAATCCTCACCCAGCCCCTGCCACTGATTGTCCTTGTAGAGTCCAGGAGCATGTATGAAAAGTGACAAAATAATTTAGACTAACCAGTCAGTAGTTATGCATTCATCCTAACACAAGTGCACAGTACATACTGCTTTGACAATCTACAAACCAGAATTTAGGTAGTGTTAAGAATGAGTATAATACCAAAAGTAAAAAAAAACAACTGGTAAGAAAAAGTTGGAGAAAACAAATATGGCAAAGATTAAAAGGCCAAAATTGCACAAAAACATGTTTCATTTCAACTGTCTAATGTTCACATCCATCCACATTCAATCAACCTCACTGTGAGCAAACAATAATGGCATCATCTTTCATCACTTCATAGTGTTTACAGTGTAAAGAACAACGTAAAGAACAATCTCACTCGGACAAGGTGATACACAATGCTGTGACTCAACAGGCAGAAGTCATGTGCTATGCTTAAGCATTCTTTTCCCTTAGATCACTTACACTGGTACAAAGTCCAGGATATAGTTCATCTATCATTGTAAATTCTAAAGAATTGGTTTGTGTTCATGGTTAAAAGTGTGGCTGGTACAGAGCTACACGTCCGCTGAGACAGCCCGATGCCAGCTGACAGTGAGTGGGGGAGAACTTTGAGGTGAGCACCACATCACTGTGGGAGTAGATGGAGCGGACTTCCTGCAGCAGAGCTGTCTGCACAGGCATGCAGTCCGCAAGCTCCGCACAGTGCTCATCAAACGCCAGGAGACGCACGCCGTAACCGTACGGCGAGCAAATAAGCCGGCCATCGGGGCTGAAGCACAGCTCCTTGATGTAGCCACGGCCAACATTGGCCTCCTCAATGTAATGTGTGAGGCGCAGGGAGCAGCGAGGAGAAACCGGAGGTCGAGGTGGCACTCCCTCCTGAAACTCGTATACACATGTCCACTGGAGGGAGGAAGAAAGAATGTTAAAATGGTTACATAACATGACTATCTACAGAAAACTTTTACTTGAGTTATTACTGACCTCCTGGTCATCCATGTTGCTGGAGCAGCGCAGCAGTGTGGCCCAGCCTTTGGGATGCAGCTGCAAGGATGTGATGCAGTTTCCACGATCTTTCTCACCTGGGATCTCTGGGGTTAAAACCTCAAGGCTGTTTCTGGGTGACAAACCTGACCAAAAATAACAAATGAATGCTGCCGTTCAGAACCAAAAGAAAGACTTTAAATGACATCTTTTCAAAGTAGATCATGTAAAAGTTAGAATACAAACGTAAAAGGCACTGGCACAGTTTTTAAACTTGTAGCACTATTTCAGTAAGTATACACTTGTATTATATGCAGTTTAATTTTGTAGTAATGTAATATGATCCTTTTATTTAACTTTTACCCTCTCTGTGTGGATGGGCTTTGCTGTCAATGGTATGACGAGAACCCACTGACCTGGACCCTGCTGATGAACCTTCTGAGAAGAAAGAACAGAAAATATAATATAAACAGACATATTTATGTCATTAATAATAAAACTGACAATTTCATTGTATTTATTATTATTATTAAAATATAAGATATTAAATATATGATAAATGTTTTTATTATTATTATTACATTTTTATTACATGATATACTCCATTCTAATTCTAACATATTACATTAAAGAATATTTTCTACTAAGAACATATTCTCAAATTATGACATCTGCCCAATCTATAGCAAACTTTAGCCCAAACATTAGCATTATATATTTTCATATGGCCTCTTCTCCTTATTTTAGATTTTGTAACTTTTTCTACATATATTAAACATACCCATTTGTTTGTACATACCCACTGTACAGCTTGTATGTACCTGTGCTGAGCGGAGTTCTGCGGGCTCGAAGGATGCGGTAGCTGCCGACCTCAAGGCTCTGGGTCAAGTCAAGGTCATGTAATATAAGCAGGTAACCGGAGGAGGTGGAAATCAACATCTTACTGCAGTCTGGAGTCAGACGCATCCGCATTAGATAGCGTGTGTGGAAAAACTTTTTGTGTGGGCAGCCGTCTTCTGTGAACCTTAAGGCACAGCAAGCAGGATGACTGACAGTCTCACGCAATACTCTTACATGCAATCTCATAACAGAAACATATACTAACCCCCAATCATACACACATACCTGTTGGTATCCCAGGTAATAACATTTCCATCAAATCCAGATGTGACAAGCAGGCGAGTGTGTGTGTCATACTCTATGTTTTTGACCCAGCTGGCATGGCCATGCAAGGAGCACACCTTCGAGCTGAGCTTCCTCAAATCCCACAATGCAATAGTGGTGTCATCAGAGCAGGTCGCAAACAGCCGGTTGTCAAGAAACCTAAACAGCATACAATATCAATCACCGAATCTCACACAGACAATCTTCTGATGGCTTGTGTACAAAATGAAGAAACAAAGGGCCGACACAGTCAATTTATTTATGCAAATTGTGCTTCTTGCAACATTGCAATGCTGTGAGTGTGTTTTTTTTCAAGTGAAACTGTTATTTAAACAGATAAAACTTTAACACTGTGATCAGTTATATGTGTGCACATGTGTACCTTATGTTGTTAACACAGTCCTCATGAGCCTCCACCAGTGTTTTGATATGTCTGGAGGAAACGGGATCAAACAGAAGCACCTCTGTCTGTTCACATGCTACTGTCAAAACCGACCTAAAAAAAGATATTCAACACTGATTACTCAATTCTGGGGTTTCTATCCATTTCATTCCATGATACTAAAGGCTGTCTTTCTTTTACAACTACTAGTTTAAAATAAATAACTTTTAACTTTGTATACGCCTCTATAATTAACTTTTAATAGATGCGTTACATTTGACTTCCATGGAAACGAGATACTTTGTCTCTGCGACTGGGACAGTTTGCACGTCAAATATTTTAAGATCAATACACACACTATCAAAATCCATTTGAATGTTAGCTACAGCTATAACCAGATCATAATTTCTGCATATGAGACCAATTCCTTGTTTCTTACCCGTCCGGAGAATACTCCAAGTTAAAGACAGCTCCGTGTGTTTGCGTACTGAGGTTCACTGAATCTGCAGCCGGGCTCATGGACGAATAAAGCCGCGTCATGTTACGAAAATGATCCCGCGCAGGGTCCACGAACGGACCTCTGCGTACCGTCCTTCTGCAGATCCACGAGAACAAGGAGTCGTATACGCTTGAGACCTTAGACCCCGAGCCCGTCCCGCCATCCCCGGCCAACTCGAGCCTTGAGCTGCCCTGTACGCAGATACTCCCGTGGCCCGCTTGCGGAGAGGACGGTCTCGTTGAACCAGTGTCCTCGTCGCTGCCCTCCTTCTCGTGCAACAGATCGTCATTCGTCTCCCGGACATAGGCGATGCGCGGCTCCTCTGTCTCCTCGTTGTCGCCCGGCTGTCCCGAGCTCATTGTTGCGCGATTGTTGACAGCGGCTCCGTTTTGAAAGCCTGAAAGGAGACGAAGATCTCCTAACTCACCCTCCTGATGTAGACGGACAGGCACTGGACCTGCAAGCCAGGCCGTCCTGCAAAGCTTGCAAATACCGCTTAAACATCCATTAATGCAAATACAAGAGTGACGCGGATGTGTAGGATAAAACACACTACGTGTTTCCGGTTCCTTTTCTTCATAAAGTAAATCAAAACTAAATTAAAAGGTTGATGCCGCGTTTTTTGTTTTCTGCACAAAAATCCAATATAAGTAAAAAGCATTAAAATGCATTTAAAGTGATTATCATATACTAAATGGCTTGTAATATTATACGTTTAAAACTTTCCATGATTAATGTTGTACGCTAAAATGTGCCTTTAATTCCATGTATGAAAAGCCAATAAATAAAATGCTTACTTGTACACCTATTGTTTATCTCTATTTAGTAACACAACACCTGTGCTTTTCTACAAGCAGCACTCCAATGTCTTTATGTCCCAATGATACGGCCAGAAGGTTTGTAGCACTGACAGCACTATCACAATGTACTTTTAAGAAATATTTTATTAAGCACTTCCAAATGTTGAAATAAAAGAAATGAATTAAATAATAGATAGCTTTTCAACTATGTGAATAAAACATGAGGTACAGTTATAATTAAGTCCTGTAATTATAATTAAAGCCCTTATATTAAATTTCATTTAAATAAATCATGAGGTATAGTTACATGAAACATATTAGTTAGCTTGAGTGTGAAATTGAGGCTAAAACCCTGAGATATTGCATCATATTCTTGTTTAATGTTATTTTTATCAACAGGTTTTATCAACGGATTTTGTTGTCAGTACTTCTCAGTCCCACATCATATCATTGTGAAATGAAAAAAAAATGACTCAACCTAATGATTATAAAAACACTATTAGTTCTTTACAACATATCTCGAACCCTCTGAGATTGACTCTCTATCATGCTGTCGTAGACAGAGCGATAAACAGTAAGGACCTCAAGCGCTGTGGGCCGCAAATTAGGATCCTTCTTTTTGCACTCTGCGTGGATCTGAAACAAATGGAAATGGATGACATCACTTCCTAGGACATTTCCCAGTAAGACTTGTGTCACATCTGGAATCTTCCAGATATCTATCTTTTCATCATAGTCAGGCATCAGCTCATCTGAAAATTGAACATCTTCTCCAAAGGGCCATAACTGCTCAGGGGCAACAAAGTCCCCAGTTATCTCATGGTGGCCACACTTCACCCCTCTATGTCCCCTTTTTACCTCAGGAAGTGCATCAAGGTCATTGGCCAACAAACGCATATCAGATGCAAGAAGAAACTGACTAAGAGTTTTGTGTAGATCATTGGAGTCACACATCACACGGATGCCCACTGGACTGGTATGCAGGTATGCCAGGAACGCAACATAGTCTATTGCTAGTTGTAGTCGAATATGCCATGAGTTTCGCCAGCGATAACGATCGTCAGAAAGGGTGGCATCAATCATCAGCGCTGATCCAAGAGGATGGTATTCTGTAACAAACATTCCATCCTCCTCACACACTCCTACAAGCGTTACAACATGGGCGCTCTGCAAGGACTGTAGCATTGCCACCCCATGGAGGAAATCATCTTTATACTTTTCTGATGACAAGATAGAAAGAGCCACCTTCTGTCCTCGCCACTCTGACAAATAAACCTAGAAAACACATTTAAGCATCTGTGTTAAGTCCTCAAAAATAGCAGTATTAAAAAAACATTAAAAATTACACTCCTCACCCTCTTTACAGCCCCCTGTCCAATGGGTTTCACTCGACGGACCTCAGCACGAATGTCTGAGCACTGCAGCCAAGGGGTACATGTGGTCATGGTGCCAATTTTAAAGTGGTGAGGTGGACACTTCATGTACACTGAGGGAGGATTATTGTCTTGATACAGGGCATCTAGGTAGAAATACAGCAGCAGATTGGCACAGAGGAGGGCCGCCAGGCAAAGCAAAACTGCAGGCAGTCCATACCTTCCCCTAGTTGTGCCATAGCTAGAAGTTCTACCCATACTGTCATGTTAACCTGTAGATCAAAACAAATAATCATATTTAAGACACTTTTAAATAGCACTGGACACAAAAACAGCATTCAGCAATGAAAGGTTCTGCTTATATTTTACATTTAGATTACATCCATACCAAATTCAACATCTTTTGAACACAGTTTTCTTATTAACTTAACGAAAACAGAAAGCAAATTCAGCATAGACCGCTATATTACGTAGTCCTGCCAAATACAGCTTTATGATTTTATGCATTCAACACACCAGTTTGCATCTGTATGCTGTTTCCTTAGCAGCAGACGCAATTGCTTTCTGTTTATGTGTTTTCAAACAAAACAATCGCAGTTAAAAAAATAACATGATACGATCTGCATTTAGTAATCCAAGCTGCACAAATCCTCAATGTTATTTTCCGGATTGTCTCGCTCTATGACAGCAACCCACTGTACCCAGCAAACAGATCGCCATCTAGTGCCCTTGTCAGCAAACAACTTCATACAATGCATTAACAGTCGTTACATTTACAGAAGTATCTTATACAGATTGGCCGGTGATACCACTTACTTTCTTTTCGAAGATTTGCGCAAATATCGACAACAACAATATCGACAGAGCGATTTCAGAGGATAAAATGGGTAAATACAGCCTTTAAACATTGCAATTGCAAGCTGTCATTCTTAAAATTTAATAAGAAATGCAAATGACCAGACATCTGTTTTAAACAATCTTCTGATAGTAATAACAAAAGTAACACACAGTCATGATAATAACTTATTGTTATAGAGAAAAATAACTCAAGGTTTAATCTGCCTAACTCAGCTCTGTCCTATTTTCGCGATAGGTTTGACAACGACGTAAGTTTGACAAATGACGTCCTTTTAACCTTAAAGTTTACTGGCTAGTTATTTTATGTTAATATTTCATGTATATCTTTAAACTCAAAATGCATAGACAAATGTATTTCAAAAATTCAATCGCCTTAACAGTGGAGCGTTTTACCCATTTTACACAACATAGGGGCTTATGTTATTAGTTATAGCCAATGTGTTCCTTAACTTAAACGTAAGTTACCTTTTACTCTTGAGAGAACAAGCGAGTCACGCAAGTTTCCACAGTTTCCATGGAAAGCGTTTATTAAATATTAAAGCATTTGGTGTCAAATTGACACCTTTGTGTCACAAGCTATTTATCAGAAGATCAGCATAGACCTTTATTGTAGTAGCAATGCACTTTATTTGGGACCGACTCTAATTTTACTCAAACAAAATTTGTATAATGTAGATTAAACATCAGAATGGAGCGACGCACATTGAGGTCTGAGGACGACAGAGTGGAGAAGAAGGTGAGATTCCGGGTGGCGTCAGCGCGCAGTGGTCGCGTCCTGAAGGAGGTGTTCAGAGAGGATGCGCTGGAAGACCCCACTGACACGGCGGACACTGACACCAGTGTCAGTTCAGAGCCAGAGCGCTCCAGTTCCCCAGCCATCAGTGAGGCAAACAGCCACCTGAGCGGACTTGTGGGACCAGAAGCGGACGACAGCGGCAGCGATCAGGACGACCTGCTCATGTACGCCAGTCTTGCGAAGGAGAAGCTTTTCACCGGGAAACGTGTAAACATCTTCAGTAAGAATGGAACTATTCGGGGCGTGAGGGACAAAGTGAGCGCCGGGCAGGTGTTATTTAACAACCTATCCAAAATGTATGGGGTAAGTGTCAGAAATATGACAATGTGATATTATTTATAAAATCGATTTCTATCTGAATCAGTGTAAACAAACTCAATCCCTTATTAAGGAGTCAGTTTCTAATTGATGGAAAGGAACTCTGTCACCCTTATTATAGGACACGTTAGCTCTGTTTACAAAACAACAAATCCCAGACAGAAATGTGCTTGTCATAAAAATTGTTAAAGGAATGCAAAACCATGATCTAAGTCATGCTGTATTAAAATTAAATGTATTAAATTTATGCTAGATATAGTTTCTGTAATTTGATTTAGTTTTTGTGAGATTTACCTCACAAGGTCCCACTAATGGTCAGATTAAAATTTCTGTTATTTACTATTTTTGTAATTCTTAAAATCTGCAGTTAAGGGTTTGAAAACACCTACTCATTCTTTATACATTTAGATTGTTATTGTATTTTAAAGGAAATAACTTTATTGTTATTGATCTTTAATATCTAACTTGTGTCTCTCAAAGGACTCCCTTATTCTGAACCGGCCTAAAAGACCATGACTATTTGCCTGGAAACAGCTTCAGCAGGGCATGCTGGGTCACAATACTGGACAATACTGGACTAGATGTCCAACAGGCTTTAGTGTGCATTAATAAGATGAACAGTGGCCAATGTTTTTTCCTTTTAAGTGATTTATTATTTAAGTGATTTTTAAGTGATTTTCCTTTTAAGTGAATATCTGTGTATATTGTAGTACTATATTTTATAGTAAATATATTTTATATAAATTTTTTTGCAAAACATTCTTAAATAAAGGAACCAATGGAAAGGAACTGAAAAGTCATCAGATTGTTTGTAATGTTATCCATGTCTGTGTTTGTGCTGCCTGTTTCCTAAATTTCACCTTTTCATGGGTTGTGATGAAATTCTATATTTTATACATATTTACTTTTTAATGCAATAAAAATGAAAACTCCCACCAACTATTTTCTTGTCCAATTATAATGTTTTTTTTCTTTTCTTCTTCATACGTAACCTTTTAGAGACCTAAAAGTGTCTTTCGTGAACCGAATGGCATCTTATGGGATAAAGGGAAAACTTAACTTTGCATGCTGTGTAAGCTCAATTAATAAAAGTATTTTTAAGATAAACAAATAGCGGTTTTCTAACACACTACACTAAATAATTAATGAGATCAGATGATTAGATAGCTCAGCTTTCTCTGCATTATTCAGCCTGATCCCCTGAAAGGGAATGTGATGTGTATTATTATATTTGTGTTGCCAGTACAATGTATCCAGTATCTAAACATGTTTGCATGATTTTTCTAACCAGGTTAGAATTCTATAGAGTAGACCTGTATAGTTCTATTCCATCATTTTGATTTGTATCATTTTCATGCAAATCACTTTAAACCTCTAGCTGGTTTTACCATTTCACTTCTGTTGTAATGTAATTGGTCCAAGGTTCATGGTAAGGTGAATACAATCAAAATAGGGGCTCCGAGGGCAATGCAGGAGAAAACAATGAGGGCCAATGAGGTCCGTTTCTTTTATTATACTGCCATCTGTTGGTTTCAGTGGATTTAACATTGTCAATGTTTTCTGCGAGGTATGTAAGGTAAGTTAATGCATAATTTTGGGCTATTCTAATTAAAATACATTGTTAAACCGATGCATAAAAATGACATATGATATTATGATACATGATATTATGATATGATTACATATGAAGTGTTACAATCACTAACCCACCAGACAGTAAATAATGAACAGATACATCACCATAACTATTATTAAACTATATAAATACACAGAGACATCAAACATATAAACTTAATAATATTGCATAGTAAATGTATGCGGTTATTGAGATTACACTATTGAGAATCATAGTCATGTATCTGTTCTTGCTGGCTGTCCTTGTAATATTGAGAGTGAGAGAACTGGTTGAAAGTTTTGAAAATCCATGTTATTTAACTAAATGAAGTATGTATGTAAAGGTTTAAACAAACATTGTGGCAGTTGAAATCTATTTCAAGTCAGTATATGACTTACTTGTTCTTTGATTTAATTTGCACAACTTGGTTTGTATTGCAGGTTTGCTTGGTCATTGAGCATCTGTTTGTTGTGTTTATGAGGTTTATGAGATACTTTAACATTATTATAACGTGTATACAGCTCTGTATATACTTACATATACACACATCATCAGAGCAATGAAATACCTTGGAAATATACTTGATTTTTTGCATCTGTGTGATTTGTAATAAGGTCAGTCAGATGGCCTACAGGTCACTGGAATTTGCACTGGAGCTTGTATCAAAAACTGGAGCTTGTGTTAAAAAGGTGCTATTGAATTCCTCCTCTGCATTTCTATTTAAGAGAAACAGATAACTGTACATAAGTATGTACAAAATATGTAAAAAGTCTTAGTTTTATTGTGAGCATAACGTTAATGTCTCACCTTGGATCACTGCTACACTGACTTTCCTCTGAATCTGACAGAACTGGAGCATGAACAGTTTTCCTGCAGGAAAGCACAAAAAATTCGACACCATAAGTGCATTTTTGATTGTTCAGTCAACTTTCTTCATAGAATTGCTGTTTTCCACAAATAAACCGAGATATTTTTACAATGGGCAGTGGGGCAGAGGGGCTATTTTGGCCCCCCCCTTTCAAAATCCAGGTAGAGGGAACCAAATTTAATAAGGATAGAAGTACTTTTATTGAGATTATTTCCAATATGGTTTAAAATAATATGCCTTCAGAGACATCACATATATATTCAGATAATGTCAACTTCTAAGTTGTTTGTGACACACAAAAATAATTAAGTGTCTGGAAGTATCTGATATGCTTACTTTGATTTCAGGCCATTCATTTTAGCAAAGAGCAGTCTAAGCACTCTCTCTCTCTGCTCCCAACTCATGTCTGTTATCTTCAATTGGGGCTTCTTCAGAAGTCTGGTGGAATGACACAGTTTGTTATAGTCTGTCGCAGTTTGTTGACCAGTTTTGCTAATGGATAAAGCAGCTTTATCTATTTTAGACTCTCACCCCTTCTCAGCCTCCTGCATACCAGTAGATACGCTGTTGGTGCTTTGGAGATTTTTGTTGCTGCTTTGTGTGTGAACGTACTCCCTTCTGCCTGACAGAACTTCATTCATCCTTCTGCTTCGATTCACTTCTTTGTCCTGTCTGCAAACATAACCATCCAGACATCTGCACTACAACATGTCTTAAAAGTTTGTCAGTTCAATTGTGATCTTAACTCTTTCATTTCTAGAATCGAGAATGTTAACTGTTAACCTGTCCAGTAGGCTTTGCATTAAAATCTCCTGCTTGACTTGGTTCAGGGCCTCATGGAAGAGGATCTCCATGTCTGTGCGCTGCTCCACTATGCTGCGTGCTAACTTCTTCACTCGGCTTAGCTCTCTCTCTCGCAGAGTCAGGAGCTTCTGGAGTTTGTCCAGTTCTACACCACTGGCCTGAGTTTTGACCTCAGCACGCTGCTTGACGTCAGAATTCGCCCATTCAAACTCAGCCACCATGCTGGACAGGGTTTGCTCCAGTGTGGATACCTTGACCTTCAGCTCAGAAATCGTGCTTCGCTGAGTTGTAATCTGAGACACTGTGGTATTCATTGCCAGTTGGCTTGTCTCCTGCAGGATGAATGACAAAGTGAGTTCCAGCAAAACAGATCAGTTGCAATGAGCTGTGTTAGGTTAAATGAAACAACTTTGTTTTCTTCAAGCAAAAAATGCTGAATTTCAAAAATAGTGTGTGACTCTCCAGGGATAGTCTTATGTGTAAGCATACAACTTTGGATTACAAAGGTTTTAAAATGATGAACATACTGCATACATAAATTCAAGCCTAAAGTGTGTCTAAAACCGATAATATATACATGTTAAACTCCTCATGACGTGTCATGTTGTCACCATTTGCTGAGTAAGTGTGTCATTTTCATCAGCCAGTGCTGCATTTCTCTTCCGCAGATCCTCGACTTCTTTGATGTGATAACTTAATGCTTTATTTAGACGTACGTTCTCCTTGAACATAGTGCGTGAAGCATCATCCAGTTTTCTGATGGGACCAAGATAGAAGATAAGTCTTCTTATTTACTCACATGCAGATCCAATAGCACCAGGTAGAAAGGTACAGTAATAGGTTAGAAGGGGAGATGGAGGTGATACTTACACAATGGCCTCATTGTGGGCTCTCTCTGCTAGCACAGCAATCTTTTGTTCAGCTTCCTTCTCAAGGTGAACCTTAATACATTAGATTTATAGAGTTAGAGAGTGCCAAGGAAGAGAGATATTGTTTTCCATACTGTGTGTGTGTGTATGTGTGTGTGCACATAGTATACAATGCTATATTATATATTATATATATATAATATATATATATAATGTTTTTTGTCTTGTATAACAACCTTTTCATTAAAGAACCTCTGCTCCATCCTTGCAAGAGTTTTCTTATGTTCTAGATCAGCATTATCCATAGTTTCTTTGATCTATCCGATACAAAGGACACATGATATAAGACATTGCTATATTGAAATACTTCTGCATAACTGTCTTTAAGAAATATATCAATTGTATTGTACATGTTTCAGTTCTTGCTCCATTTCTGGCTTCTTCTTAAGAAAGTCATTGATGATCTTCAGTTCCCCTTGAATCATGCTGAACTCACTGGATCTCTTCTTAAATGTCTCCTCCAGCTCAGCAATCTTCAGCATAAACTCAGCCGTCTGTGATGGCAAATGCATGAAAATACTTAAATAACTAACAGTCAGTGACAGCCAATTTCCAAAGTAACACTGTAGTGGGAAATGAGGCAAGTGTTAACATGAATGTGTGATGCAGACAAGACTCTTTCTGTACAACCAGTTCTGGAGATTTTGAAAAAACAATAATATTTATTCATTGATTTATTCATTTTTGTAATATGTTGCTGCACTCACTTTCTTTGCACAATCTCTGCATAGTTTACCATGGGTAAAAAGGCTGTACAAACAAACAAGAAAGGAAGATGGTTTACTCACTAAATTCTCTTTTTCCTGTGAAGCCCTCGTTTTCTCACGCTGTATCAGCTGTTCCAATGCAGCGATCTAACCGCACAACAGATTAACAGCAGGACTAAATAAGTAATACAAATGTAGCTTTAAACATCCAGGGCGTTTAAAAATACCTTCTCCTCATTTTCGACATCTTTCTGTCTTAGAACAGCGACTGTATCAATGGTTGTCTTCTCTGTTTTGCGCTGTAGGTCTGTTAGATCTTCGTTGGTTTGGGCCAGCCTTCGTGCTGTCTCGTAATACTCGAGGCGTGAAGTCTCTGTCATATCACACCTGGCCTCCCACAGAGCCGCGTTTGCTTTAGCCCTCTCAATATCAGACTCTTTATCCCTTTTTGACTCTTGCTTTCCATCTTTCTTTCCTTTCCTAATAACCATTAAATCAAACACTATTAGCTAACGACATGCGTTTAGTCATTAACTTTAAATCCATTAGATATATAGTTTTAATAAACTAAAGCTTTATATCGTAACCATCAAGCACAGTGTAGCAATGTGCCTTTACTCACCCCTTTCCCTTCTTTCCCTTTTTAACTTTTTTAATCGTCATCTGTCTGTGGTGAGGTTAGCTGTGGTGAGGTTAGCTGCTGGGTGTTGAAAGTTATTTACCCAGACAGGACAGCCTTTGTTTTACTCCAGTTGCCATGGAGATGATCGCAGTTTGCAGATCGCAGGCTGCTTGTAAAGTGAAACCTGTCAGACGAACCGTCCTATAAATGAAACTGAAGCTCTTGCTATTGCTCAGTCATCATCTGCAGCCTTTTGTGTAGATAAAGTCAAAAGTGCTTTAATATAGTCCTACACTATCACAAAAAACGTGTTATTAATTATGATATCTAGGATATATAATATAAGGTTTAGCGACAATTATACGTCCCATGATAACATTTATTACACTATAACTTATACCCCACTGTATAACTGAGTGAGTCATAAAAATCTATACTGCAACTTGAAAACTATCTGGAGCAAATTTAAAGTTCATTTTAAAATTGAATCAATTTCTAAAATTGTATCATTTATAACATTACTACATTACTACTATGTATTAACATTACTAGCTCTGACAGTCTATTTATATTAACTGTAGTGACTGTTTAGTTGATTGTTGTCCCAAGCATCCAATTTCTACTAGTGTCATGTCTATTACTCTGAAAATAAATGACGCCTTGGACAGCTATTATGCTAACTTTGTGTACTGCACACTAGTTGCCACCCATTGATAGTAAAACTAGGTTGTGTCTGAATTGCTAACTAAGATAGGTCAGCCAGAATTGATATCTAAAATAAAGAGATTCCAGAAACAGGCATATTTGAGATAGGCAGAAGAGAGCCATATTTGTAGTTTCAATATTTAGGTGGTAATTGGGAAAAGTTTCGATTTTCCATTAGGGAGTTTTGTTACGCAGACCTGGCAACCCGTCTATGACGTGGTCAAATACGAAAGTCCAGGAAACGAAAGCCGAGGCGCCTGAGCACGATTTATTTGGAAAGGTGTGGAAACAAGAAAAGGCGCAATAACTGAGAGTAATGATAAATAACTTAGAAGTTACTTAGTTTGCTTTAATAGTTTGTAGTTTAGATTTAATTATCATATACATAAAATATTCATTATAATGTCTAGAAAAAACACATCTAGACCCGGTAAGTTTTGCATGTTTAATACAAGCATATGTTAGCTCGACTCGTTTAATGATGTCTTCCGAGCTGCTTTAACGGATAGCTTTAGCATTAATGCTAAACATGTTTTGTTTAACAACATACGATGTTTATCTGTGTAAATTTGTGAAGTCACGAATTAGCTGTAAATCAGCCGTTCTAGTAATTATTGTCTTTAAACGCAAGTTTTGTCTTTCACAAATTCCAACAATTTATTACATAGGCTATGTATTTAATTCACATACAGTGTTTTGAAACCATTTGATTCAGTATTGGCGTGTTTGTGGACATGTGGGGCCTGTTGAAACTGAAAGATTTTATTATACATTTTTCTATTCGCACAGGTTACTTCCGCATGCCTGATGATGAACGTCTCATGCTCGCTCCCGTAAGTTTTGTCCGTGAGTCAATACATTTGTTTACATTGTGAGCCATTACAAAGTGCAAAGCCATCCAAGTTTGAGTCCGAATTTTTAATTCTTGATATATATTTTTTTGAAGGGTGTTGTACATTTTATAAACCGTAGACCTACAAACCACAACGTGTTTGATGAGCTGGGCTTTGGTTATGGATATGGTAAGATATCAGCTTCCCACACGTGTTCTCCTCTATGTTTGTTATGCTTATTTACTCCCTACATATTCGGCAGATTAGATTCAGATCGTTTGCAATCATTTCAAAATCTTTAAAATATCTTGCTGTCCTTTGTGGTCTGTCAACATGCGATGACAAAGCCATATACATTTAAATAAATGTATTAAAATAAATTTATATCTTTTGATTTAACATTTTCTATAATTGCTGTAATTCTTTGTAATTTTAATGTTGTTGAATAAACTTTA
This sequence comes from Yasuhikotakia modesta, assembly GCA_036877545.1. Taxonomy (NCBI): domain Eukaryota; kingdom Metazoa; phylum Chordata; class Actinopteri; order Cypriniformes; family Botiidae; genus Yasuhikotakia; species Yasuhikotakia modesta. The sequence continues at coordinate 89,439 of JBAJNP010000033.1, forward strand.
AGGGTTGTGTTTTTGTATTAAAGCTCCAGAACTGGACGATTTTGCGTCCCTGGGTGATGAAGATTATGATGATGATGCTAAATATGGCTTTCTTGGGAGAAAAAGTTTCTGTGGCTTTCCCCAAAATTTCTTAGAGAGACGCTTGCCAAAACCATCCAGGCCCATAACTCCTGAGGTCTGTGTCAAATATTTTATTCAGCCCATCAGGGGATTGCTTGTGGAATTACTTGATACATTTAAGTAACATATTTTGTGCATATGTTTAGGAAGCAGACAAAAATGCTAAAGAACTCATTGATGAAGAAGAGAACCTTAAAAAGAAGGCAGAGAAGAAAAAACTGAAAAAAATGGTGAGAGTATAAGCAAGATTATTTGATCCTGAGCTTAATCTTGAGTTTGAATGGTTGATGTTGTATTCTATAATATCACAGAGACAGAAAGAGAGACGTCGACTGGAAAAATTGGAGAAAGAAAATGCAGACAAAGAAAAAAATATACCGGTGAGATAAAATGCATTTGTTACTATTAACTGTTTTGTTTGTTATTTGCCTGTAAGAACTGTATGTCAAGGTGGAAAATGTAAAAGCTTTCTCATGGTGTAGTCTAAATATTTTTTGTTTCATTACTTGTTTAAGGAACAGGTTGACCCTGGATTAGAAAAGACTAAACCTGCAGATAAAGATAAAAATGAAAATAAAAATATAAACAATAATTGCTCTCCTGTACTTCCTGACCCTCAACCCAACAAAACGCTTGTGCAAAGCAGTGAGGAGGAGGAAGATGATGAAGAAGAGGAGGACCTGCTTGAACCAGAGGTTTGCTTGTGTCAAAATTTGAGTCATGTGCCTGTGTTTCTTGTCATTTACTAGCGGAAAGTGCTGATGTTGATGTTCTGTGTGTCTAAGGAGCTTGACATGAGTAGCTGCTTTGTTTCAAATGCAGCAGCCATCGCCAAGCGCAAACTGGAACAAAATCCCAAACCAGACAAGAAAGCTGGTGCAGCAAACTCCAGCAAACAACATGAGTCAAAGCAGAAAGGTGCCACAAAGCCACAAAAACAGGTCAGAACAGAGAGAGTATGTAATGAGAGGATTTGTGGTGTTTTGTTTTATGTATTTATTGGCTGTTCTGTGCAAATTTGTTTTAGTATATTAGTAGAATGTTTAAGTTGAAGTTGTTGAAGTCCAGAATGTTTAGATGGGGACATTGCTTAATAAATTGGTTTCAGACCAGTTTACAAGGTGCCATTATATCAGCATATAAAATAAAGTGATAAAATAACACTGTTTCTTTTCTGAATCACAATTAGATTTCTATTCTGAATTAGAAGTAGAATCATACATGTGAGACAATTATTCTTGCTGCTGTATCTTCAGTCATGATTAAGACTATGTTTATCGAATTGTGGATTAGTTTTGTATTTGCATATCATTAAATTTAGTGAGCTTTTTTTGCAGATTGATAAAAAAGAAGAGGTGGGGTCAGAGGAGGCAGTGGATGCCAATGATTTTATTAAAAAAAGCATGGAGTTTGCAGGTTTGTGATTGCTGTGTTTTACAGCTTTTTTTAATATAATGGTTTAATAGGCTTATTAGTTAAACTAATATTTTTTTATTACTCTTAGTTATCGGTAACCAGTATGCCGCTTCAGGAAACCTACAGATGGCTGTGAAATATTTTACAGATGCTATAAAACACAACCCTAAAGAGTATAAGTAAGACTCCGCAATTTCACTTTTAACACACCTACTTTGTAAAGTAAAGTAATTAGCCAAACAGAGTGAGTTAGTGAAAGGTTACGTTTCCATTGCAGGTTATTTGGGAATCGGTCTTTCTGTTATGAAAAGATGCTGCTGTATGAGAAAGCTTTAACAGATGCTAAATTAGCTCTTTCTATGAACCCCACATGGATTAAAGGACTTTACAGAAAAGGCAAAGCGCTGGTTGGGCTAAAGGTATCAAGCATTATCTCATGTCTGCATGCGACACCATAATATAGTTCGTATTACAAACATACACAGATATTGCAAATGAAGATAAATCTATTTGTCATAACCCATTTCTTAGAGATATAATGAAGCCAGGGCTACATATACTGAGGTATTAAAACTGGACCCCACCTGTAAAGATGCAGCTGAGGAGCTGTTGCGGGTGCAAATCATGCAGCTTATGGTAAGTGGGTGTGGTCAGCAGCTGGATCTATCTGTGACGCATATTTTTAAGGCTTATATTTGCATGTGCTTATTTTCCAACAGCAAATGGGATACACGAAAGAGCAGAGTACCAATGCTCTCATTATTCATGGAACTGTTGAAAGAGCCTTAGAAAGTCTGTCTGGGTTACAAGGTAATGTATACCTGTAATAGGTTGTTTGTACAGTTTAGTATTACAATTTACCAATACGTTAATATTAGTATATTTAGTGTAGCATTGTATTTAAGTGCTTAGACTATAATGTCAATTGACATGTTTTGTCTAGGTCTGGCCCCGGGCCTTGTGTCCAGAGAATTTGTACCTACACACAGAAATCCACAAGCTGCAGCAAAATTTCCACCTATACATCTTCCTCAGAATCAGCCGAGACACAACACGCCAGTCAGCACTCCACACACTCGTCACTCCCAGTGAGACTTGCAGACATTTAATCAAGATTTCACCTAAAAACTATACAAATTCTGAAGCATTTTTTGATTTCTCACCAGAGAGCTTTTTCCTATCTGGGTCGGAGATCTAGTGCCTTCTTTAACAGAACAAAAGCTTCGCAATTTATTCAGATCGTAAGTATACATCATAAGCTTTTTGCAGCAACTAACACAGTGAAATAACACTTAATACAGCACCATTAATATGTATTTGAGCTCATTTAAACATATTTGTAAACACTGTTTTTAACAGTGCTGGGCCAGTCCATAGTGTAAGAGTGTTACCTTCAAGAAGATGCGCGTTTGTTAATTATACCAGGAAGCAGGACTGTGAGAAAGCCATCGAAGATTTCCATGTAAGTGTGTATTAGTTTATTGAGAATTTGTGCTATTTAAATTTAGGGCATTTGCTCAGTAAGTAAATGCTTCAAATAGTGTTTACAGTGTGATGAATTCAGTGTGATTTTTTTTTTTTTTTTTTTTTATTGAGTGGAATGTTAGGTGTGCAGATGACATAACCTTAATACATGTAACCATTGTTTGGAAATGTCAAAAGGTTTGTTCCAAATTATTTGACGGTGTGTATGGAATTAATTCTATGACAAAATAAAGTGTGTTTGGGGTTTGCAGGGTTATCCAATTGATGGGACAATTCTAGTGGTGCGTTATCCAGATAGGATACATACATGTCTTGGAGTGTCCAGAGATGCATCTACAGAATCCTCAGGAAAGAATAAGTAAGTGAACTTGTTGTTGATTTTTATTTTTAAAAGTTAAATTTTAAGAGCAACTACTGGCTAAAACAAATACAACTTTATGTTGTAGTTGAACCAACTTGAACTTGAATTAAACTGCATATATACAGCAACCTGGTAATAATGATGTTGTCTAAATTTAGTTGTTTCTATTTTGTTTATCTTTTCTGGCAGCAAACAACCTGATGAATGTTATTTTTGGAGGACATCAGGCTGCATTAAGGATGATCGCTGCACTTACCGGCATATTCCAGAAAACAAGGGCATTGACCAACATTAAGATAAATCAAACCACTGACAAATGGATTTCAACAACACACATTATCTGTTTGCATGTGATAATTATACAAATCTTTAATACACAGTGTTGGGCACATGGTAATTCTTTGGTTATTGCCTTATATTGCTTCATTGTGATTTGTTTATAGGCAAATGATCCGTTTATAAACCAGATAATGAGAGTTTTAATTTTAACAATGAGTATAATGAGCTATTACTAAGCTAATGAGCTAACAATGAGCTATTATTTTTCCTCCAAAGAGTAATACATTCCTTTTTAGTGCAAGTATTAGTTTAAATGCCTTGCAAGTCATCTGAAGGTTTATGCTTTATTCAAGGCAGTCACATTTTAATCTGTAGTTGATGAAGAATTACTACTATTTTATTTAAAAAAAAAGGAAGTTTCTCAACTTTATAATTGTTGCCTTAAAAAGTATTGTCACACTCTGTGAGGTGTTATTTTAGCCCCCAAACTCTTTTTAGCCTTTTAAAAGATCAGATCATCCGAAAACCCTGGTGCTTTTACAATAAAAAAAACACCTGCAGGTGCACAACACTGTATCATCTTCATATGTACCATGTATTGTAATGGCCATTAATGCATACTTTCATATTTGCTTACATTAAATTCTCCTAAAATGATTGAAAGTTTCTTTTTTAAGCTTTCATTTGATCATAATACAACAACATTTACCCAACACTACATTTTAGGTAGGTCTAGTGTTCTAGAGCCTCTAGAACACTCTAGTAACCTGGAGATGTTAAGAAAAAAAACTGTGATTCTCATATTTATCTTTCTCACATGTTTGCGTGTCTCTGGTTAAAGTGGAAGAAGTTTTGTGATGATTGTGTACCATAGAAACCTAAAACACTTAAGTTAAACAGATACTGTACCTCTCTTATGTTCTGTAATTAAAATTTTGTAAATTACCTTTTAATAGTAAAGGAATGAATATGGTAGGCAAAGTGACTTTTGGAAATGGCTCTATTTTTTAATAACTTACCGTTAACCCTCAGGAAGCAAACGGTGAAACCTACATGTCAAAAACAAGGATATTTGAAACTGTAATATTATAGCATCAGTAATTCATTACATCTTTCAAGGGGATTCCCATATGACAGTTGAGAGCTGGCTGAGTTTAACAACAATGTGCTTATTTGATCCATGCTGAACATTAAAATGAAAGTAAAAGGAACTCTTGTTTCACTCCCAGTTTCCTTGCCTTTGTGAGGTTGACTCTGTTGTTACTATGACTGTTTATTTTTACTTTTAAATTTGGAGATTCTGTCTTGTATAGGTTGACATGAGTGTCTTTAAAGTCTTGATATCCGCAGTAGTTCTGCTTGCATGTGAAGGTAAGAAACCCTGAAGTTTGTACAGAAGTTTTAAAGTTAAATTCCATACATGGCATGTTTGCTTGTTTGCATATTGTGTTACTGACATTGATTTGATGGCTTTTTAAGGGCTATTGGTACGAGGACCTTCTCACCGTCTGGTTGCACAACTGGGGGTTTCTATAGTATTGCCCTGCTATGTGGAACCTCCATTACCTCTGAATGAGCTGAAGATTGAATGGAGAAGGGCAGATGAACAGACATTGGTGGGTCTGTTTCAGAATGCAGAGGTTAGATCTGAGGTTGAGCACCGGGCTTACAGGGGCAGAGTACATTTTTTCTCCGACCAGATATTTCAAGGAAACTTTTCAATTCTTCTGGAAAACATAACTATTGCTGACACAGGTCTCTATAAATGTGTAGTTTACTCTTATCAGGAAGTTGGAGAGGTTTATGTTAAAGTTCAACATGTAGGTAAGTACTTAACCTTATTCAAAATAATTAAACATGTTTATGGATAGGAAAGCAGTGTCACATGACAGTCAAAGATAATGTTAATGTATTACCAGATACTATCAATTCTAGTTTTAAAATAAATGTTTATAGTTTGTGTATGCTATCAGAATGTTATTATGTTTTTCTATATATCAGAGCGTGTAGTTGTGACAGGAGACCATCGTGTTATGTTTCCAAACGTTGGTGAGGAAGTCGTTTTAAACTGCATGGTTCACTCAAATATTTCTCCTCAACACTTTGAGGAAGTCTCGTGGAAGAAGCTTGAAAAAAGTTCAGATATCATCCCTGTGTTGCTTTTCCAAAATGGGACAATATTCCCAGAATCAACTCATAAGCATTACAGAGACAGAGCTGAGTTCTTTGTAGAAGAAATTCCCAAAGGAAACTTTTCAATGAGGCTTAAAAATCTCCAGACTTCTGACAAGGGGGAATATGTGTGTGAGATACACACAGAATATTCAGTGACCTCTACCAATGTGAAAATAGGGCGACTGGGTCAGTAATCTGAACAAACATATATCTGTAATGTAAATGTTATCTATATTTGTTTTGTAAAAACATGCATTCAATACTTTGCCTAATATTTTAGTAATGTTTTTGTCTTATGTAGGAATGTCTGTTCTGCACATCTCAATACTGATGCTTTGCTCCGTTTCGTTGCTGTTGACTGTTGTACTAAGTGTTCCAGTCACAATCTATATAAGCAGGAAAGGTAAGCCAAGCTTTATGAAGTATGCTTAAGTCGTCTTATTAATGTATAGCAGTCAAATCTAAATTAATAATAGGTGCATGTTCCAATCCTCCAATGCTTTGTGATCGATAAACAGTGCTATCAATTATTAACCTCAAACCTAAGAGTAGTTATAGAATTAAGAGGTTATAGTTATATAGAAACTATTGTTTCTGTTCCTCCACAGATACGAGCACGAGGCCTATGTACATACATTATTTCCAAGTTGTCTGTCCGAACATCTGTTTATTTGTTGCATTTTGTCTGTGGGGTGTAACTGAGGGTAAATATTCTAATAACCTATAATTGCATGTTTTCAGCAAAGGATTTAATTTCTTTTCATATATCTATGTTGATGAGTTTGGTCTTGTATTCTTGTTTGGTTGTGTATTGTTTAGGGTCTGTGGTTGAGGTAGTGATGTGTGTAACAGTTAATCTGACCAGGATCATCTTGTTATTTCTTATGGCCCCATATTTTAACTGGAATAAAGTTGTTTCAGGTGTGTATCTTGTTACGAACGGCCTTTCTGTGGAGTGTTTTGCTTTTTTTATGGTGTGTCTAAACCCACTAATTCATAAACCTTTTTTAGTTGATTTTCCAGATTGCATCCAGAGAATGATTGAATATATGAGTGTTCCCATCGCTTATCTTTTTATTGCCACAGCATTTTGCTCAGGTAAGCAAGTTTTATAGTGTAAATAAAAATATTGTTTATATAAAACCTGGTTTGTGCTATTATGGTAAAAGAGTGTTACCCCAATGCTTTAATTTCAACATTCCAGCCCTGAATTCTGTGTAATGTAATTACAGTAATGTACTGTAATCTACTGTAATGCATCACCTTTTCCTGGTAGTTGTTCTTCACGATCTTTGGAATACATCTCAGTGGACTGAAGTTGTGCTGCTCAGTTTTGGGGTTATTCTGCTGTCATCCATACCTGCATTTCTTCGCACCTTGAACAATGTTTGCTTCACGTCATTCTTCGAAGTTCATATTTCTCTTCAATTTGTAATAAGTATGTCAAAATTTCGTCCATTTCAGACTTCAGTCAGTAAATCAATAATCTGCCTGCAAGTTTGGTAGATGATTCAAGGCTTTTTGCAAGTAATTGAAATTTCAGGAAGTTGGTCATTTCTTCTAGGGTTTGAACCTTTCAGATATTGACCTAGAGCTATAAACCCTAGGCTACAGGTTGTTACAGTATAATGATCATATGTGCTCAGATCAGGATTGCTTTATAATTGTTTTTATGTAGCGTCTTTAGGACACGTTCTCATGCAGTCAAGCAACTTTCTTCAAATGCGTCTCCTTTTCTATAGATCATCAAGTGTTAATGAATGTAAGTGTATCTGTTTTTCTGTTGGTTTATGTACTTATTAAGATAAATGTATACTGATGGATAAATGTTTGTTTATGTGCAGCCATGATTATAATGACATATGCTTTTGGAGGAATAAGTGCTGCCATTTCGTTCATAGTACTTCCAATTCCAGCAATTCGACAGTATATGTGTGCAAAGCTTAACCGAAGGCAACTTCACAAACTTATATGGAGATGTTGTAAGTACAGATGTAGTTGTATTTATCACAGTTTCAAGAGAATATTAAAGCTTTCTACTATGAAATCAAAAGCAAAGGAATGCAAAGGAAATGTATTTTATACATTTGTATAAAAATGTATATGTTAGAACTTTATATGCTTTAGGTCTTTATGTTTAATCACTTGTTAATGTAGAATGTTAGGTGTTTGGATTCTAACAGTTTACTAGTCCCTCGCTTATCTATTGTCTTTGTTTCAGATTTAGTCTGGGTAAACGTTATGGTTGTTACACTCATTGGGCATACTGCATTTATTTTGTATTATCTTAACAAGATTCTGGAGTACACAAATGGTAAGCTAGTATATTATTTTATTATTATTATCTTATTTCTTTAGTAAAATTTATGCCATTATTTTATCTTATTCTTGGCTTTTTTGTTAGCTTTGATTTTATATCACAATTAACACAATTATTAAAACGTGTCATTGATCACAGAGCGTTTTGGATGGATCTTTGTCGTAATTCTGCTTCATATTTTAACTGCAATTGCACCTGAGCGACTCTTCAGAGCAGTACCTGGTACCAAAATATCCTTAAATCAAATAGACAACTTTCTTTTATTATTATTATTATTTAAAGGAAAACAATCTTTCAATCTTTCTTGTAGATGTAGTTTATACGGTTTTGTTTATGTATGGGGCGGCAGGTCTGCCAGCTGTCAACTCTGTTTGTCTTGCTACAGAATTGATACTACAAGTGTGTAAGTATTACATTTCATATTACAGTGGCTTAGAAAGTAAAGTGAGGGACATCATTACTTCATTGTTTAATTTATTGTTAAGACAAGGGTGAGAGAACAGTTGAGGACCTGCGTGTATTAGTGCTGCCATTTGAAAGCATCATGTCTGCTGTGTGGCTGATCTTACAGATTTATGCTTACTGTAAGTTCTATTGGAGGTTCACATTTACAGTTATTTTAATACCTTATTGTTATGGATGCCACTCACCACTCAACATTGTCTTTGCTCATTAATTAAAGGGGCAGCTCAAGGGAGAGAGTAAGTTTGTCTTATTTCTGTCTTTAATTTTTTCTGTATTAAATTTTTGTTTGTAATAACACATCACAATAACAACATGGTACTTTAACAAATGATTAAACATAAAGGCCTAAAGCATATAACGTTCTTACACATACAGGTATAATGTACATTTCCTTTGCATTCTTTTATTTTTTCTGTGTTGAATTTTTGTTTGTAATAACATCAACATGAAAAATTCTTGATATTGTGCATATTTGCTTCATTTAGTTAATTTGCTGCTTTTATGTTGCTTAATATTTTGACAAAATAATAATTTTCTGTTTATTTTCCTGCAGTGTAGAGAGAGAGCTGTATGCACTGAGAGATCTTGTGTCCGAATGCACACCACAGGTAACTGAGGAACATTTTATGCTGTTGAATTAAGAGGATTTTTGCAGTGTCCTGGGACACTGGGTTGGGTATTTTATGGACAAGATCAAGCTTCAGGTTTTATTGTTTGTGTTGAACATCACAGCTAGAAGATGCAGGTGAATCTTCTGTCAGAGAGTGACCTTGATGAAACCTGACGTCAGACGAGGCAAATCGATTCTTCATGGAGAGTGAAATATACACAAAGGTTAACGGCATGTATAGGAAGAGCTCTAACAAATGTCACCTATTTGTATAATGTCTGTTCCAACCTTCACACTGTTTTTGTCACACTGTTGTTTATTTTCATATTTTTAATGTGATTGCATTGCTTTCTTTGCAATTTGTTAAATAATATGAATGAAGCCATTTGAATAACATTCTGAAATTTAATCTGAGAACATGCTGAGTGACCTTAATAAAGATTTATCAAACTGCCCTTCCTCCTCTGATATGCTCCTCCTATCAAGATAGAAACACAAAACCAATCGGCAGCACCACAACACTGCTGGGCATTTTCATTGGCTGAGAATGACAAGGCTGTCTGTGAGGGAGGGGTGTGTGTGTGTGTGTCCTGTATTAAAGCAGGCTGCTCTGCAGCATTTCTGAACTGGTGCAGTGCCGGTTCATCTCCACTAATGGTGTGCAGAACAAGGGGGACTTAAAAGAACAACTTCTCAAATCAACAATTCAACATCATCTTAAAACCAACTAAAAAAATTGACAAAAAAAATCCTGCATCATGAGCTTTGACCCTTTCATCTCGTCCTCATTCTCCCGGCGGTGGGATAACTCCCCCACCACCTACCGCCTCTCCCGGGGGCCCCTGTCTTCCTCCAGGTGGTCCGGGTACTCGCAGCCCTTGCAGCGCTGGGAGCAAAGTGACCTGAGTCAGACGAGTGTGGTGAATGCAGAGCTGCTGGAGCTACGAGCCCAAGAAAAAGAGCAGTTGGTGGGTCTGAACAATCGCTTTGCATCCTACATTGAGAAGGTGCGACATCTTGAGCATCAAAACCGGGCGCTGCTCCTGCAGCTGGAGGCCCTAAGGAGCAGGCAGAGTCAGCCGTCTCGCCTGGAGCAGCTCTACATACAGGAGGCACGGAGTCTCAGGGAGCAGCTGCATCAGGAGGTCCAGAAAAAAGCAAGCATGGAGGCACAGAGGGAGCAGCTGAGGGAGATGCTAGCACAGCTGCACGAGCGCTGGGAAGAAGAAGCACAGCGGCGTAGCCGGTCAGAGACTGACCTGCAGCAGTTGAGGGAGGAAGCGGGCAGGGTGACGCTGGACAGCCGTGATGCGGAGGCCAGTGTGGTCTCCTTAGCGCAGGAGCTGATGTTCTTGAAACAGGTGTTTGCAGAAGAACAGGAAGGGTTGAAGGTCCAGCTGCAGGTTGCCAGCCTCAGTGTGGAGCTGGACATAAGTAGACCAGACCTGTCAGCTGCTCTGAGAGAGATCCGAGTGCAGTACGAGAACATGGCTGGACGCAACATGCAGACAGCTGAGGCCTGGTACCGGGGAAAGGTGGCGAGCGTGGTGGAACTGACAGATAAGCAGGAGGAGGCTGTGCGTTTGGTGCGTGAGGAAACGGCTGAGTACAGACGGCTGCTGCAGTCCCGTTCAGCTGAGGTTGAAGCTCTGAGGAATGTCATCGATTCACTAAATGCACAGCTAGGGGAACTAGAGGAGACACAGACCAATGAAGTTACTAAGTACCAGGTATATTTCAAATGATATATGGGTTCACTAGATCTACAATTACCAATTACCACATTGACTTGGCACCACATTTACAATTCAACAAGATAAATGTCTTGTCAAAACGCATTCTAAAATTAAAATTATATAAGCTCACAATGGACAAGATCACACTGGGAGACATGCAAAGGGGTGAATAATTATAGCCATAGCATAAAATATTCTTCATTAATTTTTAGGAACATACTAGTAAACATGCTTCAATATGAGCACAGCTATAACTACATTTTAGAGCTGCTGTCTGAGGGAACAAAAACTTATGTTGCCACAGACACTTGGGTGAGAGACTATAAATTTATCTGACAGGAAATGCTGCACTGTACTATTTTACATACATACAGCAGTCTCAGTAGTAATACACATGTCTAATGTATTCTTTTGTTTTCATTATTGGAAAGAGAAAATTACACCAAAACCAGTTAGAAATAAATGTATCTAATCTAAATGAATCTATGAAGTACTGATGCTGACTCACTCTACTGTTAGTGCTCAATCATGACCGCTTGATTTTATAGACACAATGAGTAACTACAAATAGAACTGATTCTAAACTGCTTTAGTAATGCTAAGCAAAATCTATATAATCTGCTTAATGTTCAATGTTCATTCTGCATCTCTGTTAAAAACATCTCTGGTACAAACCTTACGAATTGTTTTGTTGGTTAACATTTTTGGCATGAATTTGTTTTTGTGAACTTGAAGGGAAGGATAGGTGCCCTAGAGAGGGATATTTCTGAAGCAAAGGAGGAAATGTCACGTTATTTGCGGGAGTATCAAGACCTGCTCAACGTGAAGATGGCTTTGGATGTTGAGATTGCAGCTTACAGGTAAAACATCATGACAATATTGCAACTTTTTAAATTCATTTTTTAAGAGTTCAAATTATTTGTAAATGTAAATATTATTCTTATAGTAAATATTATATTTGTAAGTAATATTATTGCTAAGATGTATGAAATTCAAAAACTGATTGGATCACAAATGGGTGTTAATGTTTATTGGTTTTGTACTGACATCTACTTTGGTCTCAACAGGAAACTCCTGGAGGGAGAGGAAATTCGATTCACGTATACCAACATCCCAATCCTTGCCTAAACACCTGCAAACCCACACCTCCTGAAGCCTGATATCACATGTACATCACATTCCAACTGTGAACACTGATGACTTCTAATCATTAAATTACATCTATGATCCTAAAATACTAGTGTTCACTAAAATATCCTGGTTTCCAAAACCATTCTACTAACCTGGAACCATGAGACCATCTGTGCCAAATCCCTAACCTCTAGATTTTCACCGTTATTTTTTCATTCTCTTTAACACTCTATAAAATGTAATCTCCTGAACATTAAACACACTCAGCATATCATTGCTTTAAAGACAAACGCGCCCTTGTGTCACACAAGAGGTACACTAAAAGAGGTCCCCCTTCTTCTCTACACTCTAGATTTACAAAAATGGTGATATTGCTCAAAGCAGCACTCACTCAGCTAGAGCTCAGTGTCATGTTGGCAGATTCTTATGGTGAACCTCAAAATTGCTGGATTTGTAGAACAGTGTGAAAAATATTTGACTGCTAGTTAATCTGTGCTAATTCTTAATAAATTGGTTATGTGTGATTCCCAGCACCCACTAAGTATCTGATAAGCCTGCGATCCACTGTATGCGAACTATTAACCAGTTGTTTGTGGAGGTGGATTGTTAAAGCTTGCTTTGGGTGTTAGGCAAAAAAATCTTAATTTGACAACAGTCCAAGAATCAGCCAACAAGATACTGTCCTTCTCTAGCTCTTTATTATTATACTAGTAGAAAGTGCAACAGTTGTTTGTTTATAGATCAATATATTATTTTCCATTTATTGTAAAAGCTTTTTGTTTGCTTGATGTCTGTGTTTTGCTTCTCATTGTGTATTTTTTTGGTTGAGGGTATATTAATATTTAATATTAACCGTTAACTGTGTTTGGTGTGATAAAAGCATGACTGAAATTCTGGTGTAGAAAAAATACAAGCTGCACAAGTTTTTGGATTTGTGTTAAACAGCAAATGTCATGCCCTCATCTATGTCTGTTGCATTATCTAGGTTATAATGTAGGCCAACTGTCAGTCATTTGGAAATTAAACAAGAAACCGAGTCTGTCTGTTAGGATAGTCTCTGAAAAGATTGGTGCCCTGTGTTTGCACCTAAATACATGCTAAATAAACAAAATGCAACAATAACTCTTCTTGAAATGTTTTCTGGGACATCCAGGTAAGAATACGGCTGCTGAGGTGTTTACCTGCCATGGCCCAAGTCTCCATGATACCAACAGGTTTACAGAAAGTATTGGAGCAACATTTTCTTCCTCAGAAATTGTAATATGTCTGTATGATGTATATAATATAATATAATATAATTGTTAAAAATGCAACAATTTACAACCATTTACTTTGACTATTTATTTTGGCTATGTAGTCAAATTGTTTTATTGTAAAATTAATCACGTAACCAAAGTGCACAAAACATATTTGTTTAGTTGTCTTTTTGTGGTTAGTGACATTTCTTTGTGCTTTCCATACACAATTACATAAAGCACATAAGCATAGAATCACATGCACAATCACAAACGCATTTTGTGACTTACAATTCAAGAGAAAATTACAACAAAACCAGTTAGAAATAAATGTATCTAATCTAAATGAATCTATGAAGTACTGATGCTGACTCACTCTACTGTTAGTGCTCAATCATGACCGCTTGATTTTATAGACCTGCTCAACGTGAAGATGGCTTTGGATGTTGAGATTGCAGCTTACAGGTAAAACTTTTTAAATTCATTTTTTAAGAGTTCAAATTATTTGTAAATGTAAATATTATTCTTATAGTAAATATTATATTTGTAAATAATATTATTGTTAAGATGTATGAAATTCAAAAAAGTTTTTGCAGGTACACAAATGTTGCATGCACAGATCTGTTAGTATTTTATTTTGATGTCCTTTCTTTTCCTCCATGCTTTCTGTCACTTTCTGCCTCTCTCACTTGTATCTTTGTATCCCTCTGGTTTCTCTCTTCCTCAGCTCTTCTTTCCTCTTCCTCCTCTCTCTCCCTGGCCTGTTTCAGTATCTTTTCACTGGAAAGCACAACCTCTCCATTGGTAGCCACCATCTCCTTGATCTTAGTCAGAAGGTCAGCCACCTGGTTCTCATCTCTTTGAGGTTTCCTATACAGAGCATGGAAACGACCTCCACATTTTCTGACCAGCCTAAGCAGCTCCTCATTCTCTTCAACTTCCTGCTTCAGGCTGGAACCACACAACTGTTTTCTGTCTAAAATGGTAAAGAGCACCAGACTATAATTCCAAGCTTCTGGACCAAACAGTTCTACATGTTCCTTCAGAGCACAAAGCTCACGCTTGGAGAATGAGAATGACAGTGGCACCACCAGCAGAAGGGCATGGGCACCAGGATGGCACAAACTCATACTCTTTATCATCTCCTTCTTCAGTGTCCATGTTGATGCAGAGGTGCCAGTAAGATTGAACCATTCCCAGCCTGGTGTGTCCACCACCAGTACTTGCACCCCTTGTACCAGACCCTGACAAGAGACACTCACTCTGGTCTTCACTCCAACCTCATCAAAGGCTTTTTTGCCCAGAATTGCATTACCAACAGCACTTTTCCCAGCTTCTCTTACCCCAACCAAGACTAGTCTCAGTTGAGAAAGGTTAGGTCCTTGTTCTGTAGGTAGGAAAGCATAAACATAACATAAACATACAAAGACTGTAACAAAACTTGATAATAATATCATATGATAAGTAGACACCAGATTTATTTCTTCATTACATTATACATTAGTACATTCCTTTTTTCAAGTTTTCATATAGATTATTATAAACCCACAACTGTAATAATTGTCATATTGGCAATATTTCCAACTTTAGCCTTATTGCCAACCTCTTCCAAAGTATTGCAATCTTAACAATTGCACTAAACATTCTTTAACATTTTATTATCACTGAACAGTTTCTTCTTCACTTTATTCTACAAGTTACCATAACAAACAGTTTAGAAACCTTTTAAACTGATTTTGTGGTTGCAATAATCTATACTGCAAAAACATTTCAATGATAATTATTGTAAATGTTATAAGGGTTATCTCACAGATGTTACTGACCATGACAGTGTGATATTCCTGTGGTGTCTTCCATGCTCTGAAAGGTTCTTCTTTGTCTCCTGGTGAAAATGCTGTTTTAATTTAAATCTGTTTAGAAAAGCTGAATAATATTCATTATTTCACTTGCAGACTGTGATGTTTTCCACACCACTATTTGTCTGTTTTAACTGAAAAGTGTTTTAGCTACTGCTGGTACACGTATTTCTCTCTTATGTAAATAAAGTAATTTTTCCTGTATGTTATCAGAGCAATATACACTGTATCAGTGTAGTCTTTACAACCTCTTTTATTGGCATATCCAAAGTACAACTATCAAGATCCAGCTTGTTGTTAGCTGTTCTTAAAAGTCATTTAAATGAAGCTGTTAATTTCAAATTTTCTGTTTTACAATATTGTTTATATAATTATTATTCAGTATACAGTATACTTCAAAATGTACACAATGTGCTGGCTTTTACCATTTAGCTCAGGTTTCTATGTTGTTCATGTGACTCAATCAGTGGGTGGAATTTGCTGGGTTATTTCAGCTCCACATTATATCAAAATAATAATAAAAACTTACCTTTGAAGGTGCCTAAAATGTCAAATTGCCATTCAGTTTATATATATCCTGCAAAACCGTAGGTGACAGCAACAATCTCACTAGAAAGACATTTCAGATTAAGGATTAAAATTACACTGGGTGTGTAACTCAATGGGTTAAATGCAGAGGACGTGTTACCACTGACATGTTTGGCTTGTGTCACTTCACAGGGGAGAAATTTTGACCTTGCACTTACACTTCTGTGCAGCGGGTGGCAGTATAGAGCATTTTGCAGCATTTAGCATTTCAGCAGTCGAGTAAAAGAAACATCTTCCGTGAGTAAAGTTCAAGAACATGGCGACGTAAGATCAGCCACTCAATGTTACATAGGCATGTTTAAATAACACACACCTCTGTGTGTTACTTAGATTATATTCCCACAGAGCATTTATTAACTGCGTTTTCTGTGTGAACGGATACCATTAACCGTAACTGAACGCAGGCTGCAACATGATCCGGGCAATATCAAGGAGTCATGCTTCTGTCATCCGTCTCCTGGCTCCTCGAACCGCCGTTCTGGTCGAAACAGTTCGGGGTAGAAAATCACGCACAGACCCGAAAGCGAAGTCAAAAATCGGACGGATCAAGACTCCCCCTCCTGTGGACCCAGTGGAAATGGTTGTGCTAAAAGAGCGTTATACTGAGTACAATCTGATCATGAGAGCTTTACGGTAAGCATGGCCATCCATTGGTTTCTCGACTTACTATAATATCAAGTCATAGTTGTTGGACATCTGTGGAATTTCGGCCATATGCTCAATGATTTTTGACTGATAATCACGTTTCGTTACCTAAAATGTACGTTTCCGTTCAAGGTCACTTTACCCATTAAATTGCATTTTATCATGCCAGTGGAACTGCGTTTACGTAATACATGTGCAGTTAAAAGTCCTGGATTTTTACATAATGGAAAGTTTTGTCCGTATAGATTGGAGTTCAAAGAAGAGATGTTAAGGAAAAGATATGAGGAAGAGGTTGGGTCCCTGGCAGAGGAGAGAGCCAAACAAGAGGCTGAAGAGCATCGATCATTGATGGCCTGGAATGATGCCGAAAACCTGAGGCTGCGAAAGATACGGTGCGTTGCGTATTGTGCCGTAGGTGCAAAATGAGTTTGTGAGTGATGATTTGCTGTTGTTTGAAATATGTGTATGTCATTTCTTTTTCTAGAGAGCAGCGTGTGTTAGAGGAGACTAAGGCAAAGGAACAGAGACAGAGAGAAGAGGCTGCCTTGCGTCAAGAAGAGCTTGAGAACTACATTAAAGAGAAAGAAAGAGAAATTTTGCAACTACAGGTCATTATTGAATTCTGTACTTCTCAATGGAAACTGCATACATAGACCTCTGATCAGCAAAGGGCTGATCATTATTGTTGAGCTGTTTTGGGTGGGATATTTGCAAAGAAATATTCAATAAATATTATAATTTGTCTAGCAATTCTAAAATATGTTTAAATATGAACAATAATTTGATTTTACCCACTGTACCTGGTCCATTATAGACACATGCACAACAACCAAACATTTGATCTGTGTTTCAGGAAGAGGCAAAGAACTTCATCACACTGGAGAATCTAGACCAGCGGATTGAAGAGGCTCTAGACAACCCGAAAAACTACAATTTTGCCATTGATAAAGAAGGACGTGTGGTTAAACGAACTGCACTTCAGTGAAACAGGAGTTAAAGAACTGCTTTTGTATATAATTTACTGTTTAAAATGTTTGTGGAAGAAGTAAAAAAGACTTTTCCTAAACGTGATCTACATGAGTACTTATTATTATTTTCACAATATACATTATATACACATTTACATATTCTTGTGTGTGCTTATAATTGTAAGGGACTGTGCTTTGTTTTTTCGTTGTCATTCTGCATTATTAATGTAAATGATTATTGTTATTAAACCTGTGGGAAATATCAAATGCAACTTTATAGCAGCAAACTTCGGTCATTAGATACTAAATTATAGAACATATACCTAAATTAAACTAACCATATTAAATGCAACCTTACAGAAGTCACCTACGGTCATTAGATACAGGATTTCAATTTTTTTATTGTATATGCTGCATAATTAGATACAATATTTTTCCCACGTGTAACGTGTATCAGGAAAGATATGCTTAGCGGACATGTCTACGCATGCGCAGAAGTGTTGTCAAAGTGTCACGTGGAGCAGTCGTAGGCGTTAGGTATAGAAAAAAAACAGACCTGGTAAGGTGTGATCCAGAGACGTGAATTTGTTGCTTATATATATGTATTTATTCTCGTATGAAGAAGATTTTTACCCGTTAAAGGTTTATCCTGTCTAGAATGTGTGCAGTAAGGTGAACTTGCCGCTTTGTTACGGAATACGTGTTTCACTGATGCAACAATATGGCAACATCGCATGTGAATCGCTTTATTATAAAGACAATGGCGAGGTGTCTTCAAAACAACAGCCGTCAACCACATTCAATGAATGTAAGACCTTTAGGACACTTTTCTAAATCCTCTTTGGATACACAGAACCACAGGGAAGGACATCACAATGAAAACAGCCAGAGGAGCTCAAGGGGAAGCAGTCAGACCTGTCGCCTTATGGCATTTGCAGTCGGGCTGGGACTTAGTGGAGCAACAGCCCTTTATAAGTTAAGAGACGAGGACATTAAAGATGCGTTACAAAGGACAGTGTCGGTCAGAAGTTTACTGGTTGACAGCATGTTACCGACTGTCCAGTGTGCATCCCCCTTTAAACCTGACAGTCCACGGTACAAATACAATTTTATCGCAGATGTGGTTGAGAAATCAACTCCTGCTGTAGTGTACATCGAAATCGTTGGAAGGTAAGTCGAAAACGTGGAACCTATTAAACTGCTTATCTAGTTTTCTAGCAGGTATTTCACTTAGTGTTACTAAATGTAGGTTAGTCATTTTTTAAACCTGTTTAATTGCCAGACATCCTTTCTCTGGTCGAGAGGTGCCCATATCGAATGGTTCTGGCTTTATTGTAAGTAGTGATGGATTAATAGTGACCAATGCCCACGTGGTTGCCAACAAGCGTGGTGTCCGTGTTAAACTAACCAGTGGAGAGACTTACAATGCTGTGGTCCAGGATGTAGACGAGGCTGCTGATATTGCCACTATCAAAATCAATGCTAAGGTACCAGTGCTGCTTTGGTATCTATGTACAGTATATTTGCATATAATTCATTAAGTTATAAGGAAGACACAGCTCCACAGCTCTCTTTAAATTAATTTTGTGTCCTGATTTTGTGTCCCAGCATCCCCTTCCAACACTGCGTCTAGCCCAGTCATCTGATGTACGTCAGGGTGAATTTGTAGTTGCCATGGGGAGCCCCTTTTCTCTAAAAAACACCATTACCTCTGGAATCGTTAGTTCTGCCCAGAGAGGCGGTAGAGAGCTGGGCCTCTCCAACCCCAACATGGACTACATCCAGACTGATGCTACCATAGATGTAAGAACACGCTGTCAGAACTGACAATTGCAGTTGAATATAATGTAATGTATCATATACATGTAATCACCATAGTTTGTAATTATAGGACTATTTGTTATGTCATTCCCAATACTGAACCCTTATACTTCCTATGTTACAGTTTGGAAATTCAGGAGGTCCTCTTATCAACCTGGTAAGCCACAGACATTTACACAGCACACAACCTAAATATACTACCTGTAAATTTTGGTTATACCTGTAGGATTGAGGAAGTTGTTTTATTTACTATGTCAGTTTAGTATAGTAATAATTGAAAGACACGTTTATGTATCCTTGTAAACTTAGGATGGTGAGGTCATTGGCATTAATACCATGAAAGTGACTGCTGGGATTTCCTTCGCTATTCCCTCAGACAGAGTTCGTCTCTTCCTTGAACGTGCAGCAGATAAGCAGAGTAAGAAAGACCCCTAATTACCAGGTTCTTATTTTTATTGTGGTCACTACTGGTCTTTGATGGGAATCTGTTTCTTTCAGAATCCTGGTTTGGAGAATCTGGATTGAAACGACGCTACATTGGAGTGATGATGCTGACTCTTACCCCCAGGTAAAAACAGTTCATTGGTGGAGATTATTAAATATATCAAGAATCACACTTGATGATATCGTTGTTTATTTGCATGTGCTGTCTGTGGTGTTGTAGCACCCAGCTGAAATCATTCACTTCAGATCAGCTAATTCAGATCAGCCAATTCAAAGTTGGTGCTTAATGCTATTTGCATGGCAGAATTATTGTACCACAATAACTGCCATGACTGGCACTATAATACATTGCAACTGTTTAGTAAATTTACTAATTACTGTTTATGTGTAGGTAGCGGTCACTGAGACAACTGAACAGGAGAGACAGTTTCAGTACTGTAAATGTGTCTGTTCCCCTTTTAACTTTAAGAGGTGTTTGTTTGCTCCTGCAGCATAATTGAAGAGTTGAAGATGCGTGACATGAACTTTCCAGATGTAGCGCATGGAGTTCTTATCCACCGTGTGATTATAGGGTCTCCAGCCAATAGGTAAGCAGCACTAATCTGACTTCATTGAACAAATGGTTTATAGAGGCTCCTAATGTTGTTGTAAGTTCCTTTTTTTTTGTTTCACAGAGCTGGAATGAAACCAGGGGATGTTATTGTTGAGATAAATGGGTCAAAGGTGAACACATCAGAGGAGATCTATAATGCTGTAAGGACAAGTGAGAGCTTAAATGTGGTGGTCCGCAGAGCTAAAGACCTCCTTATACTGCACATGACCCCAGAGTCTACAGAGTGACATCACCAAACAGAAGCTTTACACACTAGATAAAATGGTTCAGAGAAATGAGAGAAACATGATTTAACAGTTGAAATGAAATGACAGTTTTTAGGTTAAAAAGAACAGATAAAGGACTGAGCATGGGTCTAGTTTGTTTTACTAAGCCTTACATTTATGTAGCATAATCAAAACATTCTTTTGCAAGTGCGTATTTTGTACACATTTTTGAAAGCGTATTAATTTATTACACTGGTCTATACACCGTGTATTTTCTCACTGTATCAGTATTGTTCTGAAGGAAAATGGAACAAGTCTGTGTTCAGGTTTATCACAACACCAATAAGTATTTAATTGCTATAATTAAAGATGGTGCTCTTATTGCTACATTGCCTATGTTTGTATTTGAATACATTTAAAAACAAATGATTTCACAATTAAACACTGAAATATCAATCATTAGCAAATCATTATATTGTACTGTATTCATTGTACAATACAATATAATTGTATTGTATAGTGCCTTTAGAAAGTTCTATCCGATGTGGTAAACAATCAAAAGCAAGTTTCAATTCTCTTAAATGTTCCTATAAAGATATCTGCTGAATTGTTATCCAGGTAACAGCATTTCTTTCATAGAATTCCCAGTTTTGGCAGGCCTTCTTTTCTGTTGAGTTGCTAAAACTTTGATTTAAAGAGTGTTTTCACCAATCAAAAATGTTGTTCAGGAATTGTGGATTTATTAAATTGTTGGTGAAAGTGTTCAATTACAGTTTTTAATATGTTACCAAAATGTAACAAAATATGAAAGGGGATAAATGCATTTAGAAGATGCAGCGAATCATGTTTTGTGTAATTTTTATGTGCTTATTTTTGCTTTTGCTGTTTTAAGGTGCTGTCTGCATATACCCTTGTATTGACATATGACTATAATTTATTTTGGTTCATTTTGTATGAAATGAATGAATTTTTATTACAACTTTAAATAGTACCTTTTTCATCCATCTCTAAAAAAGGAGTGTGACATAAAAGGTAAATAAACATTTAAACAAATAGAAATACAGGATAGCAGGGAAAGCATGACAAGTCATACATAAAAAAACATTTGAGAGTGACAGCGACCCTGATGGTAAATTAGAGCACAACACATTCACACCATGCAACAGCATTTAAACCTGAATGATCATGTGGAGTTCAAAACCTTCAAGTATTTTAACTCACAGACACCAGCATATTGGCTGTGTAATGTACCAACAATGCTTTTTAACGCAGAAAAATAATTACCTGATTGCATTGTAAACAAATACAGCAGGCCGTGCCCTCACACAGCCCAAGGGAATATTACAGTAATTTATGTATAAGTTAGCTGAATTAGACTTCACAAGACCACCACAACACAAATAAAAAGCACCAATGGGAATTCTTAATTGTACAAATACAATGGGATGAAATGCTAAACAATGAAGAGACCATTTCTCCACTACATATTTTCATTGATCAGACTGGAGCTAAACTGTAAAGGATTATTGTAGAATCTGGATTATATGTTAATAGTTACGCTCCTGGTGTTAAAACTTTCAGATTTCATGGTCTCTGTAACAGGTAGTGTGAGATGACTAGTTTAAGGCTGGTTTAAATGAATAAATATTTTTCTCTGGTTTTGATTACATATTAAGATTGTCTTGTTCTAATCAGATGAATCTGATTATGAAATCTGGTTGTTCATTTGTCCAGGGTATTTCTCAAACTTCCTCTCAGCCTCTTCACTGAAGGCATCTCCTGAAATAAAGAAATGGACAAATTCATCTTTCAGTTTTGGGATTCAATGGAAACA
Organism: Yasuhikotakia modesta; assembly: GCA_036877545.1. Taxonomy (NCBI): domain Eukaryota; kingdom Metazoa; phylum Chordata; class Actinopteri; order Cypriniformes; family Botiidae; genus Yasuhikotakia; species Yasuhikotakia modesta. Next base: position 111,747 of record JBAJNP010000033.1, read on the forward strand.
GTTTTTCTTAAGACAATGTCTCAATGTTAATTGAAAGACAGGCATAAATACCTACTACTGTTTAGCAGTATACAGTATAAATACTTTCTCACCAATATGGCAGTTATGAACCCAGATCCTGTTGCCATCATATTTGCAGTTACATTTCATAGCATTGTTTGTAAAGTCACTCTCAGCAACCTCATAGTTAGGATTTATCACAACCTGAGGAAAATCAAAACAAACACATTTACATCTTTTTCCATGATCTGAGACTCTTATGTAAAATGCTCTTTGCATTTAAAAGATGAATCCCAGACTGGTGATTGTCTGACCTGAAGAATATAATTTCCTGGTTTGACATCAGTAATATCAAGCCACTGGCAATCAATGTCATGCCGATACAAATCCCAGCATCCCACTGTGATGCCTTGTTCACCAAAGTTAGCACACTCGTATCTCTTGGAAACACCTATGATAAAAACAGATAAACAAATCTGATCACTGAAATATCTCCAAAATGAACAGAATATTTTTAGAGCCTGAAGCAGACCTTAGAGTGTGATGCATGTGACATACCCTCTTCACAATCTGTGTCTTCTAGACAGAAACTCGCTTTGTGCCCTTCTGCTACCTTTGTGCCATTGGCAGACAGCAGGTCATAGTGTGTGAAGATATCCATACTGTGATAATGTCTGTGAAGTTACATATACAGTAATATTAATAAGGGATTATTAATAAATCGTATGTTGTAGTTCATAACCATGATAAAAATAGCCTGGTTATCTGGTCTTAGCTGGTTTAAGCTAAGTTTTTAAGTCCAATCTGATTAGACAAGACGAGTTTCACCAGCTAAAAAAGTAGTCTAAACCCCTTTAAAACTCGACCAGCGACACCAGGCTGGAGGATCAACCAACAAGCTTTAATTTTTTTCAGCAGGACAGGGAAAGTCTTAGAATATACACACAATTACAACAATGTTACCAAATTAATGTCTTGTCCACTGTAATATTAAAGTGCATGTTGCAAATTAATATTATTCAGTACTTAAAGATAAAATCTCAATAACAAGGGCACATTAAAATAACGTGTAACCAATTAAATATATATTGATAGTTGTAATTTATTCATTTGTGGGGTTACCCATGACATGCGTGCCAGACCCAAGAGTGCCGGCCAGCTTTGGGTCTGAAGTCAGCCCGCCCAACGTTATGGATCTGTGAGGAGAAGCGCAGCAGGCGACGGTGACCATAAGGCCAGTTAGCATTAGCTGCACTCTTGGACAGACAGTCCTCTTCTGCCGCACAATACAGCATGTGTAACGGTCTGTCCTCTATATACGTTGTCTGCTGCACTAGAGATGCATTCAACACCAGATCAGATGCAGCTGGGGAAATAAATGTGGCTATATTACTATTACAATTATATGACACAAACATCTTAAATAATGTCAGTTTAAACATAGGTTTAAAGTTATTTATGCTATATTCTAAACATGTAGTTTTGATTCAGGACTTTGTTTATTTCTATTTTGGCTTTCTGGGGTTTTACTGAGCTTTGCAATAGTTCAGAGAAAATGATATGTTATCTTATTTCTCTACATAATGCACACAGGTGAAAGCCATTTAAACCTCAGACATTTTGCAAAGCGTTCCAGTAAGAGTTCCAGTAATTGCAGGCCAGTGCACAGAGGAAGATAAACATGTGACTGACCGCAGCTAAACATGACCAGCTGACTGAAAACAGCTGAACTGTGTGACACGGTTTTGTCTTTAAAAAAGCACCTCATTTTAATGACATTTCCTGTGAAAAACAAATATTTACCTTACATAACTGCACTCTTCTCATTTTAATTGTTGGTTTATGGCATTTAATTAATTTTATGTTTCGTTATTGTAAAGAATAGGTTGGTTTTTTAAACTTGTGTATGTGTTTTATCTGATTGTAATTTTCTGGCTCATGTAAAAAAGCAGAACAGTTAAAACTGTTCTAACTCTTGTCAAACAGTCGTACTGTATATGACTGTATGACAAGAGTATGAAAGTTATAAGGATAATAAAGAGCTTTAAATCATAGCAAAATACAGATATAATTTATTTGAGAAATAGGTGTTTTACCAACAACCATGTGGTCATTACTGCATTGGACAGATATGTTAAACGTTGTTCTTGCTCAAGTGTATTTATGTGTGTGTGTGTTTTTACTCACTCTCTGAGCAGATAATTCCTGCTGAGAACCGAGCGGCTGATTTCTGACAGCTGACAGTTTTGTGGTGTTGGCATTGGCTGAGAGACATCTCATCTCCAGTACACTTCACTCCACTCATCACCATCTCTGTCACATTACTGCTGTCCCAATACCACGTTTCCTTAGCAGGTGCACATAAAAAGCACAAACAAACACATACTTGATGAGTAGTTTAGCATGACAGAATTATATGGTCATAAATCTACTGGACTTACACCAAGTGACTCAATCGGTAAACAGTTCTGATTTGATAAGCTATATACAGCCATATATAACCACATATATAACCAACAGTTTGCATATTTTACTGTTAGTTTCTGTCACTTCTTTCATTGGAATATGTTTTTTATAAATAATCACAAAAAATAGTTTTTTGTGAACAACATTTTGAACAACATTTTGATCCACCCTGACAGTGCAGACATAATAATATATAGTGCAGACATAATAATAAGACAGTGCAGTATAATAATAATTTATTTTGTGTTCTGATAAATTTATAAGGTTAACCTTCTGTCATAAACCTTCAAAATATTATATAATTTCTTATATTAAGGTAATATTTATTTTATATATTTTTTATATGAAGGTAAAATATGACATACATTTTCTTGACAGATACAGCTTACGTAACATAGAGACAGGGCCAAACTAAACCAGTCCAACCCAACAGTAGCTCTTCCATAGTCTAAACAGTATTTCTAACCATAAAAAGCAACCAGCAAACCAGCATCCAAAACCCAACATATGCTGGTAACCAGTTATGTACCTTTTTTTAAGAGATGTGTCCTGTTTATCCCTGTACTACATGTACTGACTGTCATGTGATGTTCTGTGTGTTTTAAAAGCTGATGGCTTTGAATGTGCATGTAGAATAGTGTAAGCCAGAACCATCTGCTTTTTTCAGATAGCAGAAAAATGTTCAAGTACATTGTTAGCATGCAAGTGTGTGCTGCTGTTACTGTTAACATCCTACTTGTAGGCCATGATTGGCGTATCCAAGGCCAAGCTGCCTGCACACAACCATGGCTTCCTTAGTGCCCCAGCCTTCTCCACAGATCAGGCCCCAGCGCAGCGTTCCATTAGTCTCAGTGTGTAACACCTCCACCCGGCCCTCATGACGTGAACGCCCTCCTAAGATGCGCACCTGAGCAGAGCACAACCAGGGAGGAGGCAGAGAGGCAGTTTGTCCAAAATTATAAAGGAGACCCACTTTAGTTGTCACACTTTTTACTTTCATTTTTAAAGGAATTTATATAATGTATAGACACATATCTACTCTCAGCTACTGAAAAGCTGCTAAACATTCCATAACAAAAAATAGGTTAAATAACATGAAATATATAAAAATATGTTCAATCATTTTAACAAGGCAAACATAAACATAGAATTCAATAAACACACAATAGTGGGGCGTTGTCACACTACATGGGGCAAGTTGTCACAATAGGACCTGCCATTTCTAAACTACTATGAGCTGCAAAACCTACAGACATTATATCATGGTATGTTATTAAGTATTAACTCAAACTAAAATTGAAGTCACAACTAACCCTGGTCTCCCCTGCATGCAGTAAAGTAGCATAACAGTTTCTTACATAAAGTACAATACAGTGTTAAAAGAGATGGTACATGTACATAACATGTTAACCAATCTTTGTAGTTTATCCATTTTGATATTAGTTTGTCAAAATGAATATTTAGCATGTCACCATTCATTGACTTGATCATTGCTAAAATGGATTATTGTACTGAGAAACAAGCAATAGATGCAAGTGAATGTAATTCAGGGTTTCTGAAAACCCCAGGAGGACAGACTGGCTCTTACATGAACATCTGGAAAGATTATTTTGCATATGTAAACATTTCACTGTGTACATATATAGTGTATATATATATTGGTATAACAAGTACATAACCAACAGAGGGAAACAACAACATAAGGTTATGTGGGTTGCTCTGACCGTCTTCTCGTAGGCCATATAGGGGACGTTACAGCGGACGGCTGCATCCTCTGTGTGTTTGCAGTCCTCAGTGGTGATGTTTTTATAGCGGCAGTTCCACAGAGAACGCTCGTGACCAGAACACTGCACCTCGTTCATATGGATAGGCCCAAAACCTAAGGCAAATACAAGAATATAGACACATCAACAGTACAATGGGTGTGTGTGGAAGCACAGCTATGTAAAACAGCAATGGCCAATTTTGACCAGTATAGGAGTTGTTACACAAAAACAAAGCTTTACCACAGAGTGTCACGACTGACCAATCAGAAGTAAGAATTATAAGCACCAAGTAATAAATGAGGAGAATGACTTTCTGATTTTCTTTAATCAAGTTTTAAAATATTGTGTGCACTCAATTGTCTGCAGACAGAAACAATTGCTTATTTTTGTTGCATCATGCTAGCTTCATATTCACACTCACGTTCGCTTTAAAATCTTACCTTGTCCCATGCGGGCACCTGTCAGGGCTTCTTTGGCAGAGCCAAAGCCCAACTCTCTGCATACCACACTAGCAGACACCAGATTCCAGCGATCACCACAAACCGTCCCCCATTCGCTGCCCTTCAGTACCTCAACACGTCCTTCACTCTGTTTCACTCCACCCTTCAGACGTATAAGAGGCTGTGGAGAAACAAAGACTTCTGGTTAAACAGAATAATAAAGGTTGACTCTTACACAAATATCATACAAACTATATCAACACTACCGAAATTTTGAGTTTCTTCCTCAAGGCGCTGTTCTGGACATATAGAGGACCAGGTATGCAGCTGACAGCAGCAGGCATGCCTCCAGGGCACGACTCTGTATCATTCCCATAGTTAAACTCTAGAGGACATGCAGCTAAGTGCACCTCTGTGCCTAAACACGCCACTGAGTGAACCAGGAAGTGATTCTTCTGCCGCTCTGCGTACAGCCTGAGAGAGAAGTGAAAGAGGCATTAAACACAAAGCATGTTTATTACGTTTCCTTTCAATGTTCTGACATTTGTGTAAAATATACACCAATCTATATCTGTGTTCCAGGGTTTTGTCAAGGCCCTAGAATTACCAGAAATGCAGCTTTTTTCTGTTTGACAACAACCTTAAGCAAACATGATGTTTCACTAAATAAATGAATCTGGCTGTGCATTTTCTATCCTAGCATATATGATGTTTCGCTTTGTTTTTTCTATGCAAAAAGAATGTGTCAAGCAAATAGTTACTTTTAAAGTACAAAACACACCTAAAACAAACACACAGGTTAAAAACAGTTTTAAAACAGGAAGGACATATGTGGCAATGTGTTTTTTCCTTTTTACCAAGGTTACCTTTTAGCTGTAGATGATTTGCCTGGTTTAGGCTTAGAACTAGTTTTAGTGTTAGCCTTAGCTTTGGGCTCCGGTCTGTAATGCAAACACTTAATAAATATGCCTTCAGAAAAATGACATTGTATGCAGGTGCATAAATAAACATGTAAACGGCCTTTGAAATTTAAAAGGACTTTGAAATTTAAGTCTTATATTGACACCAGCTGACAAGAAGCACATGTGAGGTGATTGCAAAAGGTCAACATGCAGAGTATAATAGCTAGCAGAGGATTCCATTTGTGTTAGTATGAGGGTGTTTGGCCTTCTCCCTCCAAGAGCGTTCACACAAGCACAGCCTCAGCACAAACCCATGTGAATAAAACTAACAGATGGCAGTAAGTTTCTTTAAGGAAAAACATTTGTCTATCATTTCATTTCCATTCTTGGAGATACACATCTCATCTTCTTTAAAAAAATGTCAGGAAATCCACTGACAGAGTGTTTAATTATAATTAAGGATAATTCTGCTGTACAAAGACAATATCTACACATGTTCAATCTTGTCTTGCCTTTGTAGTGCAAAATTTACGAATAGCAAGCTTGTACTTAAAACAGTTAGGGGAAAACAAGCACTAAGGTGACTTTAGTACAAGTATTGTACAAGTATGTACTTTAGCCCTCTAGGGAAGGAACACTACTGGTTTCTTTCCCTCAGATGGTACCTGGCTGCGGTTACTTTTACTTTAGCTTTTGGATCAGTAGATCTCTTTCTTAGATGCCTGTTAAAAATAGGGACAAAGGTCAAACCCACATACTCAACATGCACTGTCTTTCTGTCTCTTTCTCACTGTCTGTTTCTTTCTGAATTCTGGGAAGTTCAGACAACTCATATGTCAGGAAACATTAATTGCATGCACAGTTATTTATAAACCACAGTCCCTATAGCATAACCCTGGCATACTGTAAATATTATCATATTTTATTTTGACATTACCAACTCTAATAAAGTGAAATAGCCTGCCAGACAGTGACTACTTTACTTTTTTTGATGTATAATAAACCATAAGTCTGGTTGTGCTTTGACTATCTTGGAATAAAATAATCTTCTTGGGTTGCATTAAAATCTCCTATAAACTATAAAAACAACTGATGTGGGGTTATGGAAACATCATCAGTCACAGTGTGACATTGATTCAAGAATGTGTGGTAGGTAATGGGGCTCTTGCCTTTTTAGGGTGAGTGGTGAAGAAATAGAACTGTTAAGTACTCTATAAAAAAACACATGGAAAATAAATGCAGACAGACATGCATCCAGTAGAAGCTCACATCTTCTCTAATACATGTTCTTAGCTTCTTTTAAAATGTCCTCTCAAATGCAGTAAAACATATTGTACTGTACTCACTATTTTAGTAAATATTCCTACTTTAAACAATGTTAACAGGTTTCCATGGTGGCTAGGTTTATCTGTGTGTTTGGAAACCCATATGTATTTCACATAGGGCACTTTACACAGGATTTAGGTAGAACAATGTTGTGCATGAGACCCCATGCTGTACTGAGTCTATCAACTGAAATGCATACGTCCCCTGCGTCAATACAGTATATTTGTTTGTGGTTTGTTGCACAGCTAAACCACATTTCCCAGATGGCTGAGAAAGTATACGGATGTCCCTCTTGCGCTGACAAAACTATCCCACAGTAAGACACATGAACACACACAGACTAGCAGAGGGTCCAAATGAATTCCTGTCCTTCTTTTATGTTTAATTGAAAAGATGATTTTTCTTATTGACTGTTTGACAGAAATTTGTCAAACACACAGTTAAAGCTGTACTGTCAGAACCTTTCTAATGTCATGAGAACTCACTTGTAGAAGTTTTTGTTGACTTTCCTCTCATGGGGAAATCCCATCATGCCACAAACCACCCGTGAATTTTTGGGGGTCCAGCCATTATCACAGACCTGAGCCCAGCCACCTTTATACTTGACTTCTACTACCCCCTCTGTGATTGGCAGTCGCTTAGCTGCCATGGTGACCACAGGACGCAAACGGACCTCCTCCACTTTGTTCTCATCCACTTGCACCTGGCAGAAATATAAGGAATAGAAACAATATGGACAGTTAAACAACAACAGGTGCAAAGAATCTCTTGAATGGGGATTGTAGTTCTCTTGAGAGTAAAGGACTAAACATGTTATAAACAAACAACGTCAACAGAATAAATATAATTAAAATCTCCTCAGAAATCACAATTAAAAAGTAATAATTCAGTAAATGTGAAAGCTGTATTATGTGTTTAGGTAATGTGTTTGAATTTATATCTTAAGTATGTTATAAGTTATTTTGTTTGAAATTCTAGTTTAGTTTTTACCAAAACATTGGTTTACCCAGCTGTTCTTTTGACTTAAATTGTCAGTCCAGTCATTTGGGTTGTTCAATGCGTTACCTCTATAACATTGGAGTCCACGTATCCCGGCAGCCTTTCATCTTTACAGATAACTCCAGCATCCTCGTCATGAGTGCAGTCACTGTTGCCCCACCCACGGGACTTACACACTGATATGCTTCTTTCACTGCCGCTGCACTGCACATTGTCAAGCCAAATCTTCCCTGAAACAAACACAATCACCTGAGAACATACAGTAACTATTACATGCTACTATCACATCTACAGTATGTATCCAGAAAACAACATAACATGTAAATATAGAAAACGTTGTTTTCTGACTGAAATTCTGTCATGAAATTTTGAAATGAAATGTTCTGTTTTTACAGTGGATCTATAGAACTTGCTTTCTGAGTGAGAGTGTATGCATACAGACAGTCAAATTACCTGTGCCCTTGCCATACTTAGCGCTGTGTGCCCAACCTGTGGCGGACACAAAACCAAGCTGGCGACAAAGGACATGGGCATTTGCCAAGGAGAAGTCATCATCACAGATGGTCCCCCACTCGCCTTTATAGAACACCTCGATTCGACCCTCATTGTGTTTTCTGGGAAAACCTGACAGACGGAACATCAGACTCTCTGGTCCTTCTGGTGTCTGAGATGTCGGTGTGGGGCTTGAGTGTGCCGGGGGTGTGGTTTGGGCAAAGCATGGAATCCCAGCATTAAGTAAGAAAACAACAATGTGCCTCCACCAATGAAACAGCTCCATGTGTGTCTGTAAGGAAAAGAGCAGAAGGAAACTTTAAAGTGAAGAAACTCTACTCACTTTATGAGGACAGAAGCACACTTCTCAAAAGGGGATCAAAGGGCTTTGCATGCATACTACATTACCATGGGGAACCTGCTGTATTGTAGCACAATTGGGTATTGCAATGACAATAACAGTATTTAACACAGAGATGCATGTTAGGTTTGTATGCTTTGTGGGGACTTTATAGACATAATGGCTTTTACACTGTACAAACTTCCTACACACACACACACACACACACCGGTTTAATGTGTAAGAACTTACATATCTATTTATTGATTTACTGGTTTATTTCATAATGGGTGGATGGTATGGCAATGCACAGAACTGATGATACAACAGTTTGTCAAGTGGTTATGTGTGGATACTGTGAGCCACAAAGGAATGTAAACCTTCAAACCTCTCTGTGCGGCTTTGAATTGGGACAGAACCCGTTACCTGTTGAAGTTGGCAAACATAACGGATACATACACGTGTCTTGCTCTACACGGTTTTCAAGAAAGTACATAAGACAGTTGAATATACAAAAAGCCATCACGCAAATAGTAGTTGAATTCAGCCTCGACCTACACAATTACAAATTAGAAACCTATACTAAAAATATATTGTAAACAAAATAAAGGCAGATAATGTCATTTAAAAAATGTTAGATGCGTAAATCAAAATGTGTCAAAGCGTCTTAAATTGAGTAGATAAATGCATTTTCCTCCAGGGGATCCTCACAAGGTATTTGAGACCGGCGCTCGATTGAAACCAGACCTTCAGTAGCTGAGGGGTGAGTGTTTTAGGGCCACATAAATTGTAGTGACATTTCCACTACAATTATAATAAACTGGACTAATAGCATACATTTTTATAACGTAAATGACCCTATCTATTAACTACACCATGCAATAAATCATATAATAAAATCATATAACGGTGCCTATAAAACATGTTTGTTAAGGTAACAGACAAACGTTTTCATGATTATAGGCAGTTTTAACATTTAACATCAAATCCTTTGTGTTGGGTTACAAAGCAAGCATGTTAATGTATTTACCATCAGTATCTCTATCACAGTGACCACAAGCTCAGTTCAATCTTACCTCTCAACAAATGATCTGCACAAAGGACTTGGTTACTACTGTCCATTCTTAGACCAACACTAAATTTTTGAAAACGCAATACATTTTAAAGCCATAACCCTTAAAACATAAAAGTATTCATAAAATCCCTTAGCTTGATCTTAAACTGTTGTCTAAAAGCCTAAAATTTAGGAAATATAGTTGCATGTGCCCCAAGTCACCAAAGTCCAATACAACCTCAGTGGCAGTAAGCAAGTTATTTAGCAAGTATTTTTATAACGGATCGAGTGGGGTATTAAATACGCAGGAACAAATAAAAATACAAATGAATGTTTTTACCTTTTGTTAATTTGGTCGATCCCCCACTGCAGTCTTGCAAAGCTGTTTTAAACAGTGTATTCGTTATTCACAAAACTTAGTATAAAGTAGTACAGTAACCGGCGGTCGGATCACGGCTTTTGAAGAAGCAAATAAAGCCGCCTAACGAGTAGCAGTAACTGGTTGTAACTGCAGTTAAATTGCCAGCTGGACAGTCGAGACAGAGATGGGAAAGACGGGACGGGGGAACAACGAGAGCAGGAGGGAGAGGTGGAGCTGACTCGTGGACGACTCCTCACGAATGAAAAGGGGCAGGATTTAGGGAAAACACACAGCCCTTTTACAGTCCGGGAAAGGTTTTTCCTACTTGCTTAACGGAACGTTTTCCTGTGGATAACGCTCACGTTCAAATGCTCACGTTTTACGTTTGCATAAATCAGATCAAATAATTGACTCGATTTTAAGTGCGTATCCGACAAAAGCATGAAAATGCCCATATTGTACAAATACTTTTTTATTACAAAAGGTCCTATTACTTAAGAATATAAAATATACAAAGGTTTTGGTTTAAGAACATATCCACGTTTAACTACGTGCTATTTAGCTATATACTGTTTAACAATATGAGTTTCACCAAGGCACTTCATATTTGCATATTTGTAGGAACAGATTGTCATTGTCCATACAAGCATAACTGTGAGCAAGTATATTAAAAGACTACAAAGAGATCACAAAGTGCTAAAGTTACAGGGACAACAAAACATCCAAAAACAAACTGAAGCAAAGTTACCCAGTTTCATTAAAACAGAGTAACCTATAATGTAACTGTTGATTCTAGGTCCAAAAGCTTGCATGGTTCCTTTTTAACATGTTCCTTTATGTAAAATAATGTCAAGTAGCACAACATTTTCTACAAAAATAATATGAGCTAAGGTCAGAAGTGCACGGTATCAGTTTTTTTCTCTGAAATCACACTTAAAACATTCTTGTTTTTATGTGCTAGACCTCTACAACAATGATATTTACGCATAAGTAATGACATAACACAATGAAAAATAACAGTTATTAAAAATGAATTACGCTGGTTTTTAGTGAAAAGTCCATTTGACTTCTATTGTGTTCCTAAAAGTTTCATTCTTCTGTTACATAAATAATACATAATACATAAATAATATCACCGCAATAACCGATTTTGCTGTCTGGTACAATATCAGTATTATTTTAAGCCAGATAAATGTTGTACAGTATAATCTGAAAGCAGACACCTTTCAGCAATACAAATGACTTCAATATATGCTAATTAGGAGACATGTAATTATGGCTATAATTCCAAGTGTTAAGCTGATATGGCTTGGTCTGTGTTGTCGACTGTGTGGTCTGATATTTCAAGGCAACTTTGGTTGAACGCATAACTATTTTAAGACATTACTTTGGTAAAAGCCATTAACAAGGGTATAGATCAGGATGGGTTTGGTAATTCCAAAAGCGCCCCAACTGCACCAAAATAACCCTGAAAACAAATAAGAAAGAAGCAGAGAACAGTTACGGGTGAATTGCTTACACATTGCTTGAGCATTGTACAGCCGGTGATGTAAAAACACACACCTCGTGTCTGAGGAACAGAGCTTTGAGCTGTCCTTTGCTCCAGTAATCCAAGGCATAAGCCAGCAGCTTCATGGACAGCGTGTTCACTCGCAGAAAGTTTCCAACAAACACCACACGTTCGATATTCTAAGTATAAGAAACTCATTATAGGCATTTACCCTGAAAACAAATGTTTTAACATGCGCTCACACACAGCTGATTGGTCCCTGGTCTCTCATAGCCCTGTACAATGCTGCTTGATCCAGATTCCACAAGGCAGCACCGTAAAGAGGCTGACAGACAAGGGCAAGACTTAAATGAAGGTAGTACATAGTATTGTACAGCAGTAGTGTGAATAAAGGCATGTACCTCATTGAGTGCACACATGCGGGTGATTGAGCCAATGTTGTTTGTGATGGTAACTAATGTTGCTCTAGCCAGATCCTCTTTAGAAACTGAGTTTCTCTTCTCCTTGCACATCATGTTCCCAAAACTAGACAAACACAAACACATCACATTGATTCAACTGACTAACACATATTATGTTGAATAACCCACTAACACATTATAAAGTGCTATATAATCTAAATCACATAAGAAATAACACTAATAAAAATAAAGTAAACTAATAAGTAACTAGTACATATATGTGCGTTTACCTGGAGGCAACAGCCCATCCTGGCAAACCAAATCTTTCATAGTCACCACCATAGATGTCCCGGACTAGTTTATCTACACGTGTACTCTCCCCTTCTGAGGCCATTGCCAATGCATCCTCAAAGGTGGAGCATCCAGTCAACAGGCAACACAGCCCAAGGAATGTACCACCACCAAGACTGAGGGGTGGGAAGAATAGAGGAAAATAGCACAGGCAGGAAGTTAAATCTCCAATATATTTTGCTAACTCTTAATAATGTTACAGAGCTATAAATGAGCACAATACAATTAAACCCATAACCAACCTGGTTCCGGTGACCCGCTTGTAGTTGTCTTTGGAGTACAGAGCCAGTATGCTGACCCCTGAGCCAATGTTGACCAGCAGCAGAGGAAAGGGACAGCTCTCCAGATTGTAAGCCTTCTGCTCACAGCGCTCTGGATCTGTTGGGTTCTCAAAGTAGTAACATTCAGCTGGACCACTTGAGACCAATGAGTTAATGTACAAAACCCCCTTAATTAGGCAGTCTAGCTCATCCAGCTTCAACAGCTGCAGACTGGCCATCTTAAAGAGAATAATCACCACAGACAGACATTCAGTAAATCTTATCATATAATCTGCATAAGAGCAGCAACACAGAAAATAGCCTAATAAGGATAAAATGTAGGCCTAGACACACCGTACGGAAGTCATCTTCAAATTTAAACGCACCACCGCCCGTAGCACAAAGAGTGGTGTGCAAACTGGAGAAGTGTTTGTCTCGGCCCATTTGCAGAAAGGCGGGAAGCTCATGCGTGGGAAAGCGGATGAAGTGCAGGCTGCCTCTGCGACCCCAAAGAGTGAGATCGGACAGCTCCAGGTGGACATCCCGAATCCCTGTTTTGCCGTAGGCAGTGTGTGATGTGAGGTAGCGGCGGATGCTCTTCAGGCTCTCCACCTCCTCCTGCTCTTCCTCGGCTGTGATGTCTTTTGGTTCAAAGTAGACCAGCTTTACCAATGTGCCACCAATGTCCATACCAAACCATGGAAATGCTGGAAACCAATAACAAAATGTGACTGAAGAAGCTTATGCATTTTCATTTTTTTTCTGTAAATAAATATGAATAAAACAAACTAAATAAAAGTCTTGCATAAAATAAACATTATTAGGCCATTTTCTGACTCTATACTGTGTTAATGCAATACCAATGCCAATATTTTTGCCAATGGCATATAAGTTTTAATAATTTTATTAAATAACATTAACATTAAATAATGTTTAATATATAAACGCAGCCTATCTCGTCTATCGTTGGTATCCAATATATCACTCCAGATATTGCTGTATCAATTTTTGTTTATTTTGTAATACATTGTAAAACAATTCAAGCGACCTTACCGCAACAAAAACTATATATTTCAAACGAATCCGTTACAAAAGGTTTTCGCAGTTAATTTGTTTATCGATAAACGTCGATTCGTTCCGGAATGAACCCCGTTACCTAGCGCCATAACAAGATGGTTCACCTACGCGGCCTGTTCTTCTTCAGCGAATCGAGCCTCAGCATCGCCGGAGTCGATTTCGCCCTCGGTGCCTCTCTGTGGGCACCGCCAACGGCCGCTTCAGCGCCCGCGCCGGGTGTAGCAATTGCGCTACATGTCGCTTCAGTCCTCGATCGGGGGAGCCGGAGCGCTGTCGATCCTTCTTGATCCTCCGCACTTTCCTCGCCGTCACAAGGGTAGCCGTTCAACTCCATTTGTATTTAATGTTTAGCAAAAACAACAACGTGGCATGTTAATAAGAAATATGACCGTTAACGTGCATGAACGCATAATCTGTGTTTTAAGTGGCCATTAGCACTGCGTCGATGTGTTTACAACCTGAGCAGTTACCTGAGTGGCCAATGAATGCGCTCGTTGTCAAACGATATAGAAACGAGCCAATCAGGTTCTCCGTTCGAGATGAACGTTCCTAAACATATTCCGTTCTTCACCAGAAGATGGTGGGATTCACATCATATATAAACATTAACACCCAACACTAAAGTGGCCATTGGGTCACAAGTATTACTTTGTATGCTAGACTGAACACAAAAACTAATGGGACAGGTCACTTTATTTTGAATCCTTTTCTGTAGTTCAACAAGTACACAGCACACAACAGTTTAGTCACACCAATATATTCCCCTGAAATATAATATATAGTTAGGAAAGCACAGGAAAATACTTAAGATCAGTAGGAACATTACATAAAATTATTTTATAACAACATTCAACTCTACATATATGAATTTCATATCACACCAAATGGACCAAATGCAACATGGATTTTTGCAGCACTTTATGCTGCATTTGTTATTTCCCAGCAAAATAATTGTGCAATAAACAGAATATATAAAGACTTTATCAACACATGACACTTGCTTGGTGTGTTTGCAGTTTTGCTTTACCCATCTTTGCAGTTACTCCACAGGCGTTAGCAGAAGACATTTGTGCTTTTCTGGCACCTGTGTAGAAACACTGTTTCACCTATTAGACAGTCTTAAAATAGTCAGACACAGAGTATGGTTTTATGTGTTAGAAGCAGCCAAATAGGTTTTACTGATTATTAGCCTGGTCATAGAAGGCACAGGGCAAACAGATAATATACAGTATATATAAACAAATACCTAAAATCAAATATTTGAAACAGAGGCAATACATGGTGAAAAGCACACAAAGCTACTGTATGGTTTTTAAAACCTTAGAATATAGTGCACAAATCACATGGACTACTTGGTACATCTCTTGGTCTTTTTCGGAGCTTGTCAGCACCAGTTACTATCCTGCTTTGCTGAATGAAAATAAACAGCTTGGCATTCTTGGACAAGTCTTAAGTGCCCCACCGAAAAAGAATTAAGAGTTCTGTGTAACATGGGAGTGAGGTGATAAGAAAAGAATTTGTATTTATGTTGAACTTTAAGACTTTGAATTAATGCTTGATTTTCCAAACCATGAGAAGGCCAATGCCTACAACAGCAGCAGCAGCAATAAGGTGATACTGGCCTATTCTCTGGCCAATTCCATCGCTTCCCTTTCCTATCTGCTCTGACCTAGTAACATCTGATTCTTGCTCCTGATAGTTAACATTGGCTGACTTCTCATGGTCTGATGTTCTGAAGGCATCACGTCCAGAAGGCTTACAAAGATGAGCTACATTTTCTGTGTTTTGACGATTCAGGAAAGGCTGGTCCTGAGTGATGACCATGCTACGTTGCAGATTTACTGACCCTCCACCTGTATTGGCTGTATTACCCAGCATACTTGGTGGCTGACCATTCAAATTCAGAGCAGATGGTTCCTCAGCAAAGTGACCACTGATGGTCAGTGTTTGACCCTCAATCAAAGACTCATAGTGGTCCTCCTGAGGCTGGTTTGGGGGAGTGCAAATATTAAGATCAGGTCTTTCATTGATGGATGAGAGAGACTCAATGCTGTGGTTCTCAGAAAGACTTGTTGACTGTCTAGGCTCTGCAGAACATGCTGTTGTTTCACTGATCTGCAGATCACTTGAAACTGTTGAGCAAGGCTCTTCTTGTGAGACAGAAAGAGCCTCTCCTGGATTCTGAAGGATGCTGGGCTTACTGACATATTCCTGGCTAATGGAAGGCATGGCATGGGTAACAACCTCAGTAGGGACAGAAGGTGTAACTTGAGCTGCTTGGATAGAAGTTGTCTGGGCTGTAACTGGCAATTCAGTTGTGTTCGTTCTTTGAATCTGCAGAAAACAGTATAATATTAGACCACAGAAAATAGCAAACTAATGGAAAATGTAAATTGCTTGATGGCACTTGTACTAGTACCTACTGAGATACACTTGCTATGTCAATGTTTGACAGTGAGGGCGAATCCTCTGGGTTGAGCATTACCTCGTTTACAGTTGGGTCAGAGCATTCTTCTGGAACCTGAGACCTTTCTTGTTTTAAAGGAGGATTGGTGTCTTGAATAGGGTTATCAGAGGTCTCTTCAACTGCCAGTGGTACCCAGTCTTTTTCTGACTTTGTCTGAAATGAATTCTGGGGGTTTGTAATTTGGCTTTGAGAGGTGTTTGGGAATGATGATTGAGCATTGGAAATTACATTGCCATCAGAGGTGACGGTTTGGCCATCTGGATTATTTAAAATAGCTTTGTTCTCAGTTGTCCCACTATGGGTTGGGACTACATTTTGTGGAACAGGTAAAGTGACTGAAGCTGAGACATCAACAATGGGAGATGCTTGGGAAGAGACTACAACTGGAGCTTGAGTAGCTGGTTCAGAAGGGGGGACTGGAGGAGGGACATTTATTTGCTCTACATGCTTGGTTTCAGGAACTTTCGGAACTGCAACTGGAGTAGCTGGAGCATGAACTGTGGGCGGAGTCAGAGGGGGAAGAGTGGTCGCAGGGACTGTGTGAACTGTTGCTGTAGTGACTGTAGCAGCAGCTGTGGCATCAGAAGCAGGAGCTTGAGGAGGTGCTGCAGCAACTGCAGTTTCTACAAAGCAGTTAAAAGGGTATTCAGTAAAAATATCCCCACAGATTCAAATAAAAGCAAGTCTACAACAGAAGGCTTACTGATCTTTCCCCTGATCCTGTCATAAGCATCACTGATCTCATCAGCCAGTTTCCAGTGTTCACATTTCCTCAGAGCAGAGATTAACTCTTCAGGCCAGTGCTCTCGTCTGCGCAGGTTGTCCATAAGCATTTGCACAGCAGAATAGTTTCCAGCATTATCTTTTTTGGCTTCAACATCCTCCTACAAAATGATAAAGCTGGCTTAATAAACAAAATGTGCATAAACCTGTATATATAAATAAGTTATACATGCAATAAAAACTATGATCAACATCTCATCTGGGGTTGGTGTATGATCACTTGTATCTGACAGAAAACAGCAGTGGTTGTATAGTTTACTTACCCTATCAGTGAGTGTGAGGCATGGCAAGTGAGGTAAGATCTCTTTCACTTTGATCGTTGATGCATAAATAGCCAAATTCTTCCTGATCACCGTATTATAAAGCTGCTCACTTGCATATGTCATTTTAGCACTTAGAAGGGAAAAAGTGATAAAAAGAAAAGTTGTTAATTAGAGATTTGTTACTACAAATCAAATTAAATTGCTCATGCCCATTTAATGTGGTCATGCTCGTGTCGATCTGAATAATAGTACCTGCTTTAATAAGTAAAACCGTCCAAATCGGCCCTAAGAAAAGAAATAGAAAACATTTTATTAGTCAAATCTTTGATGTGAAAGTTGTAAAATCTTTAAACGGTTAAAAGTTTTAAAGGTTTTTAAAAGATAATATCTAGCTAGGCAGGGTGCAGTCTGTTGATCAAGCTAGAAATGTAATTGCATCATTTTACTATGAGGTAAGATTTCTGAAATTAAAAAAAAAAACTAATCTGAAAGTGAAAGTAAAAAGTGATTTGACTGAGTTTGAGGAATCCCCTGGTTTTCCATTTGGCCTTAATTAAGAGTTTCTAAACAACAACAAAAAAGCATTTCACATTTTGCATTCGCTAAATTGAAACCTGTCAACCCAATAATTTTGGTCTTTTGGAGACAAAATCCTTTTATTATACTGAAAGCTTTTTATCCTTTAACAGGGCTCTATACTACAGAAGGATGTCAAATTGCAAACAAAAGGAAATATGCTAATTAATTTGTTTTGGAACATGTTATTCTGTAAAACCTTTATTTTAATGTACAAAAACATTTATAATATATTGTACTTTAATTTTGGCTAAAGTATAGATGTTAGTAAAGATTTTTAACTTGTAAAAAATTCAGTGTTGCTTTTCTATTATTCTGCACTTCAATTTAAGAATCTTTCATACTTTTATGTTTTACTTACTGTAATAGACTTAATTTGTGTTGGTATTTCTATCACATTCTCACAGTCCCTGCAGTCATTTGCAAACCCCCATCTGAAACATACTAATCTAATACATCATAGTCGAGACTAAATTAAATAACACTGATGGGTTGAATAATTTGCCTGGACATTACCCTGCTGGAGAAATATTAATGATCTCCAGACTATAAAGCATAAAACTACTGCTGTTCTGCAACAGTTCACTACAAAGAACTCACTCCCCTTTCTCTAAAATGTTATACATACTGTATCTGCTGTTCAAAGAAGGAGGAAGTTGATGGAATCACTGTGGAATGCCAAGGGCAAGATGGTACAAAAGTCTTGTATGCAATGAATAACAAAGGTACTTCTTCTGTTAGGTTTAGGTTTCTAACGCACAACAAAGCTAGGTCAGATTTATAGTCAGGTTTATATTTTACCTCATTTTTGTGCAGAATAAATTAAACTCATATACCATGAATATCATGCAACATATGTGATTATAGAACAAGCACCTCAAGTTCAAACCCTGTACACACCTTCTTTATGAACACTATTTCACACAATTCAGAATAATCTAAACATACACCTTTTGTTGTGTTAAAAAAGTTAATACAACGTTATTTGCCTTTGTATATTAATCTAAAGAAGCCTTTAAGCAAAAGCTTACAAATGACTCCATAAGTTCAGTCGAGTGTGTCTAAACCTATGAACGTTACTGCATATTCATACTGTGCAAAGCCAGTCTTACCAAACAAGAACATTCTAAAATGAAGCACATTATCTGATCCAAACCAAGCCTTTTCATGGTCAGCATTAGCAATGTAAAGGATTGTGGGAGAAGCTAGTAGACTAAAATGACATTTGACTTCACATCTATTTAGTCTTAAACAGCTCAGCTGTTATAATCTGTTGTCAGATTTATTGATAGTGTTTCTCCTCTCATCTGACCCATTGAGCTTTCCAAGTTATTCCAGACATGCACTACTCCCCCACCAGCACATACATGTTTCTCAAAGGTCAACCACCACACGGATTTACTGAAACAATGCCATAAATTATTATCTATCATACTGTAGGTAGGTAACAGACACGTAAGGGTTCACTCACTTTTCTAGGCCACACTTTCCTAAACACGTAGGTGGGTGCTGTCGTTCCTCACATGCCCTATTGTGCCCTCAGCCAAGTTCAAAACTATTCAAAGTTTCCAATAAAGTATTATAGGCACTTGGTTAAGGTCACAATGACAGACTGACTAATTGGCTTGTGTTCAAGGAAATTGGCAAACCTGCTCCCTGGTGGAATGTCCTCTAAACGACCCAATCATTTTTCTGTAAAACCTTGTTGTCAAAATACTGAGAAGAACAGGAAACATCCGCCTTGACGTACAGCAAACCCCCCGTTTAAAGCTTTTAAAACAAACCTGTCCTAAATTCTCAAGCTGTCACAAAGGTCAAAAGGTACAAACGTTTGCAACTTTATTAGTAAGAAACATTACGTGTTTTCCTCTGAAGCCCAGCCGGTAGCGTTAGCAGCGCAAAATGTCCCGAAATCGATTCTCCAGGAACAGGCCCGTTGATCAAAGGTATAGCTTAAGTTCACTGCAAGTCGCTTGGGCCAAATGCATACATGTAAATCGTGTTACCAATATGATAACTGATATAAACACGATTATCATTTGCTTGGACAGTACACGAAGAGCAGGTCACATGACAGAGACCAATAAGACAAACATGTTACATCATAACATTTCGCATGTGCTGTGACGCGCATTAAAATAAGAGAGTTTGTAAAGCACATGCTGGTAATATAGCGGTCACCATGAAAGAGCCTGAGCTTTATGTAACATGCAATAACATCTACGACACAAGTTCCTTACAATTAACATGAAAACAATAACAAGACTAGCATAAAGCTAATATGTGTATACAAATTCATAACATTTAATATGTAGTTAAATTTACCCTCTACACGTAGGTGAGTCTTCTACTGTTTGCCGCAGATATACTACTCTGTACTTTCGATTTGCACGTCTTCCGTTCTGCATTTAAAGCCCTCCCCTGTCGTCACGCCCTCTGTCTTTCTCATTGGATAAAACATTAAACTATGTATCGTCTAAGGTTATGATGTAACGCCATTGAAATCACATAGTTTTAACTAATTCTGAATCGAATTAAGTGAACCTTTCTGGTACTTTCGTAACAGTTTGGTAAAGACGTTTCGTGTGCAGCGAAGACACCCAAAGACTCTTATCATAGAGACCTTAAATACACGTGCAACCAGTAGATGGTGCTATTTGTGAAGTTTGGAGCTGTACTCGTTTGTAACCACGAGA
This sequence comes from Yasuhikotakia modesta, assembly GCA_036877545.1. Lineage (NCBI taxonomy): Eukaryota > Metazoa > Chordata > Actinopteri > Cypriniformes > Botiidae > Yasuhikotakia > Yasuhikotakia modesta. The sequence continues at coordinate 132,277 of JBAJNP010000033.1, forward strand.
AAACTCATCGTAACTGCATATTGTCATGAAGTTTTAAATGGCATTAGCAGCCATCTAATATTCACTAAATATACAGAATAAATGTGAAACAGTACAGAAATAAGTGTGAAAGAAATAAAAACCTAAATGTCATGTTCTGATAACAACTAATACTGTCTTGTTACTATTCACAGACATGTCAATAAGTAACAGTGACTAATAAAAGCTCTGAAAAGTAACAAATACTGCTGAGGTTGCATGGACTTATATAAGGCAATATTATCTCTTTATTGGGCAACATTATAACATTATTATATATCTAGTATTACAGATAAATATAGTTAGGAGTGGGTTTGTCTGTTCTATTGTCTGTTCTATAGGCTAACATATTATGGCCATAGGTATGTGGTCAATTACAACATAAAAAGTAAATAGATAATAATTAATATCATACCGTTACAGTTGTATAGCCTTGGTGTATGCCAAGTGGGTGTTTTGCCATTTTCCTCATTATTTTACCATGTTACTTTTGGAGAAATCATTATAGGGATAAAAGAGACAAAATATACCCCCAGCTATGTAGAACCCCCTTTTAGAAACAGATTTTTTTAGTTACCTCTTAAGTGCACGTTAAGGTAGGCACTGATAGATCCCAGTAGTAGATCCTCGTTTGTGATATAATACAAAATTGCGAAATTGTGTAAAATATTTTAGTATTGTAAATTATTGAGTGTATTTCAGGGCTGTATTTGAATTCAACAAGCCAAACAGAATAAATAAAGCATATTATCATGATTTGTAAAATATTATTTTATTTGTACATATACTGAGTTAAATATTTCTAAACATTTAAAATATAACAGACAAAACATAAATAGACAATATAAGTAATATTTCTTCACTTTATATAAAGTAAATTTAACATTTTGAGCCGTTTCTGTTGCAACTAAGCAGAAAATATTAGCATTAACACAACACATGCAATTAATGTATCACCATACAGTTTCATTTCCAGGGTGTCCTATGTACAAAACTACACTGACTTTACCACAATGTGGAAAGTTTTACTTAAGAATTACATTATGCCGGAGGTCAGAGTTTAAAGTTCAACGTTGCTTTGGTTAAGTCGTTCCCATGGCAACGGATCGCTATCCTCTATGACTGTAGTATTTCGTCGTTCGCTCCAGAAATGCTCGAGATCCGGGAGAGTTTGACAAGACGCGTCTGAGTGTCTCTCTGTTACGGTCAGCGTGGACACGCACCCGCGCTCATCCAACGCCTTGAGAACCGTTGCGCGCATCTTGTTTCCATTCCTCTTCACTGACAACCTGCGCTTGCGCCCGCGGCAAGCCAACAGGGAACACAGTTTGCCAAGACTTTCTCTGAGCGGCACGTGCATGGTGAGAAGGATGGCTGGGAAGGACGCGCTTGATAGGTAAACGCACACCTGACCGAAGATCTGCAAACCAGCTGAAGGCTTACAGCTTTCGCTGTGACGCACCCATACCCAAAAGGCCCACTCAGGCAGCATCAAAAGCGCGTTCACAGCTATGATGCTTAAATACAGTAAAGAACTCTGATACTGGTGCGGAAGAAGAGTCTCCTCGTGCGTACTAGGTTTGATGAGGAAGATGGTTCTGATTTGGCACACAGTGGAGAGGATGATTGGAAGAACATAGATTGCCAACGGTAGAATCTTACTAAACAAACGCATTATATCTTGGTAGTAAAAAGGTAATTCAGAGACACACATACTGATATTTCTATCTTCTTTTAACCTGGAGAACAACATATCGGGGATTGGAAACACCAGCGCAGCCGTCCATATTATCACTAAGGTTATCAAAACGTTCTTCTGACGGAGGTTCGACTGGTCCTCGGGATTGGAGGAAAAGTTATGTCGCGCCTGGCTCGCTGCAAACAGTGTAAAAGCTTTGACCCCCAGAAAGATATGCTGGATCCACTCTGTAGTTTTACAAGCCACTGGCCCAAATATCCAAGTGCGCTTGTAGTATGTGACCGCGCGCATGGGAGCGCACAGACAGAGTATAAACAAGTCAGTTGCACTCAAGTTGGCGAGCAGGACATATGCCTCAGATGCTCCATGGCTGGCGAAACTGGCGTAGATCAGAACCACAAGAACCAACACATTCCCGCCGATTCCAAGCCCACTGATAGCACTAAGAACGCCTGGTACTATTACCAAAGTATCTTCACCTTTTAACTGTTGGATGCCACCATCAAAACCTACAAATGAACTGTTCACTGCCATTTCTAATTCCACGAGTAGCAAGACGTAATCCAGGAGAGGAACTGCTTCAAAGAATACTCTGATATGTATGAAACAGGATTGCCGTACAAAACCCGTGTTTGTACACGCGTGACTGCACATGCGTTATTATAAGATACTATTCACTGCGTCATCGTAGCCAAGGGGGAACACAAACCCAGATTTATGTGTTGTATTTTCTGAACCGTGCAGAGTTCTTCCTCCTTTAATGCTAGTGCAGTTTGAAGTATGTTATTATAAACGAGGGCAATCCGAAAAGGCATGTAAAGAGCCTCATACTTGACTATAGTATAACTTAAAATAATAACTTCAGACTATAACATCATAATTCTGTTTCATATTGATGACTGCATAACTGTTGAAAGTCATACAATATAAGTATGACATATTATATAACAATATAAGTCATAAATACAAAATAACTGCTGACAGTTTTTAAAAGCTTTGTGCATATCTTTCTGTCATATTTGAAGATACAGTGAAACATGCAGCTAAACAACTCTAGATTTTTAGCGTTTAGGTGTGTGTCTTAAAGTTTTACATACATTAAGGAACCAAATGTAACATTATTTATAAACAAACAAAATAATATCTTCATGAACATTTAAAATGCAGAAAGGTTTGTGATATGCTTGTGTAATAGTGACATATAAACAATGGAACTAAATTATAAATCACTAGCATGATCAAAAAATTTTGTCAGACCCTAAAATTGTCAGTAATGGCCTGGTGTGTGTGTGTGTTTGTTCACATACTATATGTTTATTTCAGCTGCAACCCTGCAGTCACTCTTATTAGTCCTATACTCTTCCAATTCTGATCCAATGTGTATGACCCTATATGTATACATACTGTCCTTTAGTGCCCTTGGCTGTGATTTCTAGCAACAAAGAGAGAGCTATATAAAATGTTTGCTTAATGTGCACAGGACAGCCAGGGAGGTTATTTTTGTTCCTATAGAGAATTTCCAGGATGGTGAAAGTAATGTTTTTACTTCAGGGTCTAGGGATCTGCTTTTAGAAAGAGATGGCATTTACACACACGGGCACACGCACACAAACACATACACAAACACACACTTATTGCATAGCAAAGCATTGCATAGTGCATTGTGGGGACTTTAATACTGTACAAACTGTATTTTCTATCTCAGCAACCTACCCCTACACTTACGCCCACAAACCTTTTTAGCATTTATAGATTTTAAAAAGCATCAATGAGAAACACACACACACAATATCTTGTTCTCTGTCTGTATCTGCTGTTTTCCAGTGCTTTTAGACTCACAGACCATTTAAATGTCCCTGGGGCAATCTGTCATGCAAACAATGTGAAAAATCAGGACAGCTTGATGGAGTGAAATTTTAGCAGGAAGTCAGGAATATGGAAAAATTGGTGGACAATTTTGCTGTTCTTCTAGAGATTATGTAGCAGTTTTCATATGATCTCTGATTGAGACAAATATATAGATACTCTGATATTTGTGAGACAATTAAATAATGTCTCAACCAACAGCATAAACAAGTAATTCTTTGTTTTAACAAGACACTGTGTGGTATACATCTATATGGACATAATCGCATTCAGACTCATGCATATACGTATTTTGACAACCGCTTTATTGACTGTTAAATGTGTACGTGTAGTTATCCAGAAGAGGGCAGCAAAGTCCATAAAGCCGTAAGACTAACGAAAACTAAACAAAAGGACCGCAGTATAATTAATACTACACTATATTATAATATAATTATTATAATAGAGATACCATAAACAACATAAACAAATAATTTAATATTGGTGCTTGTGAAATTATTTTGGAGAGTTAAATGGGGTGGTCATTGACTTATTATCGTGTAAGAGAGTTTCTTTGGTTAATGTCTCTGAATCACGTTGCTTTACACTAGTGGATGTGTTTTTGAAACTCTGTTCATAAATAACGTACGTATAGCAATTTCCTTTAACCCTGTCCATTAAACCGGAGAACACTTGAAGTTGCAAGAAAAACTTAAAAACACTGTTGCAGAATGATGTATGGCGAACATAGTTTTCATCTTGATCTATACGCGTCGTATACGGGTCGAAATTAGAAAAAGGTGAACACCGAATAGTTCAATTGGCAATGAGATGAAGAATAAATAGAAGCTATTATAGATAACACAAACTATTTGCTCATCTATTTAACATTCATTGAATTGAAAATTCCAAAATTATAATAGTAAGTAGTCTGCATATGTACCATGAATATGGTAATGAGGTTTGCTGGAAGCAGTCCGTGGTTTAATATTTCAGTATATGCTTATCTCCTCACGTGATTCGAAACATCGGCTGCATCTCCATACGCAGACAGCCAAAGCAAGCATATGTGTAAGAAGGGGAGCATCCATTGTCTTTAACCATCTTCTGATTGTCTCTTTTCACACTATTTGTATCTGCTCGCCAGGGGCCTGGCAAGTTACATTTCAATCAGTAGATTCATTGAAAAGCCATTACCCAAAACTAGACGCCAAAGCCATGACGTCAGCGGTGCACATTAATTAGCTGTCCCTTTGCATAAGAACGACGCATAGCCCATGGCCAAATACCCCCTTTATCTTTCTCTTTTACTGGAAATAATGAACAATTTATCATTAATCTAAAGCTAGAAATATTAACAAGTTAAATGCCATTTCCGTGTTAATGCTTTCCTGTTGCTTTCTGCCCTTAAGCTCTCTGAATATTCTCTGATTGCTGGTTTACACCTTCTATACCATATAAAGGCTAAACATTTTTAATGAACCATTGGCAAATTATAGGGTAACTAAGCTTTACTATTTATGATTTACTTTATGCTTTTATGTTTATTATGCTCTGTTACTATAACATCTTACTATTGTTGCAAGAGCAAGAAATGCATGTTTTAATAAAGAGTCCTGTTTCAAGTAGATTACCTGTTACATACAAAATCACATCTCTATTAAGGAAAGCATACCCTAATTACCATTCACACTAAATGTAACACCATGTCAAAGATGAAATGACATTTGTCAGGTATGGCAACCTTACTTACAATACTTGAAATGTGGTCTCTGAACCTAACCCATACCAGTGAGGAATAAACACACACTGCATGTTGTGAATACACACACACAAAACAACATTCAAGTGTGTTAAGCCATTTCCTGTTGGCAGTGGGATTTAATCCTGCAACCTTTGGGTTACAACTCTGACTCTAACCCTGATGACTATTAGGCCATGCTTGCCCCTGAAACACTGGACTGTGCTCATTGTTCAATTCTGAGTTGTGTACTTGCTGAAAAACAAGCATGGTTAAGCCATAGTGAAATCATAATGAGATTAATAACTGAAATCAAACATTGATACTCCTAATATCATGATCAGACTTTAGCCTGGATTTCACAGACAGTGTCACAGATGTGAACCATACTAAACAGCACAGGGTATTCAACCAAACAGCATATGAACAGCCCATTATTGTTGAATGAATGGTGAACAGTAATGTAAAAGTAATGTTATTTTATATTATAATCATAACAAAACATCTTGATAATAGTAACAGCCATTCTTTCTATGGTCATCTGATTACACACAGTTAAAAATCGAAGGCCATGGGTTGATAGGTTAATGACATTTGCCAAGCAGATCCATATACTGACCTGTCTGAGCACAAATCACAAGTCAAGGGGTGAAGACTGAAACAATGGTAGACACACAGCTCACTGAGATTAAGAGAGAAGGGTAAAAACAGTGGTGCTGTGCATCAGTGTCCTTAAATAAACTAAAATCTCTTTGATTAATGCATGGCGACACAATGCTCAGGGATGAAGACCTCCTACTAAACAAATGACACAAGTAAGCTTGTCAAGCTAGTTATTGAGTTTATGGCTTATATTTGCTTCAAATCTTGGTCACACTAAAGTGAAATATATGTGCAGGACCATATGGAAACATGGAAATATTACACACCTGAACAAAAATGCATCTGATTAAAAATTTTGTATTCACATTTTACTTGCTAATAAGAAAGAAGATGCTCTGTTATTGTTTTCTGCAAAGTATTATTTTGCAATATTATTAAGTGATTCACAGCTAAATAATTTATATATATATATAATATATAAAAGAGATCTTTACACTTTATGGGGATTATTTACTGCATTAAGGATAATTAAAGAGCTATATTGCTGCGTATAAAACAATTTATATTACAGGAAAAAAATTGTGTGACTGTGTCACTGTGTGAGGGGCGAGGAATCTTTAACAGCATCTAGATCAATATTTTCTGTCAGGGTCTGTCTCGCTAAACCTTGCAGTGACCGTAACAATAGGCCTTGTCAGAGAAGAGAAGGGGGAGTGTTTGGCATGTGTGCGCTTTGTGTTTACAATTATGTCTCTTCATACACAGTCAACTCACACATAAATGCACACAGATGGCCAGAAGGATCAGTTTATGTTTGTGGGGACACGCCACCCATGATCATGACCACAGACCCTGTGACCTTTGACCTGTGTCCTATAACCTGTTCAAATGTGTCTGCTCATTGTGGAATCTGATCACAATAGACTTCAAGATCAAACCCAAGTGTCTGTTTGCCTTATCTAAGCTGTTAGATAAACACTAAAGATCGCTGACAGATTGGACTATTATGATACAAGCACAGGACACACATTCAAAGTTGTAAAGCAAATTGACTCTGTAATCTTTCATTCTCTGTCAAAAGATTATTCCGTGATTGAAACTGAGTCTATTCTAAAGAGACATCTGTCATCATAGAACGATGAATTATTAGAATAGTGCATGTAAACATGTGTATTACGTACACCCCCCCCTTCAGTTTTTGCAAAGAAGAACGCAAGCTAAAAGCTTATTAACACATTAGATTCATGCTCAAAACAAAGCCTTTGATTGTCACTTGTAATACAACCCAGCACTGCAGTGACTGTTTTTACATTACATTCATTTACACTGTTCAATAATATAGATTTCTAAATTACTGTGCATGAATGTAAATACGGAACTGTTCAAGTTATAAAGAAAAAAATCGCTACGGGCTTCAGACATTGAAATGTAACACTACCCGGCGTCCCCTATGCAGAAATGTATGGTTTAACTAGTGAACCAGATCCTACCAGAGGAGGGCAATACATCCTCTCTGTATACGTTGAAACATGTCGCGGTATTTAATGCATTTACGTTTAACATGTTTGTACAACCTATACATAACGATACAGAGGGTTCACTTATATTTAGTATTATATTAGTAAATAAACTAGCACAACGGATGCGATTTTAAAGTCGTTTTAAAGTAGTAAAGTAGTTTTAAATAATATCCAAGTATTGGACAATTTAGATAATAGAGATAAAATTGTTATATTGGTAACATCATAATGAGATCCCATATGAGTTAACTTGGGTTCCCTCTTTATCGGATGATTGACACGAGAGGTTGTAAAGTGATGCTTGTTCCCACAAAACGTTTCCTCGCGCAGTTTAGCGGATAATTAAATTGTAAAACTAGTTAAACCACTCAAAGAAAACCTTGATGCCTCTAGTTTGTAAGTCGACACCGTGAATAAGCCCCACGACACAGAAGAGCACAGCGCGCAGGCAGCTGCGTCAAACAAGTGTGCGCCCATGGAGCCTCCCAACATTCACTATACAGAGCAAGACGCCAGTGTATTAGGAAATAAGGCCTAGAGACGCGTCTGAAATCTCATAAGCTGTTTTGACAGGATAAGATCCGTCTGACCAGGCGAAACACTGCACATTAATCGTCTGTCTCGCTGAGGCATTTCAAAATTCAATTTATTCCCAAGAGACAAGCCATATGGAGCAAAACAATGCGACATGCACTACAGAGGCTTTATGTGGATTTTTCCACTACCTTTACTTTTATTATAAACGTTGAAGAAATAATATCTACATACATTTAATTTTATTTCAGGCTGGTTATAAAGTAATCACTATTCCCAAGTAACTGATTGCATTTTGAAAGGGCATGCACCAGACTTTTCATGGAAAAACATGCAGATCATGGAAAATACTGCATTATAATTTGCAGTGTTTATTTACACATTTGAATGGCAAGCCGTGTAAGTCGCAGCTGCTCAGGGCAGTGTGTTTGATGGTAGATTAAACTGGGCTGTGCATGTAAGAGTATGTTTGGAAGAGCATGGAATTTCATTATGCAGTGCCACTCTGCGGTTCTGATCCATGATTAGAGATCTAATTACCTAGTTTAGACTGTAAGTGGTCTATTTGCACTTTGGTGCTGGAACTGAACCCAGATCTGTGTGCATGTGGTTTATTTCTGTATAGCCAGTGTTTTTCTTGGCCCAAATAGTATGAATATGAATGCCAGCTGCACTGTGTCTCCCCTAGTATTTAACAAATGTGCTCAAATGTTTAGTGTGTGTTTGATGGATGTTGTGTGACAGTACATGTGAGGGATGTATTGTGACCTGGGGAGGGAGACAATGAGATGTACAGACACGGTTGGCTCCAACTGATGTAAAGTGTAGATAATGAGAAGCTTATAAGATGTAATTGACAATGTATTTCTAAGAATAGATAGTTAATTATGTCTGAACAAATACACATTAATTAATGCAGTCATTAGGCAGCTTTTTTAATCAAATAATGTCATCACTGAGAAAAACAATAAATGTTACATATAAATATGTTAAATATTATACATTTATAAATTGATTTTATATTTAACTTGCCACAACATGATATATATTTATTAGAAACATTAATAATTAATTTAATATGTGTTGCTCAGATAATTGACTCTTGACACTGTAGTTTCATTTGAAGGCCTGCAGGGGTTCCCGCAAAGAAACAAGAAGGCTGTGTGTGTGTGTGTGTGTGTGTGTGTGTGTGTGTGTGTGTGTGTNGTGTGAAAAGAGAACCAGAGTGAGAGAAACAAGTTGTTAAAGTTGTGGATGATTTGTCAGACTAGTCCCCACATGTGAAAATAGAGATGCTATTTTAGTGTCAATCACACTTTGCAGGCCTGGTGTCTCAAAGGGTTTTCAATGCATTACTGACCTTCGATTAAAATCTCTACAAATTCCTTATGCTTAAATGTCTCCGGTCATCAATGGTGTTTGGGTAGTTGACACAGGGCGAAACACAGCACATTAATCATCTGTCATGCTGAGGTATTTCAAAGTTCGACTTATATTTACAGTAAAGAAAGCAGATTTACAATATAATATACTATAATGCATTATTGTATATTAATAATAATATACAATAATGCATTACATTTACCCCAATTTTCAAATTTGACTATTCCCATACAAAAATGAATTTAAACATGATAATAAAAAAATATTGGCAACAGTAACAAAAAATAAAATACCTGGACATAAATGTATACATTACCATAAAATGTAAGCGTATAGAATTACGTCATCAGCTGAGTTTTAAATCAGGCAACCTCTGTGGGATCCTTAAAATGTTACTAACCAGGACCCCAATAGAAATAAGGCTGCCTTATTAAAAAAGAGGATTGTTTACTGCTTCTATGTTTATTCATCCAATCCTGAAGAAATAACAGACATGAGCGAGAGAGACAGATGCTGTATAATGTGGCCCTTGTTTATGCATCTTTAGGTTACTACCTTTTAACCAGTTTTACAAATAGTGGTTTCACACAACTCATTTAAACAGCCACGCCCAGATGCCTCGCTCCCAGATTGTTTATTTTCTTTGACAGCGCAGCAATAAATGGTTTAAAATCTGCCCTGTCACAACATCTCCCGCACATCGCATAATATCTGCAATATTATGTCATCACAAGGCAGTATTGGGAATCTGATGCAGAAACGCACCCCTGTATGTGTGATTGTGGCATTTATAATGTAAACTACTTATCACACTTAGGTTGTTTGATGTAAAGTACAAGTGTGTATTTTAAATCAAGACACAAGCTTTCTGCTTAGTCCGAGATTCGGGGGCTGCTTCTAGTCACTTCCTCGTCCTGCGGAGAGGATGAAGTAGTGACGTCGGCGGACTGGTCGGGTGGCTACAGCGCCGCAGAGGGAAACCTGTCCGCCCGACCCGAACCAACGATCAGACCACATCGCCAACATCAACACAAACCGGACGCTTTATTGTGGGTGTCACAATTCTCAACACGCGCGCGGAGTCGTAAAATGTTTTGCCGTGAGGCACGAGGATAGTCTGGCGGCTCCAAGCGACGCTTACTAGGGGATCGCGCGGATACGACCGACTCATCCCGCGACCGGCTGCCTCTTTGCCTATGAATCCGCGTGCGGCGCACCCGCGGTGATGTCCTTGGTAATGAGCGACGAAGAGCAGCGATGGGCGCCGACGCACGTGCAGGTAACGGTGCTGCGGGCCCGAGGGCTGCGCGCGAAGGGCAAACACGGCACCAGCGACGTTTACACCATCATTCAGCTGGGCAAAGAAAAATACTCCACGTGTGTGATGGAGAAGACTACAGATCCGGAATGGGGTGAAGAATGCTCGTTCGAGCTGCAACCGGGGATACTGGAGGAGGGAGGGCGAGATGCATACCCACCCGGTACTGGAGACCTGACCCTCACTGTTATGCATCGAGCTCTCATAGGACTAGACGTGTTCCTGGGCCAGGCTGTTATACCGCTGGACAAAGCTTTCCAGGATCATATATGCAAGAAAAATCAGTATGTTTGTCTTTTTTTGTTTGGCTGTTTATTTAAAATACATAGCATCGGTCTGGAGGAGCAGTGTTTGCGGTGCTAAGTGGCATGCTGCAGAAAACAGTTTAGTAATATACAGTGAACTAAAAGTTATAATGATTTTATGTGCTAATAGTCCCGTCTAATGTTTTACTCGGAGTGCTGCAGTCTGCAGTCACGCCCTCCTAAGTGGGCCTGGTTTAGGAGGGAACTTTGGTGGACACCATTTAGACAGTCTGTTCTTTTGCCTGGTTCAGGTTAAATTATCGTTTGTGTATGAACAGCTCTGCTGTGCACTGTCAGCTTGATGCACAAGCACAAAAATGCCTAGGGTCATGATCGGTCAACCTGGCAGATCGGTTGTTTAGCTGTAATGTCTCTCACTTGAGACATCACTGGCCCTTTTAACAACATCCATAACAAAACATGTTTTTTTTAGTTCAGGCATACAGATTTCCTCTTCATTTAGTTGGATTAAGACAAGATGGCTTAAGTAGTAACTTTTAAAATGGAAAAACGACCCAATAGTGTTTCGTTCCACCTAGATTTAGGTACGGCATTGCATGCTTAAACTTAATTCACATTAGTAAACCATCTAAATGTAGATAGCAAAAATGTGGCTTAAAGTGGTGGATAACAAAAACCCTGGACGTTCAAGTACTGTCTTCCAGTTGTAGGGTATATCTTTGTGAAGTAGTAATTTGAGAAAGCAGCTCTATGTGGATAATGTGAAGTGGTACTGAGGTACTAATGTTTCACTACCTCAGAATAGATCAGTTTTGCCAGATCAGTGGAGCCAAATCTTGAAGCCAATAAGAAGTTTCATCATACACTTTAACATTCAAAAGCATGACAAATGGCAAGCTCTGTGCCTTAAGAATGGCTTAAATTAGTGTAGCTTGTTTGTTCTTCATGTTAATATCCCCATTAAAACATGCGTATGTGGATAAGTTGTTGAGGGTGATGCTCTTAAGATATTTTTCACAGTTTACACCCACTTCCTGTCACTTTATCATCACTTGTATTACACAGGGCCCTTTGATGAGAAATACTGTATACTGTGTTGGGTGTAGCTCTTTCTGATGTTGCTTTTAAGTAGAGTTACCAGGATTTATTTGCTTAACTTCACTTGATATCAAAACTATGTTTGGATTATCTCTGTCAACTTTGGGCATATTTCAAAGCTTTTCAATGAGAAAGTATAGATAATAAAAAAGTATAGAAATATCACAATGACAGTTGTCCTGTAACTGTACAGTGTAAAGGTATGCTTGCTCAGGTGGTTTGCGAAACCTGCCAGAATTGCTCCAACTGCATACATTTTCACAGGCTCAGACTCAAAAATGTGCCTGAACACACATGTACTTATAAAAGTTGGATTTAAATCAGCCTACAATTCTGTTATAGTTATTTATTTTTTCATCAGTTATAATCTAGAATTAGACCCCAACCCCATACCCAATAAAGTCCCATCCGTCTTCTCTTCTCAGACCTCTATTCAGTTTAACAGTTGCAGTAAAGTTTCCTCTGAGGTTTGTGTGTTTCGCTAAATATGTTGCCGACTTTTTGGCATCTGATGATTTCCAGCTTGTGTGTTGGTATGTCCCTTGTTTGTGTAGGTAAGATGAGTATGTTAGATGACAGATGAATCATCTTATGCTGTGGGCTGGTGTGCTATTTGGCAAGTTACGTAGGTGTGGGGTGGGTGGGGGGGTTATTTTACATCATTTGTTAAGGTCCAGCTGTGAACATTACAGTTCCACTGACTGCTGAGCAATAAAGGCCCTCGACTGATCAGAACTCTGCTGCTCACCTCAGATAAGATGGGAAATGAATGTAGTGCAGAGAGTGTTATTTTTATAGAAACTGGAACCAGTGGGTGTTTTTGGCAGTTTGGTGTTACCTAAGGGCTGTGGCTACAGACCTGCTGACTAAATGCTTTTGAAATAGAAGTTCACCAAAGACACAATGTTCAAATCTGTGCTTCAACCACCACACAAGGTACTTTCCCTGTACACAACACCTTAGGCTGAAAATGACTAAATATTCAGTTAATCCAATAGTTTGCTTCTCTACCATATCCATATCGTTATGTATTTTGTAGTCTTTAAAAAACATCCATGTAATTGAATTTAATCCAATACATAAAAATAAAAAGGATGGGACTCAAAGACCTGGAAAGCCATGATTATAAATACAAGTGATTGGATGATTGTCTGTCTTTGCAATAACAAAAACATTAAATAATTCACAAGGATTTTCAATTGCTGTGATGAATGAGACATTTGATGTATGAGGTTACTTTGGTCTCATACATCAGAAAAGGGTAAATTACCTTTGTGTTAGAAGTGTTAGAGAGGTCTGAAGAAGCATTGGCCTCAAACACGATTACTTGATTTCCTGTGAGAGATTGTGACTGTGCTGGTGCTGTTTGAAAATGTGCCATTGAGATCATAGGTGGCTATAGTTTTCTGTGTGGTTGTATGTAAATATCTGAGTTTTAGATTCATTGATAGATGTGTTAAATCTGCTTTGGAATCAGAATGTTTGCTTCTCTTAGATCCAGCATATATTTTCCCATGAGTCCCTGTGACTGTGTGCATGTGTTGACTTATGTCTTTATAATGTGCATACTACAGTGGAATGTTTCTATACTCTGTTGGCTAATGAAAAAACATTTGCAGACATATTGTGCAATATCACATTTTAGTATTAACATTGATGAAAGTGAGGTTAAAGGTGTAGTACTTTCTGTGCAACTAACAACACAATTGCAGAAGTAATGACCGTTTTCACGAAACTTTTCCTGTACATTCCTCCATTTGCCATTGGGCAGCTCTGTTCTTTTGACTAAACTCATGCCATTGGTTGGGCTAATTACATGCATCACCTATCTAATTAATTACAGTGTCAATATACAGATTTAATTTCTATAAGATGTTACCATAGCAACACAACAGTGTATATAGAAGTTATGCCAAAAGCTGGGTTTATTAGTTAATGTGCATAACTAATGGGATACATTTATGTGTGGTTGGATCTGCCTTTCTGTTTATCTGTTAATTGTTTTATCACGTGTTGTCAGGTGCTGTTCAAGTAGCATTATTTTTTTTGAAATTGCTTTGCATGTCATGTTTTGCCTACATTGTTGAAATACAAAAAATACAAATTACATAATGTCTGTATGAAAATATGAACATGCTGAAAGGTATCTTTGAGGGTTAGATGTAGAATTGGAAGAGTTAGAAGATAGAAGCTCTATTTAGCTCAGTATGAAACCAATAGAAGATGATGGAAAGTCCCCACCAATAGAGACAAGTGTGTGTGATGTCACATGGAGGGTCTAGCAACCCAATAATGCTGATGGATCGAAAAATTGTTGACCTCCTTGTCCCAGCTCTGATTTTGTCAGCATTGCATGTCTGCGTGTCTCTTTACATGAAAAACTATCTGGTATTTGGTATCTGGTATTTCTCCTCTTAGTTAGGCAATGTGATCTAGATCCAAATACTGTGTATCTGTGTTTATTAGAGAAAGACAGAAATGTGTGGATGAGTGTAAATGTGAAGGAGAGGACACTTGAGAAGCCATAAAGCCACAGATCAATAAATCTATCATTCATCCTACAGTAGATGGACTGCCATGATTCTACATTGTGCCCATAATTACACATCAGTCCTACATGTTTCACGTAATACAAAACAGGAAGGGTGTTAACAGAATGGAGGCATTATTTCTGTGTTTGTTTCTTATGTGTTTGGTTCGGTGGCCTGTTTTCCTGTGGTTCTACTTTCGTTAAGCCCTACCTTTTCTGTAAATTAAAATGAGTGTGTAACGTGTTGCAGTGTTGTCTTGAGGTGAGCTATGCGTAATCTCAATTATATCTAGATATGTGTGTTGGTTGAACTTTGTTACATTATTGTTCTGCACTGTTTAAGTGCTAGCAAATCTATTAATATAGGTGTGATTCAGCCTTTCTACTGATAAAGGCCTCACCGTGTTGCATTGCTGGCTGTATTTCTGATTGGTAACCGGACTGCAAACATGAAAAATAATATGAAAGGTCACCAATGCTGTACTATTTATCAACATTTATACCTGAAATGACTTCTTGCTTGGTGTTAGATGGTGTGTATGCACATAACACAAAGCTGTTTTATTAGATGCCTGTCTGGCACTTTTTATTACTTAATGGATAAAGTAAGGTATTGATTACTGTGCAGAGCTGGAAAATGTACTTTTACTATCACTGTGCATTCAGTTCCTTTACTTCTTACTGTTTATAGGTGGCACCGGCTGCATTCCAAAAGCGGGAAAAAGGAAAAGGAACGTGGGGAGCTTCAGTTGATCGTGCAGTTCACTCGCCACAACCTGACAGCAAGTATGTATGACCTTTCTATGAAGGACAAACCTCGCTCTGCTTTTGACAAACTCAGAGAACGTATGCGTGCTAAGAAGCGGTCCAGCGAGGAAGATTCCTCCTCTGCAATCGTTCCTGGGGGATATGGATCGCTGGTGCGAATGCGAGGAAGGTTGCCAAGTGATGGGGGTGGTGAGGAAGACTATGAAGATGATGAAGGTGGGGAGGTTCGAAGAAGTAAGATGAGAAGTTTTTTCCTGCGTGGGAGGTTAAGGAAGTCTTCAGACACACGATCAAGCACTTCACTGGGATCCGAAAGCAGCGAGTCGTCGTCACGGGGCGGTAGCCTCAGTCCAACAGCAGGCATCAGCGTTGTCGTCTCAGATCTGTCCAACTCTCCAAGTAACAGCAGCAACTTCACTGCAGATAATAGTCCAGGTACACACACAAACACACACACACAGTGGTTAGTAGCCCACATGGGGCACAGACTCATTAAAGCGCGAAATAAAACAAACTTCTGTAATTATATTAGTTGATCAGTTTATTTACAATGTGTCCTACAACTACCACAGAATGTGTTAACATTTGCTGAATAAATCTGAATAATTGTGGTGGGCAATTTAGTTTTGGGGGTAGGAGCTGCCATAAGCCACCCTTATTTATCTGCTGCTCCACATACACACGATCTGTTATGTTGTGTTTAAGAGAATGTTTTTAAAAGAAATACTGTACAATGTTTTCCTTTACAGATCACACAGTGGCTCCCTCACCACAGGTTTCTCCAGTCCGACAGGTGCATGAGATGTATGACTTCAGCCTACCAGTGCCTCATTCTGTGACATCAGACAGCGACACACCAATTCTGCTTCCTTCAGTGTGTATTAACGGGAATCCAGTGGAAACGTCCCCTCTTACTCACCACCCACCATCACTCATACTACAGCAACCCCAGCCAGAGCCAACCAAACCAGTAACCAAGTCAGGTCAGGCACAGATAACCAAGCTGCCAGCTAAGCCCCAGAACACCCAATCACCAGAGCCAAACTCCCAACACAGTACAGAGACCAAGCTGTCCAAGTCAGAGTCGAAGCCAAGACAACAGCCCCAGCTTCCAGCTCTTGGGCTGATTCAGAAGGGCTCTTCTCTCTCCCTCTCCCTGCAAAACCTCTCTCGCCGTGGGGAAGAAAAGCAGAACGGCGGGCCTGTGGATGGACGTCGCTGGTCTTTCGATAAACCCGGAGAGGAGGAGAAAGCTGCCATTGTAGCTGCATTAGAGTGTGCCGGCAGAGTCATGGATGAGCCTGTGATGGAAACAGTATTACCTGTTGAGACAGAGACTCAGAGCAAGAAGAGGAGGGGCCTGTTCTCACATGGGAGAGGTGAGTCTGCTGGCAAAGGACCAATCATAAGCAAAGAGGAAGCAGAACATGCTCAACAGCTTGTCGAAGTCAAACACAAAGGATGGTTCAGCTCCAAGGACACGCATAGTAAACCCAGGTAAAAACACATCTATGCATTTACCAATATTTGTTACAAACATTAAACAGAAGCAGATTCATGTTTGTGTCTCTGTAAGTGTGAGTAGCACTGTGAGATTCCTCAACAGATCTAGTTTCAGCATCTGCATTGCAGAGGGAGGTGCTGCCTGGAAACCTGAACTCTTGGGTTGTGGCTTTTCCTGTTTCTTTAAAACTCTCACTCTCTGTAGCTCTCACAGAGTATTCTTCTTCTTCAATTCAATGCTTATGATTTGATTTTTCTATTTTAATCAGCAAGTATTATTTTAGGTAAAGCACACAGATGGGTCTGACTATGTGTGGGAGTGTTTGTCTTGTATATGACTGGGAGGAGACTTTAAATTTAGTTCTGTCACTGACCTAAACCAGTATCACTGGATTCTTGTTTCTGTTTTAGGTGTGTATGCTGTTCATTGTTTGGTAAATATTTTCTTTTAAATGGTTTTCTATGCGTCTGAAGAAATCACACGCTTGGTTTATTTTCTTCAGAGCTTTGGTTGGGGGGTTTGAAAGCATCAGAATATTATTGCTGTGTCAAGACGTGATGGAATGCAATGGAACTACAATTTTTAACATAAGGCGCCTAGATTTTCATGTGTTTCATGTGTGAATATGGATCTCTGTAATATTATTGAAGTAGTGTAATATTACTAAAGGTGTAAACTGTTATCTGGACACTCGACAAGAAATTTAGCTTTTGGTAAAAATAACTACATAATTGGCCAAAATATAAGAATTAAAATACTACAATCACAGACAGATTTTTTTCATTTTTAAATTGAAAATTTAAAAGAGAAATAGACCTGGATATTTTAGGTCAGATTAAAATCACAACATCTCTGTCTGTGAAGCAGAAATGTACCTCACCTCCTCATGGGAAACTAGGCTTGCCTGAACAGGGCTTTTGTGGTTAATGACCTTATAGATTATACTGATTAAGCCTTCACCTAACATAAAAACAATTCTTTTTTTTAGAAATCACCGTTTACAAAGCAATTTAACTCACAACTATTGTTGAGTATTGTTGTGTAATCTTTGCCTAAGCAAATGGCTTCTAACATGTTTTTTATTAACTCAATGACAACAGTTTACATGATTTCGTAGAAATCTCATTGAAGTTCATCTCCTGGAACATGTCAAATGCCCCCACCAGTCACATGCTTTCTTTTGTTTTTGTTGCTTGGGGCTAGTTTATGAGGGCACTTAGTTTGTGTATGATCTTTCCTATATGGGCATAGAATTTAGTCTTTACTAAATTCTCTTTTTCACTCTTCTACCTCTTACCTCTCACTATGATATTGTTGGGTTACTGCTATTGTATTTTCAAGATCAGCAATTCTAGGTGTCTCCCTTGGCATTGCATTGTGGAAAACTGCCATTTTGAGCTCTGGTTGTATGCAGAAACTGTATATTGTCAGAGCATGTAAAGCAAATCGATTTCCTTTAGAGTAGCATAACATTTTAAACACAAAGAAAGTTAACTAGTGACGTCTATAAGTAATTTTCCTATTGATAGCAGTGTTGTTTATCTTACACACACTTACTGCTCTTATATAATGCTGTGCAACATTAGACATTCCTGCCTGGAGGATTTTGTTATTTTAAATGGTGAAGGTCACTAGTCATTGCTCTTGGCCATTGATATTTCTCACAGTTATTAGGTTTTAATAGAGGCCACGGTCACTAATGGTGTGCACTGTGTATACCTTCCTTTTACAGCCCGCTGGTGTCTTCTAAGTCAGATTTCATTGGAAGCACAATTTGTCCCATTGTACCCTTTAACATGAGTGACCCTTCACAGAACATGGCTGACAAACACACTGTTCCCTTTAGTTCAACCCCTCCACTTTCTGAAGCTAATTCCTTTTTCCCTCTCAGACAACAGGATCCTTTCCTCCAGGAGTCTCTTTTTGATGTTCCTGTAACTCCTGCTATTCCCTGCTCATCTAGCTCAGCCCTCTATCAGTTTGAGTCAGCTTTATCCCAGACTGGTGGTAATCTTACCCCAGATTTATTAAAGTTTGAAAGCATAAAAGATCCTTCTGGGATAAACCAAATAGATGGTTCAGTTGGTTCTTTCAATCCTGACTTGGAGGCACAGACAGGCAAAGATGACTTTGGAAAGTTTGCTGTGGATAGACTGAAATCTTCAGAGGAGACAAATGAAGCAGAGAATTTAGTTACAATGTCTACTGTCCCAATGAAACCAAATAATCCAGAGCCCTTAGGTGTTTTGGGTGATTTATCTGTGTTGGATACTAATGATCTGACCTATTTAGGGAAAACTGCTTCAGCAGGTACTTCAACTGGAGAGGCATCTAAGAAAACTGCTCCTAACACACCTCAAGTTTCAGTAAGCGAAGATTCAAATTCTAACAAGCCTGATGTTACCAGTCCTGGGGCATTTGATTTCACAGAATCTGGCATCAACATATCTAAAATCTCCTTACCTGAAATCTGTAATGTAGAGTTTTCAGAACTGAATGCAGTTGTGTGTCCTTATCCTGCTCTGTCCACCACATTACACGTAAATGCTGATGCCACAACCTCTGAAAAGAGCCCTAAGATGTGCAAGACATCACAAAATGACAAATCATCTGTCACACAGCTGTCACTTTCAGAAGCAGGCATTCTTTGTAATGAACCCATTGCCAGTGAAGTTTCTGAATATTTTCACATGAGTACTGAAATGCTACAAAAGCCTGCAGCACATAAGCCTGAAACCAAAGATATAGAATCTCTGGCTGTCCATGAGGATGCTGTAAAGACAGCTTGCCATAAAGACTACTTGTGTGACACCCTGGAAATATCCAATGTAACATCTGATTCCCTAGGAAGAGAACTGGACCATGAGTCTATTGAACCCTGCCATTCTCCACAGCATGACTTAATTTCAAATGATATGAAACAATCAGATGAAGGATTTATGGAATCAAATGCTTCACTCATTGAATTCATTGACCCCTCAAGAGTGCATATTCCATCAGTGCCTAGTTCCCCAATGTCAACAGCTTTGAACATGCAAGTAAAGAATGAGGACAATTTAAATGCAGTTATTGATACAAAGTCACTAAATGAACCACAAGATGACCTTTCAGAGGGTCTTGTCAAGACTAGTGATCTCTGTTCTGAAATTGAAGGCTTCAGTCCTGTGAACCTAAATGATATCACTTCCTTACCAGGACTCTCAAAAATGGTGTCTAATGACATACAGGTGGATGAACAAGAAGTCTTTCCAATTAATCCATCAACAGATGCAAATCCAGTCTCCTACATTGGTGAAGGCCATGAAACAATGCAGTCAAATGGTGAGACATTCCCTGTAGAACATCTCAATTCTACCACTGGAGATAACACAGGAACAGAAGACAATCCATTTAATCACAGCCTGTACAAGAGTGTGGATTCTGATCAGTCTACTTGCATATCTCAGCAGGATTCCATATTCCCTAGCTTTGAGCTTTTTCAGGAAGTGAAGCCCAAACCTGATCAGTCCGGGGAAGACACGTCACAGTTTGAGCCTTTGCCAAAACATGTCACAGTCTCTAATGTCATGCCAAAAAAAGACACATCTGCAAAGGCCACAAAAAAAATTGATTGTGAGCAAAATCAGGATATGGAACATTTTAAACCTCAAGAAGACTTGCCAAAGAAAGAATCCCCTCAGGGAAATGTTTTGCTGAAAAGTTGTAATGTTTTATGGGACATTCCTGAGCATGATTTACCAGAAGATGTGATGTCGAAAATTGATATTTCACAGGATCTGATAGCAGAACTTGAGGCTCAGCTTGCACCGTTAAAAACAGAAACATGTCTGGTGGAGAAATGTGAAACTTTTCCAACCAAAGCAGATAATTTCCACAGTCTTCAAATAGACAGCAGTCTTATTGCTGAAACTTTTGGGTCTGTATCAGAAGGCAAATTGAATTCAGCCCAGTTGACTGAACCGAGCATTTGTGGATCAAATTATGAATCAGGACAAACCTCTAGCCTCACTCAGGATCTGGTCTTAACAGATTTTTACTTTGAGAATGCATTTGTTCCCCAGCCAGCTAAAACACACAACCTTCAACAAAGCCCATTCATAGAGTCAGCATGGACTCAAATTGACAAATTAAAAACTGCAGAGAGTTTAAATAATGAAATTCATATAACACCAACTGTTTCAGATTCAGTAACAACTGACTTATTCCCTGTTAACTGGCCCCCTTTATTCCAGCCATTCCCAACATCTTTTGACCAGCCAATACCAGCCAACAACTTCCCCTCTTCTGTGTTTGACCCTTCACCTGTAGCCTCCTCAAAACCACATGTAGCAAGTGACACTAATGTGGTGCCTCAACTATTTCCCTTTCCCAAAATTCCTTCTACCTTAGAGGATCCCTGGTCAGACCCAGTACTTGCTCCTCCTCTTTTTTCTCCACAGCCTGGAAGTGTTAGTTTGCATAATCCTTTTCTCCAGGAAAAATCACAGACAGACATTCATCAGAGCAGGTAAGGTTTCACATGTTTATATTGTGGAAGTCACTGGAGGTTGAAATTCTCAGTGACATGATGGATAGATCTAGTCTCATCTTACTGTGATGGGCACTGTCAGTTTCTGAAATGGCTTTGGCACAAAACTCATGTAAAGTTCTATAGTCTCTATTTTTGTTGCTTCAAAAATTTACTTGCTTTAATTTTAACTTGCATTAATTTGGTGTCTGTAAACATATGGACCTGGTCAACATATGTCATACATACACCTATTATTGCTACAAATCTGACAGTTTCAGTAACACCAGATTTCCTGTTTAAGCAAGGATGGAATATGTGATGTGTTTCAAAATATCCTCTCTCTAATATGGTGTAATGGGGTTGGGCAAGGTATCTTTGGGATGTTTTGTTATGTCTTGATCAACTTGGTTTATTATCTCTGGACTTTCTCCCCCTTTATCCACATCTTCTGTATTGTGTTAATTTGTTGGTGATGGCAGCATGTGTCCTGATTTCTCCATGGACAATCACACATACAATCACATGCTCTTGCAGATCCCACAGTTGGGATAGGGAGCTTCACTTCAATTAGTGGGTGTTAACCAAGTGAAGCTTGCTTTAATAAATTTCAGTTTCTTTGTCTTTGGGGCTTGGTTGTTTTGTGAATAAGTGTTGTCTCGCTTACCTTTTACACCATCAGCTCTAAGGGTGGTTGTTAGTTGTAACTTTTTGCCTCCTTGAGGAGATCTCGTTGTCTGATTTCCAAGGCTTTTATGAAAACATCATAAACTGTGTGCTTTTGTCATTACATTGATTGAGAGCTAGTGATAATTGGCCTTTTCTAAATTTGGTCTTCGTGTTTTTCAGTCCACACCCTGTGAAGCCATTGACACCCCCTGATGATAAAAAGTCAGAGGGTCGCTCAGTATTGGGAAAGCTCAAATCCACCATCCACTCAGGACGAAGCCACCAATCAGACCAGGATTCTGACAAGAAGGTGAGGCTTGACTTTGAAGTATTCTATTTTGAAGACAGTAATTTTGCTACTATTACTACTACTAAATAAAAGAACTATGAGCATATGGATAAGTTTTTTTTCTCAATGCTTTGTTTTTTTTGCTGTGCTAGCTTCTAGTGGAGGGAGGTGGGTCCTACTATCACCTGAATCACAGTGAGCTGGTAAATCTTTTAATCCAGAGAGATACTGAGCTCAAACAGGAGCAAGAGGAGTTCAAGAGGCGAGGGGCACTGCTGGAGAAGCGTGAGGTTGAACTGAAGAAGATGAAAGCTAACATTAGAGATCTAGAGGACTACATTGACACACTGCTGGTACGCATCATGGAGCAGACACCAACGTTGCTGCAGGTTCGCTCCAAGATGAAATGATACAACATATATTCTCAAGAAAATCCACCGCCAACCCTCCACCAATATTGGGCAGTATTGTCACAACCCTGCACTGCTACAGCAACCATTAATGTAGAGAGCTATGATGGGTGTTAGTTGATGGGTATGGAAGAGATGGTGGAGATTTGGCATGTTTAACATTGTCCAAATATACCTGAGTCGCTACAAAGGTCCATGTGCACGTTCATGATTAAAGGTTGCCATTCTGACATTCACTTTTTCCCATCAGATCATTAAGTTACATAACAGCCCAGCTATGTACCAAAATCACCTGTCGAAGGGAAGTCATGAGAAAATAGTTATAAGGCCTAACACACGAGGAGAAACATTGATCTTGATTTTGTTTTCTATCACATTTTGACATACGTCTCAGCTGCTAAAGCAACAAAGTTGGGGAGAGAGAGATAGAGAGAGAGAAAGAGGGAGCATAAGATTTTACTATATAAAGCAAAGAAAGAAGCAGAATTGGCCAGTTCAGAATCTGCTTGTGCCTCCTTATGTCTTCCGCATATTACCTAAGAGCTTAGGAGCAAAGGCTTGCAGTATCTGACTTCTAGCTCCAGTTTCTGGGTCAGTGTCCTCCCTCTCCCTGCCTTTGCTTGTGCCAATGCACGCACATTGCTGCCAGTGCTTTCAGGTGTTATGAATGGGATATATACTGTATTCATTGCATATATGCCACTCGGACAAATGCCAAATGCTGCCTTATCGTACAGTATTTTCTCTATTCTGTTGTCGCTGAAGTCATCACTTTAATCAGATTGCACATCATATTACAATATAAAAAAAGTGATGGAGTGTGTAAAGCATAACTTTTCCAAGACTGTTAGTCAGAAAACAACACATCTGTAATAGTTAAACAGAAAATGATAACCATGAAATAGCAAATGCTCTAAGTTAACATTGCAGTATTCTCAACAAAGCATCGGCTTTGGCCAATCAATGTTTCTGTAATGTTATTCTGGTGTTATTCTGATGTTGCCACTATCAGTGTTGCCACTGTTTGTGAACAATGTAGCATTATGTGTAGATATGTGATAGAGGCATATGTCACAGCAACTACAGTTGTTCTTTATCATGCTTGGAAGTACACAGTGGAAAACACAATGTACAATGCACAGAATAATAATTCCATGAACACAGGATATTAACAGTGTTTCAGTGCTACTGAACTTCTAGAAAACGCAACATTTATCAACAATATATTTTTATGATAAGCAGCACTTAAGGTGTGTTCGGCTTCCTATTCACCATTCAGTTTGACTTTCAGATTATTAAATGATATATGGGTTTATGAATGTTGGTTTATTAAGGCGTAAAAGTTTACAATTCTTCAAGAGTGTTGTTTGAATACCTAAAGAATAAGTATTTATTTATTGTTTATTATTTTAATGTTTACTGTCGCTTTTAATTTTTCGCTTCTATGTTCTCCTCACACCGTAAGATGCTTTGGATAAAAGCGTCTGCAAAATGCCTAAATGTAAATATATTTTCCTTTTCATCATTTCTGATTCGTCACATGTGTCCTCAAGGTCTGTACAATATGTTCATTGTTATTTTTATTTGATTTTTTTGTGTGCATCCTTATTTAACTGTTGTATGTAGCCTAAGTTTCCATTTTACTAAGGTCAGTAGTAAGACAGAAAGCAATAGCAATGAAGTTCAGGCTTTTGCTGAATTTAAGAGATTCATAGTTTTTTAGGCTTAAACTGATGGACTGTGATGTATTTGTGTAGGTTGCTACTGTGATACTTAATGCCAGTGTGTAGAAAATACTCATAAACACACAGCCTGCAGTCTAGTAAGGAGGTATGTTCAAGTGCCCTTGGCTGAATGTTATAATGGAATGTGTCAATGAGAATGAGTGTAGAAGAACATTTGTATGCTTTTAATGGTGATAATCAGAGCTACATTTTATGTATAAAACTCTGGAACTTACAAATTAAAACTGTTTTATTTTTAAAGGTCTGAAGGTTTTTTCTTTTAATGTAGTTAAATAACTAGTATCTTTAAGGCTTTAAATTGTAAGAATGGTAAGCAGTTTTAATGCCAGAATTACCATTCTTGCAGAGTAAACTTGATTCTTCCTATTGATTGCAAATTTCTGTGAATTTACGATCAAACTCAGAACAGCTTAAGTGAACCTCACATATAGTAGCATATAAGCACCAAATGTTCAGTGGAGCTATTTGTTAGGCGCAAGATATTTCAAGTGCTTCTGTAAGCTACGGTTACGTGAGTGTCCACTGGGGGTTGTGGTGTATTCTTTTTGTGAAGCCTCCAATCTGAGAGATGTTCTCATGATTGACTTTGATGTATCCTTAAGCATCTCTGCAAAGATAATGTCTCTGTAGATGAAATAAACTTTTCACTTTGGGATGCATCTCAGAATGTCCTTATTTCACACTTATGATTGCTAGCATTCTAATCAGAAAAATGCAACATTTTCAAAGGTGGCTTGAGCCTTTGGGTTCCTTGTAGATCATGTAGGCTACCTTAGATGTTTGCCTTAAAATCTATTTTTTTTAAATACTTGTGTTTTAAAACTATTAAATACAAGAACAACTTAAAGGTTAAATAGCCTACAAGTTATATTAAATATTTTCCTTAGATATTGTATTAATTGTACTTTGTGGAAGATTCAGGAATTACCAGTTTCAATGAGACAAATTAAAGGAATGAGGAAAGTAGTTTTAATCACTCTGCATGCAATAGCAAGTAGGCCATAGTCATTTCTAAAGGAACAATGCATTAGATAAGTTGAATTCACATAGTCGATGAACTGGGCAATGATAAACAAGTGTCATATACAATAGATTAATGAACACACAGCGCCTACAACCCCGAAGAAAACGACATTACCCAAAATGCATCCAAACGGATGCCTCAAGTACGCTTGGGAAATGTACACTGTCCTAAAAAATAACCTTATCGAGTTTATTTCGCATCTGCCGGAATCTGTCATATCCGAAACAACTGACTGTCGTTCATTTAGAGTCGACGAGTCTCGTTTATTCAGGTAAACAACAGCATATGTATATGCATATGCATGTATAAACGCACATGAATGTGAGACTTTAAATTTACAACGTTTTAATTTAATTCGCGCTAGTTTCAACTGTTTTGTTTCTGTTGGGGAGTTTTGGGAGGAATCAACACTGCAACATCAAAAGAGCTTTAGTTTATATGGTATAATGAAAACACCCAGGAAATCTCTCCCTCATTCTCTTTACCGTAAAGCCGCATTAACAGAGACCTCTGTTGGTCCAGTGACGCCACTGTAGTCACTTTTAATGTGACTACTTACCAAAATGCAATGTAGTGTGATGTAATGCAATAAATGTAATGTAATATAATCCCACTTAAAGCACTGAATTGTATTAATTGGACTATTTTACTTATTTTAAATATTATTGCTTTAACCCATTAATTAACAAGATCTTGCATCAGGGTCTAAGCAAAGTTTGTCTCAGTTGTTAGAAACTATTTTTTGTCAAAGCGAGTTCACCACTGTCTACTGAACCATGTCGAAACTGGATCCATCACGGCAAAAACACAGTTAAACCATTTATATGCATTAGTGACTCCGCGTAAAAGTAATGGAAAGGTAATTTCTTTATTCATTCATTATTTATACAGACGATTCGCATCTGCTGTTATCGCTCCAGCGGTATTCCGTCCGCCACATGTATGAAAGACCGTCTGTTAAACCAGAAATATGTTGTGTTGTGCATTGAAATCTTGTTTCTCCCGTTTCGGAGACACATGTGAACGTTTTAATTGCGTTGGATCATTTGTTCTAGTTTGAACACAGTTGGCGCGCCGCATAATAAGGCGACACACCTGGCGCGCGAAAACAACTGGAGCCGCCGAGTCGCGCGTCTGGAGAAAGTTTTGAGGACCTTAAAAATAATTTGTTGAATAATTTAAGGAAATTGCGGACATATGTTCAATAATCATATTTATTAATTTCGAAAGAGTTTTTTCCCCATACAAACCTGCACTGCAAGGCCTTCATCTCATTATTTTTAGATTCATTAGATCCTCAAGGTAAAATCTTTAAGTCTCCATTAGCAAAAAGATAAAATCACTTGGACAATAAATGTCACACCAAATTGTAATCGTTTGTTCATTCAGCACAAATACAGTATATTACACTGGTTAACTAATAAAACCCCCAAAAAACAATAAACCTGCTTAACACACCAGGTGTGTGTGGAAAAGTACACTACATTTGTGACAGTATAATGCATGTTTCTTTACACATACAATATATCAGAAAAATGTACTTTATGAGATATAAAACTAAAACAGTATTGTATTCTGCTCCCATTCAAGACAGATTATTTAAAAAAGTTATAAACAACCTTCAAACATTTTAACATGCTAAGTGGCTATTTTTCAGGGTTAATTTTGCCAGATCAAGACATTTCCTGGGTGTGATTTTACTCTTACACATTTGTATCAGAGGTAAGTTGCTTAAATTACTGGCGGCCTTTTCATGTAAATGCTGCACTTTGTAAATGATGCAATTTATTTTATAGTCCTTTTGGTCCAGTTAAAAAATGTAGCTCTGCCTCCAGGTGTGGCTAATGTTCATTTAAACTTACCATTTCTCAACAGATTCAATGGCCTTTTTGTTTTGTGGCGTTGTGTTAGCTGATAGGAATGTGTGTTGGGTGGCACATTGCAGCCAATCAAAATCGTTGCAAGGCGACAATATAATCAGAATGTGTTGTGTAAAGGAGTCACGTTGCCTTGGTAACTTTGGTAACACCACAAAAGCAAAGTGTGGGTACAAATTGTAATATTTTCCTTTTTGCATGTTTCTCCGTTCTTCTCTAAAGCCTTGGGGGGCTCAGAAGGTTAAACAGGTGAGTGTGAACAGCTATGAAAACCTTGTACAGATTCCTTCTCAGATCACTCAACATCACCATGCAGAGTGACACACACTTGTAAGCTGTAGTTCTGATTAGTGGTGTAATGAAAAAGAAATGTGGATAACCTCAGCATGGTAATTCTTCAATCAGGCTGCTCTCACCTCTTATTTTCTCTCGTTTGTCCTTCTTCAAACTCTCACCCTGTCTGCGGATTCATTATGTCCTTAGACCATCATCCATCCAGACACAGGAGAGAAGATCCCCACGCCCTTTCGCATGTCAGGTAAGAGTGTGAGTGTGTTTTCAGTGTGTGTGCCTGTGTCATAGGTGGTAGGCAGTTTGCTGCTTGTTACCAGCTCTGGAGGCTGAAGTTAGGTGGTAGGGGGTCTCTCTGGACCAATCTCTTGGGAAAAGGTCACACTTAGCTGGCTTTGATTAAACCCTCTCCCCCCTGCTGTCTGGAAGTGTTGTTGGTCCACTCAGAAATAGGAGTATTTTAGTCTTCTGTTAACACCACTATTTAAAGAGAGAACAGATAGGCAACCTGCCTGACAATTATGATGGCTGCCTCTTAACTGTGCTGTCTCTTATGAGTAATGAGGATTTTTATTATCATGGTAAAGGTCAGTAATAAATTCATAAAGCCATATGAGAGTCTATAATACTGATCATTAAACCTAACATTAAATATAATGTACATCTGGGGTCTGATTCACAGTGTTCAAATGTCAGAATTACATTTTTAGTATTTTTCCATTATTGAGTCAAGAAATTCATTTTCTTCTAGGAAGAAAATCTTTATTTTCTCATCATTATACTGGCATATGCTTTTTATTCTTTCAGGGTTTGTGCCCTTTGGTACACCAGTGATAGGTCACTATGTTATAACTAAATTAGACAAATATAAATTATTTCTATGTAAAAATGCATTAGACAGACAAATTTGACCATTACAGTGGCCCTTGATGTTTATTTAGCACCCTGCACAATAAAGGCTGATTTTAAAAGGTAAGACAACATTTAAAATGTGTCCACAGAGAGTAATATAAGCAGGTTTCATGTTTAACATCTTTGTTGGACCTAGAAGTACATTCTGACATTGCCTACAGCCAGTGGGGTTTTAAGGTTCGGTGTAGAACTGGGTTAGGGGCTTGTACACCATTTTAACTATTATTTGTATCTAGTTTATGTGGTCAGTAATGGTTAAAGAAAAAGATACCAGCAAAGAAACAGTAACACACCTTACACTGCAAAATCGACAGTGTCTCCAAACACTCTCCAAACAGTGTCTCTAAACACTGTTTTGTTTAATCCATTGTGCTTTGGATCCTGTGTTAAAAAACCCTTTTTATGGTTGAAAATGACTTTTCCATATGTAAATAGCAGGGCTTCTTTGACTCAATTTAACTTTGGCTTTTTTGGGATCACTGTCTTTCATTACTCAAAAACGGTCTCTCAAATGTTCTCATTACTACCATTCAAACTTATTTACATTGGCTAAGTCACAATAGAGTATCACAGAACAATACAATATTACTTTTTTGGTTTTATGAATTTTAAGGCAAATTGATAAGGCCTGATAAGCCAATATATGGTTAAGATACCCCCCCCCCCCCNACACACACACACAGTCCTATGCTGTGTTTCAGTTTGCTGAATTGCATATCCTACTAGTCACGCCCCCTGTGTCCTCTAAAGCCAATTAGCTGCCCTGCTGGGTAGCAGTTTGATGCCCAGGGGCATGACAAGCAGAACCATGGTGACGACTACAACTACAAATGGCTTCATGCTTGTGAGAAATGTGGGAGGGGACACTAATTAAAACTACAGACCTGCTGAAGACCCCTGCTGGGAAGGGGAGGGATGTGAATGGTTTGGGTTCTCAGATGTTTGTTAGACAGGAGCGCATAGAAATGACCAGAGACTCACAAGATAAGATGAGAAACAACATAGCCTGTCATGACCTGTCATGAAACCCACAGGGAATAACATGCCTATAGGTCACTATGAAACCAAATGTGTTTTGTCACATAATGTTTTTGACATAATGTGTTAGATTTACCATAACAGATTAATGTAAATTTAAATTTAATTGTCTTTGGACATGAAATACTTTAAAAATGTGCTTTAAGATGTGCTAATTGGGTATAACCCATTTTTTATGTGAACAAAAAAAAAACTAGCATTAGAAAATTGCCAATGTACAATAAACATATAATGATATAGTAAGTTTACGTAAAGGACTAATTTTAAAATTAATTCAGATCATTCTGTGCACTGGATGGGCTCCCCAACAAACTGTTTATCTGTTTTGGCACCCTGCTTTAAATAGAAAAGATGTATAATATATATGTGTGTGTCAATTATTATATATTGTATTATATAAATGACATATTATAAAGAGCTGTGGCAGAGATAGTAATGCTTATGCTCAAGGTTTTAGGTCTGACCTCTGTCCTGATCGCATTGTTTTCTAGATCCTGTCCTGCAATCTATTTATAATCTCCAATGTCCAAACACCTATTAAAAAGTGTATTATGAACTAGACAATGGAATTAAACAGAATGTTTGTGTGTGTGCACTCAGGTAGGGTTGAATATACTTATTCAGAGAGCTGAGCATTTCAGTCCAACCGTGAGACTTCTGCTCTAGTGATTCATCCCCTTCCCTGCTGTTGGTTTGTTCATGTGTGCAGGAGCTTGTTTATGTGTGTATCAGTGATGAGTCAATGTCTTGTCATGAGCTGCCTAATCTGTCCTGTCACTTTATGACAGAAATCTTCCACTACTTCCTCATGTGTCATGAGCTCTTGCTGAACTGCTGATTATTAAAGCAGAAATGAGCCTGTAATTCAGTATTAATTAATATCTGTCTGAAGGCCTGCATCTTCGCATTTGAAACGATGCGTAATTTCCAAATGAGCATTTGTTTCATTTAACTTCTATTAGACATCAGCCGAAACCGTTTGTTTGTTGTTGTTGTTCATGTGTCGTGTTTTGACTGATCCTGTTGTCAGAGGGGGATGCTGTTGAAATGTTATCTCAGTGTTCCATTAGCGTTCTGAGGCTCCAACAGGTCCAGAGGGGCCAAGAGAGACTGTCCCACAATGCCTTGGGGATAGTTGGCTATAATTAAATTGTTTTCGCCCCACAGCCCACCCCTTTAATTAAATCAGCAAGTTCTCCCTCACCTCTCTGGGCTGGGGTAACAAGACCTTGTTAGCTCTCGGCTGCTTCTCTCTAAGTGGTTAATTAGGCCTAAAGTGCTCTCTGTGTTAGCACCAGGTTTGCTGTCTCCCGACCGCCATGTTGTTTTTGCTTTTCTGTGTGTGGTTGTAAATGGTAATTAAACTTAGCTAATGGAACACAGTGGAAACAAAGTGTTTGAAACTTTGGCTTTGACTTTGTTTGCATTTTCCACTCACGCTTAAGTACATACTGGAAGAAAAAGGCTATATGCTTGTATTTTTTAGGTCTGTAGGGCACACACATTGTATTTTAATGTAGCTTATCTGAATTTTTGATTCCATTATGGATGACCTATAGCAGGCCCCCTTGACAAGGAAAATGTGTGTGTTTATGTTTCTTTGTTTTTCATTTTTTGTGTGTGCGTGTGTATGTGTGTTTAATTGGCCTGGGTCTGAACCCCTCAGAGGTGAATAGCTATTTACTCAGCCAATTAACTCATCCCCACAACACTGCAGTACACAACACTGATAACTCACAACACAAGGTCTGTAAATTAAAAATGCTTCAGGCTCTCTCTTTATTTCTCTCAATCTGTTTTTCTCTCTCACACAAAAACCCACACCAATCTCACCACATGCCACAAATGATAATGCCAGGAAATAAATCATTATTCTAATCATTTTTCCTCTTTTGTTTAGTATTATATCCAGGTATCTCCTTTTTAAGACGGACCTTCTAGACCAAGAACAGACATTCTCAGCATAAACACGCTCACTTTATTATTTACAGATTATTATTTTAAATCTATTTTATTTAGTTCTCTTGTGTTACGATTCCATTGCACAGAAGCCGCATTCAAGTTATTTACAATATATA
This sequence comes from Yasuhikotakia modesta, assembly GCA_036877545.1. Taxonomy (NCBI): domain Eukaryota; kingdom Metazoa; phylum Chordata; class Actinopteri; order Cypriniformes; family Botiidae; genus Yasuhikotakia; species Yasuhikotakia modesta. The sequence goes on from JBAJNP010000033.1 coordinate 163,944, forward strand.
CAAAATGTGCATTCACACAAACTCAGTGCTGCATAGAAGTGTCATAAATGCATTTACACAAGAAATATGTTACAAAATTAATTAATGAAACATTTATAATAAATAAAATATATGTGAATTAATAATACATTATTTAAAAGCTTACAGAATCATGAAAACTGGTTGGTGGTGGATCCTGATATAGAAATTATGTCCACATTTTGTAATGAGCGTTTTCTAACAGCTGTTCTGTCTTTGCACAGCAAGTGCCAATGGATGTAATGTTCTGTTGATGCACCACACTGAGCTGTCAGAGGACATCGTTGTCCTGGAAGACAAAGGCAATATGGTGGGCAGCTCAAAACTGGCTGCCAGGCAAGTGAGTGAGCTCAGGTTATAGATCCTTATGCCTGTTTAGGGTGACAGGTCATTCTTGGCATTCAACTGTGTTGCTGTACCCACTCAAAATCTTTTTTTTTTATTCAGGCTTTGAAGGAGACAACCCCTGACCTGTGCTGCCCATAGTAAAAGCCATGCTGGTAAGGTCAGAAACATTTTATGACATTTTAAATAGAACTTGTTTGTTTCAGACTTGAGCCATTTTTACAGGTGATCCAGTAGATTTGGGAAATAATCGTAAGTGGGGGTGTAACAGTGACTTGTGGGACACTGTTCTGAATATTAATTAGGTTGCTTCTGACCTTTCTGGGTAACTTCATAGCACTGTCAGGTGTAGCACAACACATATACTGTCTTCTTGTCTTTTAAATATTGTTGGTAGGCAGTCATAAGTTTCTTATACTTTTGTTTATTAACTGTCCAGTACCCTGACAGCATTAGGTGTTTCGTAGATCAATTTATGTATCAATATATACATAAATAAGATGTCTGTATTTTTCCTGCCTGTGTGGGGGCAGAAACCACCTTTACCTAATTGGAATATCAGGCATAAATGTACTATTAATACCAACCAACAGAGGAACAAATTTTAACATCACCTGACTATGTTCTTTTGAGTGGGTTACAGTTCTGGTTCTCAGACGTCACTCAGCATCTCAAACACCAGACTTTATGGGAAGATTTGTAACCATATGTCCAGGTATATTTATCACAGTTTGTTATGGTCAGTGTTTTTGTGTAGCCTCTTCTTATCTACATATGTTTGGCCTTTAAATACATTGGGTTCCAGAATCCCACCTGAACTAAAAAAACTGTGAAAACCTTAGATTCAAAACGTTCTTCATTTCACATTCATTTCTTGAAGCACACAAAAGACCAATATCCCATATATGTACACAGCTGATTCATTAAAAGATTTAAAAGGACGTTCCTTGTGTCTGAGACTCTGTTGCAACCTTCTTACATTCTTCCTACTCTGCAGGTGTGTACAGCTGTGTTTGTGTGTGTAGGTGTATCTGTGCCTTAGCTGCAGTACATGGTGAGTTGTCCTCTGCTATGCTGCCTGTCAGCTCACCCTCACTGGCTCTCAATGGAGCAAGAAGAGAGGTGCAGGTGGGTCAGTGGTTTAAAGGCGGGACTGAGCGAAAGGGGGATCCTTGATTAATTAGAGCGCTGAGAGGAGTCTGTGTGATATATGTGTGCTATTTAAACCTTTCACCCGTATTTCTGTCTGTGTCTAAAACTGTGTCCAGCTGCCTTGTTTCCTTGCCACCAAGTCAGCCAAGTCACTTAACAGGCAACATTATTGTATAAAGATACGGTGTATGGAAATAGCTTATAGACAGTCGTCTAGAGTACCATGATATCATGTCTAATGATCTACAAGAAACTCAGGTGAGCTTTAAATGTAACCAAGATAATTGCTTATTGGTGGGTATAAAAGTTGAAAGAATTGCCTTATATAAATTACTGTTCTTTAAGCCACACCATCAGATGCTAGCTTTTTTACCTTTGCTAACCACAGATACTCACGCACAGGATTGTGGGATATTACAGACTGTTTGCTGCCTTCATAGGGATATGACCTGCACCTGAATTCAGTCACGCCTGTATACCTGCCTTCCACCGTATACTGCTAGTGTTTTACAGGTTTCGGACACAGCCTCTCATTGCTGCACCTACTGTTGTATAGCTCTTCATTGCAACTTGATCATTCACTCTCTCTCTTTCTTCCTGTCTCTCTTTCTTTACTAAAGGTTGACAAATGAGTGTGACGATTTATTTAGAGCAGTTGACGGGCATGATAAAAGGTCGTTAGCATAACTCTCTTTTTCTCATTTAATCTTTCTCTCCTTTTTTTCACTCCACAAACATACACACAAGCATGCACACAAGTAAGAGAGAGAGAGAGTTTCTGGTGGCCAATTAAATCACATTTTGCGTATGTGTTGATGAAGTCATCATTAAGCAGCCGCTGCCTTCATTAAAGCAGGACTACTCTGGAGGACTCCTGCAGAGCACACTATCCCACAACCCCCCTTGCTTACTGCGGCCAGGGAGAGAGGGGGAGGTGTCAGAGAGCATTTGCGCGCCACAAGCGGAACGTGTCAGCGATTGTGTTTATTAATAATCACAGGAATGCTCATGGTTTGCACTGGATTGCCAATAACGTATGCAATTTCTGTGGGTGATTGTATGTTAGGCTCCCCTACTGAAGAAACACTCTCATCTAACGCCGCCATTGCCAGCATGGTGTCTGTCCGCATTTGACGTGGCTCTGCCCGTTGCCATAAGTTTATTCCCTCAAAACAGTCGGTTGAGCGCACACACAAACTCACAAGTCAGGCACAGACTCTTACTTCATTTTCTCCCTCCAGCTTTTTCTCTGTCTCTCTCTTTGTCTGTCATGAAGATGGTTATGGTTTAAAATGGTGTTTATTAAGCTGTTCATCCATATGGTTGCTGAACCGCAGACATATGTGCTGCCAACTACATCTATTCCACTCCCACCCCTCCCCTCCTCCTCGCCTCTCGCTCCCTCGCTCCCTCTTTACACTTCTCTGAGGGTTCCAGACGAACACTCCCAAAAACTCCACTCCTGTCCCCCCCACCTTTTCACAGCCCACAGGATGTCTGTTTCAGATTCTGCCTCACACACTTACACACTCACTGCCATCTGTTTCTGAGGAAAATATTGCAAGTTTTGGCCCTGGTTTGGATATTTACCAGTGTTCACTGCTTCATTTTAGCTTTTCATGATGGTTGAAGTGTCAGTTTTGACTGTGAAAAATGCTTCAGGCAGGAAAGACATGGCACACTTTTAATTTTCGTTTGATTAAACATTTTAAACATCCTAATGACTTAATGATTGCTGTGAATGGTTATCTCATAGCACACAAACGTTCAGCATCCTAAAAGCAAATCGCAACCAAAACAGCAGCTTCAGGTACAATGCTGTTTTATAACCTTAGAATAATAACCCTAAATAATTTAGCTGTTCACTCAAGTTTTTAGCTAAAACTACATTAATATAACATTTAGAGATACATTTACAAATAAATAAAATATAAATAAAGCTGTGAAGCACACTTGGCTAACCTCAGGAGCTACTCTTATATGATTCTTACAGTTATTGTACAGTTACAGTTTTGTAAAGCATTGTACACTTACAGTAACTGTACAATTACCATTACTTACACAGTTATTGTGTGATTATCTGCATGTATATTCTGACTGCATCTATTTTCTGTCTTTCATATCCACATGTCAGAACAAGAGATCTCTGCTGCAACAGTGCAAGATTGTCGCCTACAAGGACCTTTAACCAATCAAATCCCTGGTAACCAAAGCCTTAATCCCAAAGCCTTAATTATAGTAATAAGCAAATGTAAACAGTTATTGCAAAACTGGATGCACACCAGTCCCAATGCTTGTAAAAGTAATAGCTAGATTGCATCTCAGTGAATTGTTCATGCTGTGTGTAAATGTGAATTCTGTCTCAGCCACATACAGAGACAGACTCACACCAGTGCTAATCATCCGCTTTGCTACATTTGAACATGGAAGTGGTAAATTACACTGTAGGATTTCTGAATATTTTTTTAGCAATGAACAATCAGATTCCGTTTGTATTTGACTATGAGCCTGTGATGTACTTAATTGTATCCTCTTGTTTGTGTATAGAACCTACAATATGATTAACTTATACATTAACTATAAATATATACAAACAAATTATGTTGAAACAGTTAATTAGCAGCCTGGTTTCCCATGAGTAGTCAGTTTTGAGATTTTATACAATTTTAGTGCTATTTTAGTACAATTTAAGTAGATACATTTTCTATCTTTGTATTTCACCATTGTACAGTTATGAACTGTAAACAATGTTCAAAATGATTAGTAAACATTGTTTAATTACCATTTCTTTTCTACCATTCTAATCTACCATTTCTAATCTAAAAATTACCATTTCTTTCAGAAAAGATGTAGTAAAAGTAAAGTTTTTTTTACTGTATTTTGTGATTTTGTGTTTTTATATAATGTTCCTTATTATATTCCTTCCTATTATAAAGCCATTAGGCTTAAGCTAAATATATGCATATGTACACAAGTGTGTGTGTGTGTGTGTGCACGTCACATCAAACATATGATAAGATCAAGTGCTTTTCATTTTTCTTAGTTCAGTTAGTTCTTCGATCATGCAAATCTTTAAACACACTCATGGTTAATGAATGGAAATGCTCTGGACACTAGGGTTCAATTGCTGGTTTATTTCTTTTTCATAATTTTTTCTCATTAAATGATGGTATCTTATTTTTTATGTTCGAGTTCCTTTGTCAGGGCTGTAAAATAATTCCTGTAAACTTTATCACTAGATCTATCACTAGAATGAAGAAGTGGACCTGTGTGTTTTTCTACCTGGTTGTCATGGGAACAGATCACAGTGGGCAGCGATGAGGAGAGACATGACATGAAGCCGCATGCAGAATCATTAACTATGTAAGACTGCCTTTACAAATTCTGTCATTCACATAGTTGCACAACATGCACATAACTGTAAGATACCATTAGTACTCATTGTTTCCTTTAAGTTTTGCCTTAATTTTAAAATCAAGATAAAACTTGTTCATTTGGGATTTTTTTATGCATCCATTGCTGGACACGAACCTGAATTCCTGTCAATACAACAGTTCTTTTGTGTCGCCAGCATTGCCGCTACTCGGTGCACAACAAAGATGTCAAAATTGTCATGTTTTGAGGAGTAATTAAGTTACACTCTAGGACTTGCATTGACAGGCATAGGTGCAATAATTCATCAATATATATTTTGTTCAGTTAAATTATCATATTTTGAAATGTCTCTCAATATTTTCTGTTGTGACCTTTCAATTTGCAAGAAAAATAGCTTGTAAAAGTGTTTTGAGATAATAGTTTAAATTCCAGAAGACACTGTGGAACTGCTCCAACTCCATAAATTTTATGTGCTTTAAAAAATTGTCTAATTCCAATTTTTGCAATATCAGGAAAATTCAATTCCGGTTTCACATGCTCCAACAACTATACCCATCTTTCAATCTCTATCCCTTCCTCTTTTTCCAGCGAGTCAAGAGCAGGAAACAGGATCAGGGAATGTACGGAATGCATGATGTAAAACTACAGAGGATGCGATCTGTGCACCTGCACACGGGATTGGATATCCAATATCCTCAAAACAAACGCACCAAAACAATCTTTTTCACACCATGTCTCAATGCACTCTTGTCGCACTTGACAGTGATACTCAGGTGTCATTAGTTGTGTGTTTCACTCTCACAACCTCTGCTCACACTGCAGGTTTGGGGTCAGATCTTAAGGTGATAGGTCAACTGCAGGTTCGCTGAACACAATCTGCTTGTTTCTTTTGACAGGAAGTTAGCAAGGTGATATGAGAGAAAAATAGCCGCAGGCGTTATCCTTTTTAGTGTGTGAATGTGTGTGTAAATGTTTTCAAAGGGTGTTTTTTATATTCATTTAATGAAGAAATGGACAGTTCTTTTTGTGATGTCATTTTGTAGACAGGAAGTTATTAAGTTTTTTTGTCTTTATTAATTACTGCATATTCTTGATCATTTTTCTAGAAAATGTATTATGTAACACTATTAAGAAGCTAATTTGTTAATTGGCAAAACATTCATCTTAGTTTACGAATGTGTTAATGTTAACAAAGATCTGTTAGAGAGGAACTTGCAAATAACATTCTGTATTTACAGGTAAGCCAACTGAATGAGAGCATACACACACTCTTTTTGTTACACTTAAACACTGCAGATTTACAGCACAAATTCCTGCTGTCCTTTAGATACACACCCCATATTTATATAGCCACATACACACTTGCCTCTGTGCTATGGGTACAAGATGGCTCATGTTAAAACTGGCTGGAAACTGATTCCTCACTTTCATAATTTTAGGCTAGCAGTCAGTTGGTAAAGTAATTTCTTTCTAAAATAATTAAATTATCTTCCACCAGTTTCATCTGCAAGTCTGAAAGGATTTGGAAATTTAGAATATCAGGCTATGATAATTTTAAGGAAATTAATGGCCATTGAAACACAAAGATTTACTAATTGGCAATGCAAAGATGCAACAAAAATAGTAATTATAAACATTGACAGGTCAGCCTTTGCAAAAGCTCACTAAACTTGTTAGCTTTCAAGTACATTTATTTTCAAAAAGAGACAGATTAATAGATGGATAAGCTGATATTCTCTTACATGAGATATCTGTCAAACATTGGTTAATTTCAGCAGAGGTATTTTAATCAAATAAGTCCTCAGAGTACATTACACACATAAACACACCACACCCAGGTGGTTCAGTCCTCTGCAGTTAGGTTTAGAATCTGATGGCTAACATTAAATAAATAGTGCTTCTCTTGGTCTTGTGTGTTCAGGCAGAGTCTATGTTCGTTTTAAGCATCAGACATCACATCTATGTCCTCAGATCCAGGCTGTTTGGTGGCAATTCTCCAGCGGTTGATATGGTGGTTTCCCTTCTTCTTCTGTGTGCACTCTGGACCTTCTTCCTCTAGTTTCTGTCTCTTATACTTGGTCCTGCGGTTCTGGAACCACACCTTCACCTGAGGGGAGCAGATGTCCACATGAGTGCCAATCAAAAGGTGTCTGTGAGTAACAACAAGTGCTATCCACTGAACTCACACAGATTGTGACAACAGAGGTGAAACATTTGTTGTCATTTGTTTTATTCATGCGTAGATTTAAGACACAGTCATTGTTTTTTTAGCAAGAGAGAACGTTATTAATATTTCAGATTTTATCAAGATGTTCCAAAGAAAACATAGGTCTGTATTTTCTACAGATGATCACTGAAGAGCATAATTTCCACTTGAGAAGTTTCTGGATTACATTAAAAAGTAACATTACTTGTCCTTAACAGAACACAAATATTGCAAAGGCCAAAATAAACCCACAATATGAAAAGAGTATTTTAAAAGTCTTCCTTTTCTTTTAAAAGGCCTTATTAAGGCAATCATCAATTATTTATTTATATTATTAGAAAATATTTTGCTTTTGTGTAGTTAACTTGTTGGTTAACACTGCCATGTTCTTGATCACGTAGACACAAGATTATTTCTTGTGTAAACCAGCACGTTGTAGTGGCCACTTTTATAAGGTTGTTTTATAAGGGCTAAGCACTATATTATCACAAGTATTCCCATAGCTCAACTGGTAGAGCATTGCGTTAGCAGCGCAAAGTTTGTGGGTTTGATCCCAGGAAATACAACTACTACTAAAAAATTTATATGTGCATAAATTCCCTATAAGTCGCTTTGGATAAAAGCGCACATAACAAGCAACTATTGCAGGAGAGTAAATAATGCGATGTAAACCCGGGCCTGTCGCGTTGCATGCACAGATTGTAACCTATGGTTGTAACTATATTGTTAGCCAACGCTGTAATTATTTGAAATAACACAAATGCTTTGAAATGCATTTATTTTCATAACATTTAAGAATGAAACTTTGTACTTGCGTCTGATCTTGATCAAGTCACTTCAGAGTCACTAAAGAAAATGTTTAAGTGCGTTTTAGACAAAGATGTTTTTGGTAGACCCGTCACAGATTTCAGCAGTTTCAACCTCCTAGTTATTACTTACATTTAAAATCTTAAACTAAATCTTAATTAATCTAAACTTAAATCTTAATATCATTTTTCATACGCTTTGTTATTGTATCATTCAATCACATTATTTATCCATGTATCCATAAATGCTGCAGTAAAAAAAGGTTCGTCCTATTTGTTTAAAATTTGGAATGTCTTACATTAGTGTTTAGTTAGTATTATGTTGTTATATTTGTGATGTTGTGGCAGTTTCATAAGGAACAATTTGCTTTTATTAATTGGGTTATTACAAATAGGCCTAGTATTTGAGTGCTAAAATATTTGGCCTTTTAAAAATATTTCACTAGATTTTCTGTGCGCTTAAGACAACAGAACAACTTGACCGTGAGTTAGAGAATGAACTTCCTTATGTTTACCTGGGTCTCAGACAGGCTGAGGCTGTTAGCGAGCTGTTTCCGTTCGGCTCCTACAACGTAATGGTTTTTCTCGAACGCGCGTTCCAGGCGCAGCAGCTGAGACGGCGAGAACGCGGTGCGGATGCGCTTGGGCTTCCTTGCGAAAGGCCCGTGTAGTAAAAGTGTGTCCTGTGAGACGTCGTTACCTGTAAAGTAAATAAATATATTAACAACAATGGAAGAAAAAGTTACCAAAGTTATAAAACCTTTTATTGCATTAGGTTTGCACATTTTTCTGGGCGGCTTGTAGTTAGTAAGTGAACTGAAGCGTTCCTCAGCTCCATGTAGACAACCGCATGGGGAACGTAAGTGTATCATGGGTGTCTTTTAAGTCTACACTGTTGTATAGTCATTTCATAAATATGAACGCTTTTAAGTTTCGAGATGTGTTGCATATATTATTTAAATGTATGGCTTGTTGCAAGCGAGGACAATTTTCAGATCTTACTTATTTATTAACGCAACTTGAGGCTATGGCGTATTGGATTCCTATAATGTTTGAAATATTACAAACTATGTTTCGAGCGTTTTAAGTTTAATTTGTTGTGGAACAAATATTGACCTTAAATGTCATTCTAAAGTGTGAGTTTGGATGCCTTTAAATAATCCAAACATTAATTCTCATTCTGACCATATTTTTTGTGCGTATAAATATTAAAATGATATATTAATGTATCATATATTATAGATTAAACTATCTTCTTTTAACAGTAAATAAATGTAATTCAAATATATGTAAAATACATAATTTCCTAATATTCTAAACTTTAAATAAATGTCTAAATAAATATATCATACATTTCGGATCGAAGTCCATTGCAAGGCTGGCCTTTACTTTTTAATTGGTGGCAATTTGATTTCCTTAGAACTCAATACGCGACCACGGACCTGAATAACTGCAATAATAAAAAGTAGATAAAACTAACATTTTATTTTGCTCATTTATTAAGGCCTGCTGATAACATTCATTCACGGACCTTCACCACACTAGTAGGCAAACAATCGGCTTGATTTTTAGCAGTTTATTCTGATGCACGTCCTGAATTATCACTTACACTGATAAATAGCAAACCTGGACCGCAAACCTGGAAATAGAAAGATTTTTTCTATTTCAATTTGATGAGCGATCAGTGCAAAATAATTGATAGTTCTTCACGTATCATAAGCTTCCATTGCAGTTACAGATAACAGATAAGAACTCAAGAGGGTGGCAACAGTACTGAACTGTAATACGTTACTGTAGTACAGATCAGTCTAATTCATTAAGATACTAAGGTGACGTCTTACCCTCAGGAAAAATAGACATTAACATAAAGCTACGTTATCTGGCAGTGGTGATTATAAATGTTTTACAAACTGTGTAGAAATGGTAAATATAAACAAACTTTCGTTGGAAGAAGTAAAACTGCCTAAAACCTCAGATTCGAGATTACTGTTATCAGGGTTTTCCTCCAATGCGATTTATTTTAAACGGACATAATGTTAATAAATAAAAGGACATAATGTTCTCCATTTTGGGAGAATTTAAATTGCGTTGTTGTGTCTTTATGGACAAAGTGTTTAACTCCCTGTGCCCCGCTTTTAAGTAGCGCCGTAGGGCTTGACCAAAGCCATAAGCAGAATTTTAGATTTCATCTGAACCTTATCAGACTTCAGCGTCCAACACATAATATCCATCCCCAACTATCAGTGCTATCCCGCTGCACAGTGATACTTCAGGGCCGAAGGTAAGCTTTTCTATACGGAAATATTTACAGCTATCAGACAGCAGGCTTTGCCGTTTTATGCTACAACACGGTGTATATGTATTTGTGTGTATATAAATATATACTGTATATAATTTATACATCTATATTTTACAGATCAGGTTTAGATCACAGGTATCGTTCAACATACCTTGAAACCGATGGCCAAAAAATCTGTTCCTTAAGACCCATGGATAGAAATTTAGTGGTTCGCGATGCTGCGTGCCAAAGAAGTGCGGGTGCTGGAGGTGTGTGCCGCCGAGCGGGTGCGGGTGCGGGTGCATGCTCAGAGGCGCGTGGTTCACAGTCTCCGAAAACACCAGTTCGGGATTTGCGTAGATCGCACGGCCTGCGGGGCTTTGATAGCCGTTAAGAAAACTGTCAGCGGGCGTTGTGTAGCTAAGGGCGGTAGGGCGAATAGGGTCTTCTGGTGTTAAGGGGCTTTCCTTCGCCACCAAAGATTCAATCGTAAAACAACGCTTTCCCGTTGCCGAGAACATTGTCCGTGAGGGTACCAGTTCAGTCCAACAGATGAGGTAACCTCCTTTATGAACTCCTTTAGTGATGTCTGTCAGTAGCAGCGTAATCTACAGAGACATTGTACTACAGTAAGAAGCAAGATTCGTGTTAATATTTCCTACTTTGACCGATTAAAGCGTAATCCATCGATCCACACGTGTCCATAAATCATGAAGAGTAAAGTGAGAACACAGGCTGGAGAGCCATAGGTTTGGATCTGAGGGACGCCAGACAATGTCGTGTTAGACCTACACTCATTGGATGAAAGCCCTTGGCTCATACAGCTCAGCGGTGGGCGGGTCCTACATTCATTTGGGTCAGATAATGAACTTCATTAGTTTGATCATTCACTTCAATAGAGCTGCCTCCAACATGTCAATTCCTACACAGTGGAGGATAATCAAAAACAAATTTCCTTGTCACTCTTCCAACAGTTCGCCTCCAGGGTTCATTAAACCATCTATTTCCATTTAGGCTATTACAAAAATGCCTAAATTGCTTTTTATGCTTTTCATTTAGGAATTGAATGTACTGTTTTTTAGACCTCCGCATGAACATAGTTACTCTAAGACGTAGTTTGCAATATAAAACTAATACTAAAATGGACGAAAAATTGCTTTAAAAATAATACGGTACATTGTAGCGCAAAATGAAAGTTTTTCTTTCTTATTTAGCACAAACCCATATGTCTGTTAACCACCCAAGCTTTTTCCCCCCATTTAAAACACTTATTATTATCATAATACGCAGCAGAGACGCAAAGCCTTAATTTGAGGTCAGCAGGAGAACGAAAACATTGGTTGCATTTGCTATTTGGACACGTGCAATGAATTTTATGATATTTCCACTATCCTTTATTTTTTAGTAGACAATTTAGCTAATTTTGTAGCTCGTTAATATGTTTAAAACAATTCTGCACAAACAGGTTATTTTTTTTATAAAATTTAATCATTTCCAAAGCTGTGTAAGAGTCATGCTATGTTAACATTAACTTTTCTTGAAAGCAGAGAAATGCCTTTTTTGTCACTTTACGTCAGAAAATGCAGAATCAACCCTTTTTATATCACAAAGCTGCAGTGATCCTACTTTTTTCTACAGAAGGTATATTAGATTATTTTATACAAGCTATATTAGAGTCATCTTTTTGTTTTTAACCAAAGTCTGGCGAATATAATGAGAAGCCACTGACCCGTTAACGCAGTAATGTATTAACTTTGTCACTGCGCAGTTTCCAGAACTGGACATTGATAACATCTCATGGCAGCCCAAGCCCCCCGCACCTGTTTCCGATCGTTCACCCGGTCAGCTTGACTCGAGACGCTGCTTTGAGGTTTGTGCAGGTTACACGACTGAGCGGGTAAATTATTAAAATAAATCGGTCGCGGAGTTTAAAGGAATTTCTGGTGGAGCTAGTTTATGAACTTCAGCCTCGCTATTAATTTACAGGCCGATGTATATTTGCCTTAAGAGGCTGTTCAGCGAGCGTTTCATGTTGTGCTTTTAAAGGTAATAATTAGACTAAATGTTGGACAGGCTCATTAACTCCAGTGAGTTAGAAAATCATTACAGTTGGGCATTAGTTGGCAGAACAACATGTTGAGCGCCTATTTAGAAAGCAAAGGGCCCGTGAATACAAACATTCGGGGCTTAGGAATGATCTCTTTACATTGACAAACGAATAAATCTGACAATTAGAGACTCGTTAGTTGTTTAAATCATAGGTGCTGGTAATATACATTTATTTAAAAAGAGGCCTCCTTTATTGTTTTTGTTGATCTGTCCTATCTGTTATGTTGTGCTCAAAATTAAACTCTTAAGCAAAACAAAAGAAGTTAAATGTTCTATACGTTTGTGTATCAGTAATTAAAAAAATATTATTTTTGTTTTATCTTGGTGTTGATTTATATGTCTGTTTAACAGGCAATGGAATGACTGGTTAAGGTAAAAAAATACGTATTTACGTTAATATTCTGCTGTTGTAGAAACCTTTTCAGGTTCACAGTGTCCTAAATATTCTCTGGCATAGCTTTGTCCATAATTTACACAAAAGAGCAATGGATCATAATATGCATTATGTCAGACAAATGCATTGTTATATTTTAATATCAATCTATCAGTGAAGTGATCCATGCTCGCCCGTATAAGCATATTAAAGAACTGTCGTGGATATCTGCTGCCATACGTGAACCTGAAGGTGAAATTAAAAAACTGAGAGAGGGATCGAGCAAGTGAGACTTTTCAATGTTTCCGTCTGCCACTCTTCTCTCTTGTTCCATAATTAAGAGCTCAAGAAATCTGTAATGAATGCTAATGGGGCAACCAGCCATCTGCACAAACAGAATTAAAAACTACCATGCTGTGATAGAGAGAGAGAGAGAGAGAGAGAGAGAGAGAGAGAGAGAATGAGAAGAATATTGGGAGGATGGAAGACCTCTAACCATTCACCCCATGGAATTATATCAAACGAGAGAAAGTGTTTCTCTCTCTCCCTCTCTTTCCATCCTCCCATTATTCGTTTCTCTTTCACTCCCTCTCTCTTTCTGTATCTGTATCGCTCCATTTTCATAATTGTTTTAGCTTTGATGTTAGCTTTTAGATTTGTTTTTAGCTAGTAAGAAAATAGTTTTTTCGTATCGTTTCAAGTTACGCCAACAAGTTGTACAATTTACCCTGGATTTCTTTAAATGGCTATATGTGGGTATCTAAAATGTTAAAACAGTAATAAATGTATAATATAAATTAGCTTTATTTGTATAATTTAATTTGTATAATTTAGTTGTTAACTAACATACTTGGTTGCTGTAAGCAGTTTTGCAGTTAACTGCTGCCCTCTTGTGGGCAATTCATAGTCAATATATTGCACAGATGAATTGTCTGGACACTAGTTTTTAGATTTGCATCTTTGTGAAACATCAACTATCTGTCGCAGACATAATGTTGCTTATGTAACCTTTGAGTGTGGAAATGCACCTTTTTATTTATCGTGAGAAATGAACACATTTTTAAAACATAAATTGAATTTGGAATAGAAATTTATTGGAAGATTTTTGTTTTTGAACAGTTAAAAATAATCCTGGTTAAACTATACATATAATGAATAAATAAATAATAAAATAAATAAATAAATGTTGTTCTAAATCACTTCAGATAAATATCAACCCAATGCAGTTTAAAACTTTTGCAAGGTTTCTTCAATGTATTTTAGGGGACTGTGGTGTCTTCCATTTCTCCCGCTCCATTTCTCCTGTTGTTCTGGTGTTACCCAGTGAGATAATGTTATTCTTTTGAGAAGGCAAGAAGGAAAAGAAAATATAACTTGAATGCAGTCATGTACATTCCTGGTCTGTGTAATGGAAGAAAACAACATTGTGATATTAGCACTGCTGTTGAATTCAATATTATGGTATGGAAAACAAAATAGTATAATGTACTACACTATAATATAATATAATCAATATATTCAGTATACCATAATATATAAAAATGAGCATTATCATTGTGGTAGTAATTTTGCTTAAACGTATACATGATATTTGTAAATACTATAATTTTGTGTGACATAGAAAAGCTACTAAACAATATGTAATGTGAAAAGCACCATTCAAAGTGTTTTCTGCCTCGCAAGAAACCTAAACATCAACAACTGATACCAACTAACACACTGTGTGCTGTAACAATGATTTACCAAACATTCTGAAAAGTGAATTTGCATGCTGGTTCCTGGATGATAAAGAATCCATCATTATTGATTTTAATAATGCAGACTTGTTGCCTATAACACCGGCAGCATAAAACCAAGCAGCTTGTTTCTTCTTTAGTGTCAAAGATGCATATATATCAAGAAGCAGATGAAAAGGAAGTCAGAGCAGTGCACAAGTATGATACTATCTTGTGCTTTTCTGATGAGAATTAGACTGTGGTTCCAAAGCAAGAGACATTGACGTGTATTGACGCGTTTATGAACCTGTTTACTAACACAGTAAACAAGTGAGACCTGTGGACATTTCACAGTAAAGCAAAAACAGCCAGTACTTACTTTTATCGCATCACAATTTTCTGGGCAGTTCTGCAAATTAGTTTTTTTTTCAGGAACAAAAAATGTTTTTTATACTCAGATGTGTAACATGAAGTTTATCACTTACCAGCATTGTTTTGTTGTTTGGCATTGATGTTTCGTTCCCCATGTCCTTAAAGTCTGTCTCAAACTCAAATGAGTGCTGAGTGGAAAGACCAATGGCCAGAAGAAACATAAAACAGACACTGGTATTCATTGCTCTAATTTTGAGTTGAAATGATTAAGTTGTGTATCAATCTTTTGCACTGTCAAGGCTGAATGCTTTGGCTTTTTAAACTTGACTAGAGCTGATTCCATGAAAGTGGGAAATCCCTGTTGTCATGCATGGCATTATAGTTGTTTGTCATGTTATATCCACAAAGGCCATTTTTTGAGTAAATACCACATCACTGCCTACTGTTACATGCTGTTCATAAACACTCCTCATTATCTGCCTATAATCTCTAATTCTTGTTGAAACGCCTGGTAAATTTGTCAGCGTCACTAAGAAATGTTTTCATGTTGGGTGAAAGATTATCTTTCTGTTAGGAGGCGTTTTACTTTAACTTATTAATAAGCTTATTATAATAAACACACAACTTATTAATAAGTTAATAACTTATTAACTCCTGCTATTAAATATTCTAAATTTTTTGTTACAGTAAAAAAGGTTTTACTCATACTAACTGTGTTCATTGAGGACTTAAATTTCATAGATTGTTTGGTGTATGGTTTGATTGGTTTGGTCTGAATGTGTCCTTTTTGTAATATGAAACATTGTTATTTTCTTTTATGAAACATTGCCAAATAAATTCAAATGGTTACTACACATTGAAGGACATTGTTAGTGATAACATTAAATCTTGATAACAGGATTGGTTGAACAACAACTTTGCACAGACTCAGCACATTACATGTATCAGTAAATTCCGACAAGTAAACATTTCATGGAAGAGGAAAACCCCTGTTATTTGTCTTTCTTTCTCATGCTATACCCACAAATTTACCACAGGTGCCACATTTACTGCCTTTTACACATTTACTACCTATTATTAACCTATTATTTATTAAACATTTTATCTCTATAATTTGGCAGTATCATGATAAGACGTCAGTAGGTTTAGGTTTACACTGAGAATATGAGAAATTATGTTGGGTGAAAGATTATCTCTCCATTAGGGGACATTTACACTGATTCATTGTAAAGAAATCTGATATATGGCATGATGTGTGGTCCTGTCAAATGTAAACATATAAAATGTATTTTATATACAATATTATATATATGTTATATGTGTAGACATGTTTGAGACATTTGAGTATATGTGATATAGAAATCAAATTGTATAAATATATATTGTTGTGATATTGTATTTATTATTGTTACATATGTAAAAACGAATGTATTTCATAACTATACAAACATGCATGTTATTTGTGAAATACACACACATAAATGTTTTACATGTGTACTGATATATTACACTTCTGTATAGCTCACAATTACAGCCTTTGAAAGGGGTTGCACAATTACAACCCATTTTAAAGACTTTTTGAGGATAAGACTTAATTTTAGGATTAAGGTTTGGTTTATGATAAGGGTTAGTTGTTATGGATGCAGCTAGAGATTGTATTGTGTTAATGAAAGTCCTCACAAAGAGAGCTGTATAAATATATATAAATATAATGTGTGTGTGTGTGGGGGGGGGTATAGTGTATGCAACTAACTGTAAAAATAAAAAAGGTAAATACTTAAATAGGTTCCCACCAGCTTTTCTTCTGCTTTCATAGCCAAGGATAAGCCTCAGCACTGAGCGAGCCAGCAAAAGTGGAACTATAATAGTGCACAGACGAAAGCAACACAGAATGGGACTGTGTACCACCAAGTCAACCTTTACATTGGCCCTCAGTCAATAGGGTTCTGAACACCGAACCAGGAGACCAAGCAGCTGATAGTGCCATGCAAACTTCAATTTGGGAAGATCTAACTTCTAAATCTCAGGCTGGCAAGAACAGAGCTGAGCCTGGTGTGTGGAGCAGAGGTGCCAACCCCCTGCCAAAGGTTACCTGGAGCTAGGAGGGAAAGGTGAGGAGGAGCCACAGACATCCAGGGAGGCAGAGGAAGAGGAGGACACTGATGGAGATTAAGTGTTGGAATTACTGAATGTCTCTGACAGTGAAGACAGGAAGTCTGAGGAGCTGGTTTCTGGATTAACCGCAGAATTTTCCTCTTATATGAACTTTAAGAAAGTAAAAAAAGTAATGGGTTACTTTTTCACTTGTCATGTTAATAATCTGGCACAAAATATGGTAATTAAGTTAATTAACTTGAGTAACTTTATAAGATAAATACAGGTTTAAATACAACTTAAAAAGTTTAAATGTTGTGGAAGTTTTGTTTTGTTTGTCTTGTGTCCATAAAAGCTGCTGTAGAATGAGGCCCCCAAGTGGTCTATGATTTCTGTGCACACAGCGTTTAATTTTCTAACAGCGTAAATCAATTGGAGTTTGTAAGTATAACGTTTATAAACGACAAAAATAAGGCAGTAGTCATCTTCAAAACTGGCTTATACTGAAAAAAATAGAAGGAAAGGTTTCAAATTATTTAAATTATGAAATAAAAGATTAGTTAAACATATGAAAATAGAAAAGAAGGTAAAAGAAGCTAGTTTGATTGTAAAACTGTTACAACTGTTATACAACAAAACTGCTCATTGACCGTTTTCTCTCACATTAGTTTCGTGTATTCAGCTAATCTCTTCTCATTAAGTAGCTGCAGATTTTCACTCAATCTGAACGAGCTGGAAAGTCACAAACATGCGCTACTGCCGCCTGAGTGACAAGTCAAACAGTTGCACCTGCACGGTTGCAGCATCTGCAGCGGCATTTGAATCCATTCTTGGCATTTAACTCTTACCATTCAGTTCAATCAGTCATATCTTTAACTCTATTTACATAACAGATTTAGAAATACAAACCTGGCTGCATTGCAGATTTGCGCATGGTTTCATTTTTATTCAGTATTGACTCGAAATTGTCTTTAAATTGAAGAGGCACTTGCTTCAGCCTTAATGGTCGTTGTTCTCGCTCCGAAAGCTTGGGAAAACAGCAATGGCTCAATTTCCTGAGTAAAAAGCCTCATTGAAATGTTGCATTGGGCGTTTCATTAGCATAAAGTGTCGTTTTAAGTAGGACCTCGCCTTGTGCTCCTTTCAGTCCATGTTTCAGTCAACGCGTTAGAAGTCATTGTGTTCACATACTAAACCTTTCACAAAGACACAATAGCGTGCGTGTACTTCAAACACTAGTGATTAATGTTAATGACCATTAGGTAGAGTGGACGTGCATCTCACTTTAAATAAAGTGCAAAATTTAAGGTTTTACTGTTTACACGCTAAAATTCTAAAATCTTATGGTTAGTTGTTTGGTGGTTAGACAAATTATAATACATTTAAGTATTTAGATCAAGCTTGCAGTTAATAACACAACAATCACTACATTATTTTTTTCACAATAATGTATTATTATTGTTTTTGTAAAAAGGATTTCGCTTGTTTGTTTGTAAAGAGATTGTTAACTTTTGTTAAACCTCTGATCTAAGGGTTTAAATCTGTTTTCAGAGGATGAAGAGAACTGCTACTTGTTGGGTTTTAGATAAGAGGATGATGCATCCCAGAGTCCAGTGAGACACTGGGCTAATACTAGCCGTGGGGGGCACACTGAGACCCAGGAGGTGACTTGGAGGGGGGAGATGACTAATTGGACTGGTGAGCTCTCCTCCCCTTTTCCTGCTGCTTCTGTCCTGTGGCTTTTCCCAGGGTTCCCTGCCCTGCTGGACACGTTGCCCTACTGTGAGATTACACCAGCTCACATCACAAATAGTTTGTCCATACATAAACAAACACATATCAATGCACTTTTGGAATTAGTTAAATGAAATATGGGAAGACAGCAACAGATTCATGGCCATTACTTTTATTGGTCATTATGACTGTCATTTTTCTTCTAGCACTTGGTCCTACCCTCACTCTTCATCTGTATCTATTTACTGTTTGTGTCATACAGGACCACCAGAAGCACCTGTTTAAATAGGCTTTAGAATGTCTCCATGACACTGCTCTTATAATAGGCTTTATTCTTCTCTAAAGCCAATAATCATGTGAAATGGAACCCATGGGCCAAAAATGAGTTTCTCTTCTTTAACTAAACACAAAAATACATTTTATTCTTGTATTATGACTCCAGATCAAAAATAATTATTGATAAGAAATGCACAAACAAAATTTCTAATATAAATCCAGATGATTTGAAGTTAAAGAAACGCAAGAACCACAAAGATGTGATTTTAAAGTTTGAAATGAACACGTTTTTCTGTTTCAACTTCATTTCACACACTGTCTTAACAACAGTATAACACACCAAGCTTCAATCACTTGCTCTTATCCTTGATCTCTTATCTACTATTTGTTATTCTGATGAAGAAATATTTGTCATTGGGCTGATTTCTTTGGATGTTCTGTATTCTTTCTTTAAGGGCTTAACTGGATTAAGAGAGTGGAACAGAAACATGTAATCACAGTAACTTGTAATCACAGTGTTCTTAAAGCAGGATTACTAATCCATCCTTATCAAGACTATTAGACCAGTCACTGCACAAAGCCGCCATGCTAACGGGCTTTAGCATGTCTTAGTCTGCTGTGGAGATGAGACAAACAGAAGACATAACCATGCCTAAAAGGCTCTGTCTACAATAGAGAGACACACCACCTGACTCCAGTTGCCCTTGGAACTCACATAAGCTCTTTTTTGTCATGTATCTTAGTCTGACTTTATTACATCAGCAAATGACTGAATGAATGTCTGTATCAAAGGTGTTCCTCTGCACTTTATTTGGGTTTTTTGTTTATATAAGGTTTATTGAATTGATTTTATTTAAAACGTTGTGTTATTAGTGTCAACTCCTTGTTTTCAATGTAGAGATCCAAAAATGTTATGTAGAGATCCAAAAATGGATATCATATACCTTAAATTGAACTACTATGAGTGTATTTGGATATTGGAACTTCATAACGTTTAAATTAGTGGCATTAATTTTATAAGTAATTATTTTTTAAACAATATTATGTATTATTTATGCTGTATAATGTGCTGACATATGGTCTAAGTATGTATTGGAAATAAATGTTTACAGGTGATAAAGGCCCATTTAAATGCCACTTTATACCAACTGAATTAACTTTAAATAGTGTAAAATAGTTAGATAACAATTTGAGTAATGTTGTACTTGGCAAAACTGTAACTATGTACGGTTGATGTTTATTGTCTTCTAATGATGTATCGCTTCTTTGTTTTTCTCATATTGTATATCGCTTTGGTTAAAAACGACTATATGCCTAAATGTAAGACGCGAAATTTGGAAACTCACACAACAAATACCCCCCACCCCCAAAATTTTAGAGAAAGATAACGCAAATATTCATTCAATTTTAAAAATATATGTCCTTTATTTCTTCCATATACAACATTTTAAACAAAAACAACGATACCCTTATAAGAGCAATGGTGTTTGAGTTAAGCACCTTAAATATATATATGTTTGTTAAATATTTGTACAAATAGAGTGAAATGTTTCATCTAGAGAAAATCAAATATGTACAAAACATGTAACAGGAACAGCAGCTGTGATGGTCTCGGTCTTAAAGCGAATCGTCGATGTCAATGTCGACATCAGACTCCTCTGTAAAATCTTGCTCCTCGTCCTCTCTGCCCTGTGATCCTGGGCTTTTCGGCTGCACTGTAATTCCTAGTTTGACCAGTTTGGCTTGCTGCTGCTCAAGACTTTGTTTTCTCCACTTGATGCGTCTGTTCTGGAACCAAACTTTCACCTGGAGGTAATAAAACATTTGATTTAGCGTTTGAACTGTATGGATGCTCGATGTTTAGTTTAAAATACGAGTAAAGAAAGTGCTGGTTTAATAACAGACGTTTGTTTACCTGTGCTTCGGTGAGCTGAAGGGCAGACGCAAGGAGAAAGCGCTCTGATCCCACCATATATTGCTGGCGTGCGAATTCTTTCTCCAGTCTGGACAGTTGTTCATTTGTAAAACTTGTGCGCATGCGTTTTGATTTCCCAGCTTTATGTTTATAGTGAGAGTGAATTCCTGCTTTTGCAAGCGCTGCATCTGTGCGCAATAAAAGAGTAATTGGTTAGCACACAAAACTTTTCCTGTTGGCCAACTCTGATAGATGTTTTTAAGAAAATAAGTTTGACTATGTTGCTCAAAATACATACCTTGTGAGTACATAGCTCCACGACAGGTTGTCTGGTAGCTGTAAGGTGGATAACAGAAAACGGGATACCCAGCCTGTGTGTGCATCTGGCTATACGCGTATTGTGGAATTTGCGCGTACAAGGGGGGCGCAAACGGGACTGCGGTGGTCGAGGCTGGTTGATGGGTTATGTTCCGATAGAGGTTTGTCCTGTCTTTCTCCGCATGGTTAGGCTTTGCCAGGAGTGCGTCGATTGTGAAGGATTTTCCCGTAGTCGGTTTTGAAGAAGCTGACAAGCACGCGTTACTGACATAGTCCGGGTGGAAAGCTGCGTGTGGACGCATTATCTGTCCAAAAGCTTCGTGAGTTCGTCCAGGCATCTGCATGGTTTTTGTGTAACGGTGGGGAAAAGTTATCCGCTGCCAAGATGTATCTTAAGTTTCTGAAGAGTGAAGTCGAATGATCCTTGTAGGGCCTCCAGCTCTTTTATACCTACTCGGGGACTCGAGGTGTGAACGACCCCCAGTGCGCCTTTGTCTTTTTAAGTGGCAGATGAGTCAAACGAGCGGCGCTACAAGGGATCCAATTAACTGATGGAGTTGTAACAAGCTGAGATTGTCAAATATCCTAATGGTCCTCTCCAATACATGCCTCCGGAGGTAGCCCAGAAACAGAGAGGGGGTCAAGATCCGAGAGCCAGGAGGTCCAGATTTACAATAAATTCCTGTATGGCTGTGCGCAACAGAAACGCCTTGTAAGAGCGCATTGACGTTACCCAAACATGATGTTTGCACATTCAAAGGGTACCGCCGAATGCACCACACAGCGGAACAAATACCCTCACATTCGGGGGTCAAAGAAGGGAAAAAGATTTCTAATCACATTACAGCTTAGTTTATAGATCAAATGCACGTTTTTAAGACTCCAGATTGGCACCTAAATGTAAAGCCCCATATTTTAGGACTTACATTAATGATTAGTGAACTAATTCATAATTTGGGCGACAGACCACGGTAGCCTCACACCTAAGTGTTGAGGATAATGTTGAAATTCACTTCCAGTTTCAGTCTCGATGTGTCAAATGAAAGTAGGCATAGTCAGATCTCCTCAACTGCAGTTCATGTAAACACATTGATCAGTTCTCCTCCCTCAATCAGGCGTTGGCTCGTATAGCACCTTGTGTGAATTGTGTTTTTGTCAGTTTTGGTGTTACTCGAAAATTGAAGGGAGGATTTGCCGCACCTGGGCTTTAGTTTTCCCACTTTAAGTGCGTAACCCGCTGATTTTACTTAGTTTTCCCCGTGAAACTTCGATGAGCGGCTAATCTATTGAAAATTTCCGCCTGAATAAAAAAGTGATACGCGGCCATTCGGCTTCCCTGGTTGTTTTTAAGATTTAACTCCCTCCTCTGTTTTAACTTAGAAATAATTTTTTTAACTTAAAATAATAATATTTAGAGTTGAAAGATGATATTTTCAGATTCTTCTTTGTAAATATATCACACAGATAATATCAGATAACTGTCTAATGAAACATAGTTGAATAAATCTGCAATGAACGCAAAGAACCGGGTTGAGGACCAGCACTAGAGGGAAAATCGCTTTTCTAAAGGAGCTCCGTATTACTGGCTCTCAATGAGGACATGAAACGCCACAGATGAAAAGCAGCGGCTTCACTAAAGGAAGTGATTTGCCTTCTAACGCTACTTTAGAACAAAGAAACGCTCTTTCAAGGAAGGATTATGGGCAGCTCTGCAAACTCTACGTGCTCATTGCTAGAAAGTAAGTCCACTGTGGATGACATGCTAAAGCTCAGTCAAACAGTTCTCCCTTTGACCCGCTTGTTTTTAATTACAGCAGCGCACCTGACACCAAAGCGTCTAATGAACAGCGCAAACAGCGCGTTTCTGTGCTCGGAGAACATCGCTGTCAGACCGCCTAGGACCAGCTATCCTTGTTTGTTAACATGTTTCTCTGAACGGGTTTAAAAGAAAGGAATCACGCCGTGCGAGGCGGTGTTTACACATTACCGTTTAGTCCTTCCAGACCTCAGCACATCTGGACAGCTATATTTTCACGCATGCATATATAGACCTTAAGTTAGATTTAACCGTTCGTGATTCATTAATCATTCAAGGCAGTCATCCAGCGTTCATTTTAAGCGTTCATTTCAGTTTGAACAAAACGTTTTAATCGGTTTAAACTTTCAATCTTTTTCACAAAGTCTTGCTAATAAATCCTATGAGCCTTAGGATTTAGATCCAAAAGAGACATGCTATTTTTTACGTTTCATGTGTACTGTCATAATGATTGTTACTTATTTATTGTTTTTAAGTGGGGATTGTGGGGTACTGTCTGACTACAGTAATATATAAGTATATTTTAAAAAAGAACATATTATGTAATTAAGTTTGATTGAAAAAAGTGTGTTGCCAGGTTAGAAACATCAGTCTTGGTCAAAATCAAAGATGAGTTTGTGTATTGAAGCCAGACAGAGAATACACTGAAGACTTTTGTGTTTGGGGGTCTTTTCATAGTCATAATGGGGTACAGCGGCTGTCCCTCCTTCAACATCCTCTTTCGGTAAAACTGAAACTCAGCACACCACCCAAAACATCCTAAAATTGCTTTTTACATAAAAATGTGCAGCAAAATAAAATAGCTGTCTTCATATATGACTTCATATTATATTATGATTTATGCATAGTTTGGAATGAATTTTAAATAGTTCTTGCAAATAGCTATGAGTGTATAAATATGGAGTAAGACACGCCTGATTTATTTTGAAGAATTGTTTTGTTAAAAAAAACGCTGTCCTTTTTGGGGGAAATATCAGCATCTGCTTACAATGCAATTTCACATGTTTTTGTCCTGTGGTTAAAAAGGCTTGTTTTGCTTAGCTATGTAGCTAAAGTCAAGTGCCATTAGGATTATTACCTCAGAGGTGAAAACTGACCAATTATCCCAACTAGTCAATGAACATTAAGATAGCCTCTGGACACAGCAGTTGCATAATGTCCCAGAATGGACCATCCTAATTCTTTTCACTGTCGTGGGGACTGTCAGGGTCATCAGGGAAAAACAAAAGCTAAATGGTCTATCTATCTCACCTTTTCTGTTTCCAGTGGTTTGGCAAGACGGCCAGGTGACCTACGTCTAGCTTTAATACACATCTTGCTGTTGTATTTTTGTTCAAGGAGGTATAATTCTACATTTACCTACAGAGAAAGTGAAACTAATCTCTCTTGGATCAAGTTTATACTGTACATTTTCCACCTTCATTAAATGACCCCTATACATGATTTATAAGACTAGCTCATGTAACATTATCTATTATTATGCTTAACCAACAGTGAATTCAAACAGAAGCAAAATAATATATATATATATATTTCAGTGCTCAATGTCAAAGATAATGCATCACATTTTCTCTATATACCAGGTAGTTACATGTTACAGTTTACAGCACATATTCCATTATTATTAGTGCTTGTCAGTGGCCAGTGCCCTTAGAATAACCTAAGGTGGCCGTAACACATTGGTACTACCATCGATAGTAAAATTACTATGACAGGTCTCCCGCGAGAGAGAGATAGTTGAAGTGTGTATTCAGTCTGTCAGACATCGTTTGACCCCACCTTGCCCTGATGGTCCTGTCATGACTAGAGCATCCTCAACAGGACTGATCTCCATTTCAGATGTCTTGATTTCCCTTTGTAGGACTACAGGCTTTAAAAACACTGGGCCATTGTCACAATCATTCTGGCCATGCAACTAATGTCCCATTATCCTTTCAGCTCTTTGTCTCATTCTTGTCTGCTCATCATGACAACAATAGAATATGGATGGAACTGAAGACTAATGAGGTTACTTGATTGCTTTTTTGGAACAGTGATTGCCTAGAAACCAGGATTATCCGATTGTAACGTTGTTTTCCACAAGTACTTATACTCAAAAATTTAAATTCACATCATTAAAAATATAATGTTCAATATTTTAATGACCTTGTTATTGTTTGTTTTGATGAACATTTATAATATAGGGGTCTGTATAATGTGCATTTGCATTGCTGTGCATTGCTTATATGTATTTGTTGAAACAAAAAAAATCTATACCATCAAATTCTTGTTATTTTGCCAAAAAAGTGTATCTGAAGTGTGTCTGTATTCTTTAATGTTTTAATATTTTACTAAACATAAAAGTATAATCAATCCATGTATTTAGTAAAAAAAATCAAATTATCCACATTTCTATTGCACTATAGTAAAAATATTTGGTATAACTTCACTATAATTTGGTATTAATAATAAACACTTTTATTAGCACAATAGTTGAAAGCCTATGTATTTAGAATAACTACTCACGGAACGCACACTTATTAATATTATTCTTAAAATAAAAAGGTACATACGTTTATTATAAGATATTATAAATGTAACAGAAACTCTCATACTTTTGAATATAATTCTCTTTATTTATTTCCTAATTTCTAATTTGATTTTTGTGTGTATGTTATACTTTTTGCCCAGTGACAGACTTGTTAATGTCTGTTGGTTTATTGGAACTGCAGCACTCAACACAAGAGTGAATGTTGTTGTATATTACAGTATCTGTCACACGCAGGGACATGTCTTTTTACACAGCGCTGTAAGACGGTGTGAAATTTTCACTTGAGGTGAACATTGTGGCAACAGAATGTGATGTTTGGTGTAATCTCAATAAATCAATAATGGAATGCGTGATCTATCGATAGCCTGTTTTCAAGTACCATGCAGGTGGTCTTGAGGAGAAGGGGGCATTTTACGGTGGTATTTTAAAGGGGGTAGTGGAATTACATTGGGCATTTCAGGGGGGTATTTTGGAAAGCTATGCAAGGTAACACTCTTTAATGGAGGTGAGAATTGGTGGGTTGGACTTTGACACTTGATCAGTGTTTACACTTCCTGTCACCGAGAGTGAATACAAAGTGTCAGAATGTTTGACTACTGTGACCAGCCTTAAACTAAGAAGAGTCATGTATGTAAACAGACTCTGCCTTAGCTTCACTATAGAGACAGACAAAGGCCATGAAAACTAGACAGACATTGCATGTATAATATGGTAAAGCATATATCAAACTCTTTTCACTAAAATCTGAGACAAAATGTTTTAAACTACATTTTAAACAAACCACATAGAATTTTAACTAAAATCTGAGGTGAATCCTAAAAAAAGTTAGGATGTTTCAGTTTGGTTAAAATAAACAGCATTTATAAGCCATTCTTTATTATGTGAAATGAATAATAAATGTGAAATAAAAATATTTTTGAAGAAAACATTTTGAAGAGGAAACTTTTGTTTCCTAATTCATCCTTATCTTTTCTGAGTGTAAATTACTGTAATGTAACTGTAAACTATTGAGTTTATAGATTAATTATTGTGTCGTACAAAAATTAGGTTTATACAAGATCTTTTCAGCTCTTTAATTTGGAGTAAGTATTGATGTGGATGCTGTGGTGATTGGGATGCAGTGGTACAAGTTATTGGGGACATTACATCAGAAATCATTGCTTATAAAAGTCCCTGGTAGTTCTATATTTTACAGTCCTGATCTACTATGTACTTACTTCAATAATTACAACAACCACATAATAACTGGATACCATCTTAATTAAGTTCCAAGTAGTTACCTTATATTACTCGAAACCTTTCAACACTGAAACATAACCAAATCCCTTGCAGTCTGTGTACTACATCTTATAGTCTGCTTGTTTTCAGACATTCAAACAGGTACAGTTTCACACAAAGCTGTTTCCGACACACAGATAAAATCAGACTAGCTGTGTATTTGATTTTGGTCTATACTTGTACTAGCTGTAATGCAACTTGCCATACAACAAAGACTGTATTGTGTTTTTTTACTAGTGACCCTCATAAAATGACAAGATCAAAGTCCTGTTACTATGGGGATCATACACACAAAGGTTGAGTCTGTTTGTGTGCTTGTATAGAAGAGACTGCGATCCTATAGTACTCGTGTTCCTCACGCAAACCGAAATCTCCCAGACTCCCATGCTGTTCTAGTGACACCCAGTGGTTCGAATTAATACTTTATTTAGCTGGGCTGTGGACTGGGTAAGAGATTTACCTACATTTTTACCCCAAATTACCCCCAGCAACGAAGTTAAGGTAAAACTAAATAACTATATATATTTAAGGATGTATCCTATTAACTTAATTTATAACTAGCCAAAAAAGGTCATGCGAAAATGTAAATTGAATCATTAGGAAATTTTGGCAAATCTTTCCAAATCTTTTTTTAACATAATTTGTTTTAAATGATTCATCTCTATTTTTTTTATCTTTCTATTCTATCTTTGTTTAATTTAATTAAGTTAAAAGCTACTGGTCATGCAAGGCCTCTCTCACTCTCATTCTCTCTCACTCCCTCTCTCTCTCTCTCTTTCTCTCTCTCTCTCTCTCTCTCTCTTTGTGTGTAAAATAATACATGCTCTCTGTCTCTGTTAATAAAAGCGCCTGCTAAATGAATAAATGTAATGTGTTGTAATATGACAATATTATTGTGACAGTGAGTACAACAACATAAAATATAAGTTAACAGTTGTCTGAAAGTACCATAAGCTACAGTGTTTTGACAGCTTACCAATGCTGTTGTTAGTTAATACAAATAGTAACATTTTACCACACAATGAGAAGGTTACAGTTGTACACAGATAATTAAATGACATATTAATGTACAATTCAGTTGATATTCATTGGATGCTAATGATTTGGAATGAAATCATTGGGGCATGGGACAGGAAGTGACCTCAAATGATGCCATACTGGGCCAGCTCATGTAACTCCAGGTGACTGTAAGCTTCCCAAGGACAGATCACATTAAAATCTGAGACAGAGAACAACACGGGATCATCTCATGAGAACCTCACTGTAATGATCTGTACTGAATATTAGTTATTAATCCAGATTTACATACCAGTTCCCAAACCCTCCATTCCAGGAATGTCTTCACCAAATCTGATGAAAACAAACAACAATATTGACTCACATTTTGGGGTCTGTTGTGATATTAGTGTATAAGATGTCCACTGTATATATTAGCATGACAGATACTATGTATGTATATACATATATTGCATGCACATATATTGCATGCACATATATACATAAATCTACAAGTCAAAGGGCCAATAGAACTGTAATTAAAAAGCATTAAAAGTAATGTTTACCCAATGACACCCTTCTTTGGAGGTTTGCTCTTAAACTGGCGGGTTGACCTTTGTTTGAACTTGGGTGGGCCTTTGTGAGGACTTCCAGGCCCTTTGGCACGTGTGGTGACCTTGCTGCTTGCTTTAGGTTTGCAGGTCTCCATTTCTATGAGATGTGACCTTGCGGCACGTTCTGTATACTTCTGTGTATGGAGATCAGTGACAGCCAATGAGAGAAGAATATAGATGAAGTACTGTATGTATTTTGTAAGTTATCAAACCTGAAACTTGTCATTTTTTCAACTTGTTTTTTAAATGATGTTCTTAATTAAAACTCAACACTCCAAATTAATTTATTAAAATACAACCAAATACCTGCAGTTTTGGTCCAACCAGATAAATGGTTTATAATGCAGTATATAATGTATAATAAAAATCCCTGAGCAGTCAGCCTGTTAATCTTCTTAACATTCATCTCATCCAGTCTGCTGTTCAGAAGTGACTTAATCTCATGAGATGTAGGTCAATTCACAAGACACAGAATTTACTAGACGTCAGACTCTTGCTTCTGTCACTGCATGCACCTCTGATATTCACAAGCTACTTCTCCAGTGACCCCAAACTGTTTTGAATAGTCACACATACATATGTGCTGTTGCATTTGGTAAATTATCAAACAAACTGTCTTCTGCATAAAACATAAAATGTCATTCCAAACTCATTTTATTTTAACTGGTGTCAGTTCACACAGGTGTGCTGACAGAATGTGTTTTTACTAATTCATCACATTAACTATAATCATGTTTCTAACACTAAACCACCAGAAACTGTCTAAACATCTTACATTTTAAACATTTTATCAGGACATTATTTAAAACCCTTCAAAATGTTTTTTTAAATTGAACATTTCTTTTGGGACCAAAATGTTAAACATTATTAATCTGTCTAAACATACAATAAGCATTTTATCTTATATTAGTATTTTAACAAGTATTTACTTATAACAAAATTCATTTCACATTTCAAATCTGATTTTTTCTGAGACTGACTCACGTGTGTGTGTGTGATTCCTCTGTTTCTGTGTGTGATGAGGTAGTTCGGCACAGAGTTAGAGAGACACACACACATCTGCTTTTATATGCCATGAGATTACACCTGCTCTTCCTCTGTCCAAAACAATGCTGCTGTCATCAGCCTGGGCCCAGTCACGTGTTCACATATCAGGTCACTATTGTTTGTATGAGTTATTATTACATTACATGTTAAATCCTAAACATAACGTGGTCTCAGAGTTTTGGATTCCAAACTATTTTAAAACCATTTTAATTGATTGCATTGCATTGTTTTATAATGTTTATATTAACATTATAAATGCAGTTTATAAGAAGTCAGTTATTTAATGGCAAGGCATTCAAATACATCTCAACAGTATTATCTACATTACATTTTAATCAAATATTTTGTGTTTAAAGTAAAGTGACAGGCTTGCAGCTAATTTCTGCCAACAAATCCGAAAGTTTGATTTGAATATTTGATTTTATACGCAACACCCTGATCTCCATCTTCTTATTCAAGTTTTTTTATTTCTGAATAGCACATGCAGACGTGTCGTGTGCTGTGAGTCCTCAGTTCAGTCACCTCAGCAGTCTGAGAGATTATCTTAACATCTCCACTCATTCAGAGAACAGATTAACTCTGTATCACGGCTTCAATACAATCAAATATAAATTCACTTACATGCTTCAATCTCTCAGCTGCTGCAAAATAATATTTATTCAATTTATTTATACACATATCAACAAAGTGTTTTTTATGTCACAATATTATTTATATAATATATACTATAGGTACTATATTCACTATATACTATACTATACTATACTATAACTATACACTATACTATATTCATGTGTGGCACAGAAAAAACAGTGATGCTCACGTGTCTGCAGAAATTTGATATCCTTGGCACTGTGTGACAAGTAGATTTTATATCACAGAGATTAAGCTATAGTTGTACTGTTAAAACAAACCAAACATGACAATGATGCAACTATTAAATTGTTGATATTATATGATATGATATTGTTGATTATAGTTATGAAAACATTGTAAAATGTTTTGTTTATTAGTGGTGTTTTGCTGTTTGTAATTGTAAATTTACATATTGCAATATTCACAGCTATTTTGACTTTTGGACAGGAAACAACACCAACAGCAAACAATTAAACTGAAGGGATGCAGGTGTGAAAGGAAGCAAAAGTTAAAATTCTGTTCACGTCGTCAGATAAAAGCGTCTGCCAAACGAATTAATGTAAAATGAAAGAAAAATATAACTCTGTCTTGCTGTTATTTATTTATCATTTTGCTCACCTTTACAGATTACCCATAACCAAAATGGGACCTCTGCATTTAACCCATCCTCCGTTAAGAATGAACACACACTTTTGTCTGTACATTTATAACACTGTGTTTATTGACCTTTCCTTTACTTCTTATAGACATTTGGTCTAATTTAAATACATTTATAAAACTTTGCATCTTTCCAATTAACATTCCATTTTTAACCTCACTATTATTCACTATTATTGTTGCTGTTTTCAACAGTCTCACAAGTAAGCTG
Organism: Yasuhikotakia modesta; assembly: GCA_036877545.1. Classification (NCBI taxonomy): domain Eukaryota; kingdom Metazoa; phylum Chordata; class Actinopteri; order Cypriniformes; family Botiidae; genus Yasuhikotakia; species Yasuhikotakia modesta. The sequence continues at coordinate 194,815 of JBAJNP010000033.1, forward strand.
TATGTTCTAAAACTCTTCGTAGGAAATTCTAAACTGGAAACAGTAACATAATAGCCTGAAACTT
>JBAJNP010000034.1:0-50496 GCA_036877545.1 Yasuhikotakia modesta
AAATTCATATCCGTCACCTATATTTTATACTGACTGCAGTGAGTGCATGTTATTGGTTTGTGTGTTAATTCCACTATGAATTCAATCTACATTATTAGAACTAATCTACATTATTTTAGAACACTAAAATGTTTTCCAAAGGAAATGCTGCATATATATATATTGATGGTACGGAATTCTTTTGTTTTTCCAGGGAATGGAACGAGGAGCTCCTGCAGGATGCCTGCACCTCATTGGCTGGGGAGATGAGTCTGTCTCCCTCAGCGCCTGGTGGGATGGTGACATACAGACACACACTGACCATCAGCCTCTTCTTCAAGTTCTTCCTCACTGTCCAGCACAAACTAGCTCTAGACTTGCAGATGGAGGTTTTCAGATTTGCTCACAATCTGATACGTGCAACTGTTTGGACTAAATTAAACGCATATGTTGAAGAGTGCATCAGGTTTTATTAACATCTGTCTCTCTGTAGGGTATCATTGTTGAAGATATCAGACCAGATTATGCTAGTGTTACTAAAGTCTTCCAGATAGACCCACCATCTAGTGTACAGCTCTACCAGGTATACACACACACACACACTAAATTTCTATGCTTTGTGAGGCTTACCATAGACCTAAGGCACTCATAATGCGCAAACTGTATATTATATTGCCTCAACCGATCCTTAAACCTTATCCTCATAAAATCTTTAAAGTGTTTACATTTTCAGATAAGCATAAAATTATAGTGTTTAATAATAAATCAATCAATGGTGACAATCAACCAATACACTTATACGATCCAAGAACATGCATAAACACACACACACACACACACATTTAGCAATAGTTTCAGGGTCATATTTGCATTGTATTTATACAATTTTCTAAAGCTTATTATTTTTTATGAACTTTTAGGCAGTTCCCCCAGGTCAGGATGGTGATGATGTCATAGGCCAACCGGTTATGCACCTCTCGGCTCTTAAGCAGGCCACAGGAGAAGCTGTTTACTGTGATGACATCCCTTGCTATGAAAATGAGCTTTATTTGGCACTGGTCACCAGCACTAAAGCTCACGCCCTCATTAAGTGAGTGAGAAAGCACAAAGAAATACATATGCTACGGTTTTATGTTTTGGAATGATGTGTATTGCATTAATTCATTGCATCACATGTTCAGTCACTGTAAAAATTGTATTTTTGTGTTTTATGCGTCTTATAAAAACATTCAGTTCTGAGCTAGAACATTATGTTTGTAAATGAGATAGTATGATAATTTGATATTTACTGTGAGTTTATGATGTAATTGTTGGTAGATCCATTGACACTTCGGATGCAATGAAAGTTCCTGGAGTGGTAACGTTTATCTCCGCCAAGAATGTCCCAGGAAGTAACATGACAGGACCTGTCGTCTACGACGAAACAGTCTTTGCAGATGAGAAGGTTGTTTTCAACATTGCATTTCCTGCGCAGTATTTTTTAAAGCAGACACGTTTATACCTTATAAGCCTATTAAATCGAATGTTTAAAAATGTTAAATATGTTTTTTTTATAGACATCAAGGGTCCGTTGTAATGCTGATGATGAGGCATGTAGCTACAGTAGCGCAGCACTATGGATCTCCAAAAACACAGCGTATCATTGATCATTTAAGTTGTGGTGAATGAGTTCACCCTCGTGACTGACTGCTCCATCCCCCATATATGCATTTCCATGCAAAATGTCTCTCACATGCATCCCACTTGATGGAAACCTATCTCCAATCTTCAAGTTTATAATCAGATGTCTTTAAATGGCTGTGGTGCCTTTAGCTGTACAGATACTTCAGTTAAATTCTCAACTATTGTAGCCATGCCTGATGATCAAATAAATGACTCTTTTCAGTCAGTTCTTTTTAGAAAGTTGTGTGCACAGGTTAGTGGACCAGACTAAATGGGTTTGAGGTTTTAGTTTGAAATGTTTCTAAAGTGTAATGCTTTAGAACACACAAGACAACAAGTGCTGGATGAAGTCATATCATTGTCAAAAAAAAGCTTTTTTAAACTCCTGAAATCCTGCAGGTGTCTCATTTAATAGGATATTAATTCATTGATGCAGCTATACTTGTTTTATTAATGGTTTGGCATCTCAGTTGTGGCCAAGTTAAATATAATCTTAATGTATACAACTGTGACAGAACTGAACTGTTTGTGATGGTTTATATGCTCCCATAACACCAGTCACAGTGCTTGTGCAAAGTCATGCTGAATCTGTGATTTTCACCCTACATTCATATGCCATACCAGGTCACATGTGTGGGACATATAGTGGGGGCCATTGTGGCGGACACACAAGCTCATGCTCAGAGGGCAGCCAAGGCTGTGAAGATAAGCTATAAAGACCTACAACCTGTGATCGTCACCATTCAGGTTTGTGTCCGTTCCACTTGTCCACACACACACACACACACACACACACACACACACACACAGTAGATAGATTGTGTTTGTTGGCATTTTGGATTGATCTACATATTATATATAATCAGTTGGTCTCCAGGTTTTAATTCTCTAGTTACATCATACATTTGCCATCAAATGTACCAAAAGTGAACAAACCTGTCCTCAAGACCTTTAAATGTATTACTACAACCATGAACTGCATATGACAAACAATATGGTAAAATTATTAGCAGCATAAATAGAATAACACAAAATACGATAATTTTGTGATGTAATCTGACCTTTAACCCCTTTGCTTTTTTCTGCTGTCATTACATAATGAGCGCATTCAAGGTTTCCACAAAAACAGCTTGTACAAATGTCAAACACACACACAAATGGTTAACTGACATCGTTGTGTTTACTCTTTCAAACAGGACGCAATTACCCACAATTCATTCTTTCATCCAGTGAGAACTATAGAGAGAGGAGATGTTGCACAAGGATTCAAAGACTCAGATCACATCCTAAATGGTACAAATCAGTTAAATACATCAGGATTTAAAGCCAGAATAAACAGCAGGTGTTTTCTCATAACATTTTCATGAAACTGTCTGAGTCTGACTTTGTGCTGTTCAGGTGAGATGCACATTGGAGGACAGGAGCACTTTTATTTGGAGACTAACTGTGTCATAGCTGTCCCACGTGGAGAGGATGGAGAAATGGAGCTGTTTGTGTCCACACAGTCTGCCTCCAAGACCCAGGTGAAAGTTCTCACACCCTGTTGTCACCTGCAGTGGCTTTTGTATTTTTATACTGAAAGCATCAAAGCTCCAGCGCTCATGTATGATGTTCACATATGTGTGTCTAATACTACAATAACTGCATATATATGTAAATAGAAACAAAAGATGGTTTATATTGACCAGAGTAGACCAGAGACCATGGCTCACTTCCTCTTATGTTATGTTAACACAGTTTTCAGATGGGGCAACAGAACAGGCTGTGACACTTCAGTGCAAATGCAGTGTATGTTATGATCTGCTGGCTAAAATGTACGTAAGCAAATGATTGACTGTTTGATTTGGTTCAGGACCTAGTGGCGAAAGCTTTAGGAGTTCCGGCCAACCGCGTGGTGTGTCGTGTGAAGAGGATGGGAGGTGGATTCGGAGGGAAGGAGAGTCGCAGCACCATTCTGTCCACAGTTGTGGCTGTTGCTGCACACAAGTATGAAAATGACTGTTATTAACAGACATCCTTTGGTTAAATGATCACAGCACTGTTAAGTTTAAATGTTTGTTGTGTCTTTTGAGGGTTAAGCGACCGGTTCGCTGTATGTTGGACCGTGACGAGGACATGTTGATCACAGGCGGTCGACATCCATTCTTTGGACGTTACAAGGTGGGAACATTTTTACATATTAAACTTTGAGAGCTGTGAAAGACATAAAAGACGTTTATGGCTTTTAGTCAGTGTTAATTTTTACACTGTCTTTTACAATATAACCTTCAAGCAGATAAATAGATTGCATCTGTATTTTTCCTTCTGTCAAAACAGACAAAATATTTTGTTGTCCAATTATAAATATTTTGTTATAATGTTGTCCAATTAAATAAGCATATTTACATTTATGCATTTGGTAGACGCTTCTATCCAAAGTGACTTACAGTAATTCAAGGTATACATTTTAGTACCTGTGTTCTCTTGAACCCACAACCTTTGCACTGCTAACACAATGTCCTACTAATTGAGCTACAGCAACATTTAATAGCTAATGCCATTGGTAAAACTTGTACCAATACTTGTACTAAAATCTCTCTGAAATCTCATGTTTAGGTTGGATTCATGAATAATGGAAAAGTGATGGCAGTTGATATGACACTGTACAGCAATGCAGGCAATTCAATGGACCTTTCCTTGTCTGTAAGTATCTTTCAGTCACTTGGGATGCATATTGCCCCCTTGTGACCATTAGTGCACATTACAAGATAATCATTGTTTAACCTCCAACCCTGAGAATATGTGTAATGTTTTCAACACACAGATCATGGAGAGGGCACTGTTCCACATGGACAACTCTTATAACATCCCTAACATCAGAGGCACAGGCTACATGTGTAAGACAAACCTGCCATCCAACTCTGCATTCAGAGGTTTCGGGGGGCCGCAGGGCATGATGATAGCTGAGAGCTTGATGAGTGATGTGGCTCATAGCTGTGGTCTACCTGCTGAAGAGGTTAGAGCTGCTCTCTTCCTAATGCCTGTGCAGAAAGACACACACATGTATCTAAATGTAATATGGAACAGTCAGATATAACAGTGTGCTGCAATACTACCAGGTGAGGAGGCTGAACATGTACAAGCAGGGCGACCTCACGCCCTTTAATCAGCGCCTGGACCAGTTCACCGTTGATCGCTGCTGGGAGGAGTGCATGCAGATCTCAGACTTCAGCAAGCGCAAGACTGCTGTAGAGCAGCACAACAGGTCAGATTGTAATTTACAGATTGTACATTTTACATAATGTACATTTTACAGAATGTAATTTACAGATTGTAAAATTCTCATTGTCTGTAAGACAGCTAAATAATTCAGTTTAGCTCATGTGTGTGTATACTGTTGGCTTTGCTTTAGGATTTTATATAATTCATACATTACTGTAAATATTTAAACATTATAAAGCCTGTAAACTACTATAAAGTCTCTATACTAGGCAGCACCGTTGGACCAAGAGAGGGCTGTGCATTATTCCAACCAAATTTGGCATTAGCTTTACTGCTGTCTTTCTCAACCAGGTCAGCCTTCTTCAAACCTCAGAATATTAAATATAGAAAGTTTTGTCATACAGTATTGTATGCATGTAACATGTATTTAAACACAGGCAGGAGCTCTTGCACATGTGTACACAGATGGTTCTGTTCTACTAACTCATGGTGGAACAGAGATGGGACAAGGCCTGCATACGAAAATGGTCCAGGTAAAGCAAGCAGATATTACAAAACAACTAAATGCCAGAATTTTCCACTAGATGCTCTTTCTGTGATGTTTAATGTTCTTGCTTTGTGCAGGTGGCCAGTAAAACCCTAGGAATCTCCAGCACAAAGATTCACATCACAGAGACCAGCACTAACACGGTTCCCAACACCAGCCCAACAGCTGCTTCTGCCTCCTCTGATCTCAACGGCATGGCAGTTTATGTCAGTTACAAATACAGCAGATATTCACATCACCAATAAACTGTGATAGCCTATGGTCAGTAATAATAGTTAAACACATGTGATTCTGTTGTTCCATAGAATGCTTGCCAGACATTGCTACAAAGACTTCAGCCATATAAGGACAAAAACCCCAAAGGAAGTTGGGAGGAGTGGGTTAGTATCTCTTATATTGCTTTTTCCATATTAAAAGAAGTTACTTTTTAAATGTTATTCATTTTTTCAATATTTTTCATAAGCAACTTGTTTATGGTTCCTTGAAAAATACATCATAATGCATAAATGCGGTATTGTAATTTGTGTACTTTATTATTACAGTAACTGTTTCTTTTAAAGTATTATAAAATGTATTATATTTTATATGATATCATATTTCTCAGGTAAAAGCAGCATACTTTGACAGAGTAAATTTGTCTGCCAATGGATTTTACAAGTATGTCAAAACCATAAAATTTTTAAAACCATTTTCACATCTTACAGTGTTTAACATGTTGGCATGGGGTTGTTATTAATCTGATTTTATTTTAAAGGACCCCAGATCTTGGCTATGATTTTGAGACAAATTCAGGAAGAGCGTTTAACTACTTCAGTTACGGTGTGGCTGTTTCAGAAGTGGAGATAGATTGTCTGACGGGCAGTCATAAGGTAATGCAAATGTGTTAAGCTATATGTGTACTTACTGTTTCAAGACCTCCACATCTATATTTAGGAGTGAATCCTTAAAATTACCATACTGTGTGTGAATGGAATACTGAAGTCACTATCAAATTCTTAATGGTTGTATTATGTGTAGGTTAACTCAGGACCATGGGTGCAAGTATAGTAGAGAGAGACAGTTGAATGAGCTCTCAACTGACTGTCTAACAACTAATTGTTTAGGCATTTTGTGTATTGAATTAAAATTCAGTTGTTACTACCTTAATTTTAATGACCAAATATGCATTTTATATCACATATTCAAGAAGGATGCTGCACAAATCTAACAATGACTTTACTTGCTCTTCAATTTTAGAACCTCCACACCTCCATTGTCATGGATGTGGGCAAGAGTTTAAATCCAGCATTGGACATCGGACAGGTATTTTATCTAAATTATCTGATGCTTCTCATTTATTATGATGTTTCTTATTGCTGAAAGCACAGTGTAAAAATGAACTTATCCTGAAAAAAAATTATATTTATCTTGAATATCAGCTGATCTGGGGTTGCGTGTGCAGGTAGAAGGTGGGTTCATGCAGGGTTTGGGCCTGTTTACTCTGGAGGAACTGCGGTACTCTCCTGAAGGTTACTTGTACGCTCGTGGACCTGGAATGTACAAGATTCCTGCTTTTGGAGATATCCCTGTTGAGTTAAAGGTCTCGCTGCTGAGAGACGCTCCCAATGAGAAAGCTATCTTCTCCTCAAAGGTTAGACGTACTAAAACATCACGCAAATGACTCCACCCATAACCCTTGCATTGCTAGCACCATGCTTTAACAGTTGTTGGTACTAGCTACTGGTATTAGCAAGTCATTGATTTAAATCATTAAACAAATGTAAAGCACTTAATTAAATGCACTTTGAATGCAATAAAGCATCTGCTAAATGTGTTACTGTAAACAATATGATCATAGCACAGTTGGTTTCTTATTCTGATGTTTGTGTGTTTTGTTTTGTTTTTTTTACTCAGGCCGTTGGAGAGCCTCCTCTGTTTTTGGCAGCTTCAGTGTTTTATGCCATTAAAGATGCCATCACAGCTGCCAGGGAAGAGTCCGGCCTGACTGGACCCTTTAGACTTGATAGCCCCGCCACACCCGAGCGCATTCGAAATGCCTGCGAAGACAAATTTACTAAACTGGTATGTTGCAACTTTCACTGCTGGCTTTTAATTACATGTGCACATATCACAGTAATGATGCAAACCAAACCTGCCAATGTGATGCCAATTTTTTTAATTAAACATTGCTATCACTAGAAATACAAACCAGAGTCATTTCAGTTTAAAAATACAATACAATACAAGTCATTATTTTACCAAAAAAAAAAAAACATGTATAACTTATATTGTACACTTGTCTCAGGCCTCAAGCAGAGACCTGCAGTTCCCAGACATACCAAAACAAACATAAAACTTGGACAAAAACACTTTCATATGTGCAGGTTACTATTGGCACAATGTAAAATAAAGGCCTAATGTTGAGTTGACAGGATATCACTGTTGAATATGTGTGTTTGCTTTAGTGCCCTCCTGCAGGGACCGGCACGTTTACTCCATGGGCTGTGCAGGTATAAGACACAGCAAGCCAGATTTAAAGGACCTCAGTGCCTGAGAGCCCTCAGCTGCTGCTTCTGAGTGAACAAGGTATCATAGGGACTCATAATAATTGCCAAGGAAACAAAAGCTTAAGAATTTGTTTAAAGCAAATGACCTTTTGTGACCTTTGTATATTTGTTGTGAAACTTGCATTGCATGAATATATTTTAGAACTGCTGATATTTTATTTAATGAGTATTTAAGTAATTGAGTTAAAGATGTTTGAAAACCAGAAAGTCACTGAGAAAGTGAGCTGGTCATGTGATCTGGCCATGTGATCTCAATATATCAGTGTGCTGTCAAATTATGTAGGATAAAATGTATGTAATTTTAAAATAATTTATTTTAAATGTACATTTATGTACAAATGTGCAATGTACACATTTGTTAATGTCTTAAAATACAGAATTTTATGGAGACCATATGTAGAGTTTAATCATGGTTATTGAAATAAACAGTTTCTATGTCTTGACTGTATCTTAAATATTCAATAATAATAATAATTACATATTGACAAAAACTCAGTTTTGACAGTTTCAGTTTTTATCAGGGCAGATAAAGATACAGTTGGTTATATATTAATATGTTAATGTCAGTTACAATAGAAATACAATGTTTGGAAACTTACTTATAAACTTTAAATGAAACGTACTTATAAACTTTAAATGAAAACATGATCAGTAGAATCCTATGAGATTCTTTATGTGTAAGATGTTCCATAAGAGCCTAAGAGTTTTAATCTGTGCTGTTTAACTGTGAAGTTCTGTGCTGACAAAGGATGATGTTTTTGAAAGCCTGATGGAACGACTTCATTCTGTAAGCATACAGGAGAGGATTAAAGAAGGAATTTGCGTGTGACAATATAACTGCCGTCAAAATCAGCTGCAGAGGGACTGAACACTGTGGACAGAAGAACTTCACACAGTTTATAACATGCAAAGGGATCCAACAGATGGTGAAGAAAAATAGAATTAAGAAGATGGAGGTCGCCTTCCTCACTTTCCGCCCAATGCCCTTGTTCTTCCTTGCCTGTTTTTCTGAAACCGTCCTCATGTTTGCGATGTGTTTGACATGCTTTCTCGCGGTTATGAGAATATGTGTGTAAATGAAGCACATAGCCACCAGTGAGGTTAACACGGTGCCAAAGAAGTTGAAGTACACCATGTAGGTCATGTTCACCACAGATAAAAAGATGCAGTGGCTTATCTGTTCATATCTTCTGTGAAGACCCATGAGTGGAACTTGACCCATTAAACAAGCCAAGATCCAGGTTAGCAGTATTAGCAGCTTTGCCGTTCTGGGCTTCATTAGTCTCTGGTAGTGAAATGGCAACACTATAGCGATGTAGCGCTCAACAGCCACCAACAGCAGGCTGAGGATGGAGGTCTGGGTTAGAATAATAAGCATGGATAGCACAAAAATACACAAGGTGAAGTTGTCGTAGGAGACACCCAGATCTATGATTAAAGCGCACGGGATAGCCAGAGCGCCGACTAAGAAATCAGCAACTGCCAAAGATGCCAGGAAGTAGTTGGTGACGGTTTGGAGCCTCTTGTTGCGCCATATGGCTATGCAGACCAACAGGTTTCCGAAGATGGACAAAACTGCAATTATCAGTTCAGCCAGGACATAAGGCCAGTTCAGAGATATATTGGCGGATTGTGTAACTGCTGAAGTGAGTTTAATCTCGATCACCTCAGAGCTGACATTACTGGTTTTCACCATGTTGTTTAGTGGAGAAAGAGATGTAGAACACACATGTATCAGATCCAGAACCTGTAAATAAAAAATGTGCTCAAATCAGTAGTGAGGATTGTGGTATATAACATGAACAAAAACATTTTAATAACAATACAAACATTTATATATTTGTTAAATAGCTATATTATAAATACAGAAACTAACATAAATAAATAACAGAAACTGTATCTGGACTTTATATCAGAATTATTTGTTTCTCATAATTAAAAGTCTTTATTTACCCTAGACAATCTATACCAGCACATTGGTAAACTGTTCATCTTGGATTGAAATAAAACATCCATCTAGCCTGTGCTTTAAAAATATCCAAAGATAATTAATGCATTTTTATTGAATTCAGTTCTAACAGCATTTAGATCACAACAAGAGCTGAGAATTCACTTGGTGCCGCTTTATCATTGTAGAAAATTATCAGCATTCATCATTTTATGGCCCAAATATTTACACCAGAGCCTGTTCCTTTTACCCATTGTAATACCAGTGTTTATTCAGCTATATGTGATCTCAGCCTGCGCTGTTTGAGCAGCCTTCTAGATAATATAGCAGCAATACAGGAACTGATAAAAACCTCAGGACGGCTCTTATGGATTTCCCTTTGATATATGTTCATTCCATACTGTTTTTAAACACTTAAACAATATTTTGCTGAATGTCTGAATATAGTTTATTTTATTTAACATTAGACATTAAAGCAACATTTAATGCATCTAATTTTTCACAACAATAAAATTAGATAAAATTCTACAACAGCTTTCTGATACAACTGAGTCCTTCATGTAAGTGTTCAGTGTGTTTTATGTTAAGTATTATATAAGAACTATTAATTTCTTTAGATTTTAAAACAATATAGTGAACCTTTACAATATACCTTTAAATATACAGGAAAGAAAAAGTTTAACTAAATAAGTATATTCTCACCCATATGAAGAGTCCAGAGTCTGTACAATCCATAACACTGCACTATTGAGTTTTGCTTGTAAGGTAAACTGTAACAAGGCTCTTCAAAACAAGAATCTAAAAAAATGATAATGCATGAATAAAAGAAGAATGAATGAATAAAAGAGAATGATAACAGATTAATAGATGAAAGCGTCTGATGATCCCATCTCACCAACCTCGCGCTCTGTGAGATTTGGTGCTGCCGCTGACAGTCTCAGAGGAGACCTCAAAAAGACCTGAGATGTTTGCTTTCCATCCATTACTGGGTGAGATGGCGACAGACTGGTCAGATCTTTCTTTACATTTCAGATCTTTTACTTAAATAATATATTATAATTTAATATTCATTTAATATTTTGCATGTCATTTTACACGTATATACAATTTTATAGATTTTTGGATATATAATATTTTTAATTCATTAATAATTTTTCATTAGTAATTCATGTCATATATTTGATATATTACTGTCTACCTTTAATTGAAAAATTGGGCACCACATACATGGATTGTTGACATGCCAACAATCAGTTTAATACTAAATTTCAACCCATTGTTTATATATAATCTCAAATATGACAGACACACGTGTGATGTGTATCACTTATCCAAAGACAGTGTATACTGTCTCAAAGATAGTTACTTTTTTAACATAAGTTGCACCCAATTTTCCAGATCCTGTTATTTTAAAGTTATTTGGTGATGTTAAAACCTGACAGACAGGAAATTCTTGTTTCTGTGACCATTCCTGGATTTACAGTTTCATGAGGTTCAATGGCGAAGGCAAATTATTGCATCAAAACCATGTGTTTATGATCATTATCTGGTATTTATTCATGACGTGAGATTTATGCGGATATGAATCCTGAATAGTTATGTGTCCATTATAAGTTATATAAATTGTGTGCTTGTGTTTCTGTGGTTAACCATAAACAAGACATTAAGTCAAGTGACAGTCTTCTTTATATAGCAGAATCAATGTATGTGTGCCTGTATGGTCAAACAGCAGTTGTATTGACAATAATAAATGTAAATAAATGACTGCAATGCATGGTTTACACCCGACATGCTTAAAATGTACTTTAGCTTTATGTTTCACATTGTAAACATGTAACCAATTCTAGTGTAATAAAGTAAGTTTAGGCTGAAGCATACGAGGTTCAGTTCGCTGTTTTTTATGACACGATGTACAAATGTAATTCAATTGGGAAAATGTTATATTCCCAACCCCGTGATTCTTTATGGAGCATATCGGGTCAAAGCGGGAGCGTCCACAGACTTAAACAAATGTGGATGGGCTGTAAATAACACACAGCTCGCGGAATTTCCGGGTGGATACACGGAAGAGACCGGAGAGGTTTCTGTGCGCTACGTGGCCACCTGTAACAGCGGCTGACAGTCGTGATGGCTGCTGAAGTACAGCAGGTGTTTGACAGAGACGTCAGCGATAAAGACGAGACCGAAACCTCGTGTGAAAACTGCACTGATACCCAAACTAACGCGCTCCACACGGACTGTCAGTCGTGTGAGGATGAAGAAATACAGAAGCCTTTGAGTATGGAGAGGAACTGGGGTCTTACTTTAAAGGAACTCTATGGAATTGCGCTGAAGTTCTTTAAAGGTACAGAACTGTGTGTTAAGAAACATACGATAAAGAAGCGTACCTTTACTTTCTATTTCTCTTTTGTTTTCTGTGGCAAAAGGGCTGCTTTGACTTTCATATCTGTGTCATAAACGTGTGGTGTTTGTTTCCCTATCGCCGCGGTACTAAACTACACACACTGCTGCGCTGCAATAAGCGGCCATGCAGGAATCTGGACATGTCATTCAGCAACATTCCAGCTCAATACAGACATAAACAACCACATAATCTCCCAGGTATAAAAAAATCCCTGTTTAAGCATTGCAATGACGTACATTTTATTTTCTAACCTAGAGATGAATGGGAAAGCTTTCATTCCAACATATGAAGAAAATCTCCGTTTGGTTGCACTACATAAGCAAATCACACTCGGACCTTACGACCCGAAAGAATGTCCAGACATTGGGTTCTTTGATGTATTGGGAAATGACAGAAGGTAACTTACTGTATAAGTTAACACAATTTGGTTTAACGTAAAATGAGTTTATTCTAATAAGAAGTGCTGGAGTATAATGATATTACCTTCTGATAGCATCAAGTTTTCACCACAGTTCTTTTTGTTAGGGTGAGAAATACATTACTATATGCAAATTTGTGCACCTTCTGGGTATTGCAAACCCTATACAGATACTTCATTTACTTTTGTGTCTCTGCATCTCTCAGGAAAGAATGGTTAGGGCTGGGCAGCATGGCGAAAGAGGACGCCATGGAGGACTTTGTGAAGCTTTTAAACTCCTGCTGTAGTCTGTTTGCTCCTTATGTCACATCACACAAGATAGAAAAAGAGGAGCAGGAGAAGAGACAGTAAGTACAGTATTATTTACAGTACCAGCTCCTTATTTCTTGTAACAGCCATATTTGCTCATACTTGTAGGACGTCTGTTCATTTCGTATGTGTGTTGGTGTTTAGAAAGGCAGAGGAAGAGCGTTTGAGGCTGGAGAGGGAAGAAAAGGAGCGGCAGAGGTTGGAAGAGGAAGCATGTCGGAGGGAGGAGGAAGAGAGGAGGAAACAGGAAGTGGAACACAGGAGAAAAAATGAGGTCGAGAGGTTACAGATAGAGCGTCAAAAGTGAGTGTCAGCTATTCACAAACAGCTGAATGTGTTACTTAAAAACATGAGATTTATAAGCTCATACACTTTTTTCTTTTTCATACCTTTTTCAACGATTAAATGAAAAAAATTAAAAAGGGATAACCATCAAGTGAAAAGTATCAAAATGTATGTCAAAACGTACTGTTATAAAACGTTTTTTGAACTTTTTTTTTATTAAACATCAGTTTTTGAGAGTTGCTTGATTTGACACAAAATGTAAAGATGTCATGCATTTGTGGTATGCTTGTCACTACAACAAAACCTGCAAAATAGTTTTAAACAAAATTACAAAAGGCAATATTAAAGCACTATGCCAAATGACCTTTGCTGTTATTTATTTTCATAATGATTTTTAAATAACCGTAAAACTATGGTGTAATCTCAGAGCTCAGCTGGTTCTATGGACTGCAGTTTTGTTCTGAGGATGTTGTACTATGTTTTTGTATGTGTCTGTGTCTGTATAGACAGCAGATCATGGCTGTTTTAAACGCACAAACAGCTGTGCAGTTCCAGCAGTACGCCAGACAGCAACACCCAGATAATCCAGAGCAACAGCAGATACTAATCAAACAGCTGCAGGAACAGCATTACCAACAATACATGCAGCAGGCCCTCCGCTTGCAGCAGGTACCACTGAAGCTGAAACGTACCTTAACTTTTCCTGCTCCTGGGTTTGTTGTGAATGACTTTAATACTTGGTCTCCACTCATATGTCTGTGTGTTCAGATGGCCTTGCAGAAACAGCAAGAGGACCATTGTGTGACACATACACTGGAGGCCCCGCCCACTTCTGCCACAAATGATGCGATGTCCACCTGCAATCCCAGCAACCAATCAAATTCATCAGAAACTCAGGAACATCAGGTCAATTCATCAGGCCAGCTCCATTTGTTAACAGAAGGCAAACCAGGAGGTGTTTAATTTCCATGACAGTATTGAATATTGGAATAAAATATGTAAAACCTGTTAAAGAACATGTTTAATATCCATTTCATTCTGAATTTAAAACAGATGTACCTATTATGGCACCATCTACGTGGACACGACCTCAGATAAAGGAGTTTAAAGAAAAGGTGTTACAAGACAAGGACTCTGTGATCACAGTGGGCAGGGGGGAGGTGTTGATAGTACGAGTGCCCACCCATGAGGGGGGCTCACACCTCTTCTGGGAATTTGCCACTGATTATTACGACATCGGTTTTGGGCTTCACTTTGAGTGGAAGGACTTGACCACAACATCAAGCAACAAAAATTCAGAAGAAGTTGCTACTGAAACCAAAGAAGGCAAGAAGGCTTTATTTAACTAATAGATACATTTTGAATCAGGTTTTACTACAGTAGGAATGTATAGACATTTGCTATGATATTCAGGGCCTGGCTATGCCTGACTCATGAATGCTAATCAGGTTGTAAATAATTTGCCTAGTAGTCCTGAAAAATGCAGGGAACTTTGCACTACAGGTGCAACTTGAAATATATGAATTATTTCTCAAAAATATGGGGGGCATGAACTTTGTTGCTAAAGGTTACATATTACTACAACTTAAATAATGACTAAATAATTTTTTACAAGTTGCTGATTAATACTTAAAAACAGTGGCATTCCTTGAAGATTTGTGTCATATTCATTATTAATTTGATTGAATTATTTATTTAAGGGACAGCAGAGGTTGGAGAGAAAGTGGAGGAGTGCAGATTTCCTCTGGTCAGTGAGGTGGTTCCTGTTTCCCGCCGAGATAGCCATGAGGAAGTGTATGCGGGCAGTCACCAGTATCCTGGTCAGGGAGTTTACCTGCTGAAATTTGACAATTCCTTCTCATTCTGGAGGCCAAAGGTTGTCTATTACAGAGTTTATTACACCAGATAAACCCTGTGTCTCACAAGACCTGGTGTCAAATTCACACACAAACAGTTGCATTATTGGTTACAATCTGTTCAAAAGAAGCTTAACCATAGATTTATAATAAGCAATATGGTTACAACAATATGCTGTAGTATTCAAGCTCTTAAAATCCATCCTTTGTCTTGGAAATGAAGGTTTCGGTGTTGTTTACAAAGATATATGAATCGCATGGATTTGATCACATGGATCAAATCTTGAAACTAATGATTTGCACTACAAACATGTTTTTTTGTCTGTGTAAAAAAATTTCAATTATTTTTTATCATTGTTTTAGTGTGTTTAATCAATGAAGGAAGGGTGTGCGGAAATTCATTGTTAATTGATGTGATCGTTTTAGGCACTGAGTTATGGATCCCATCACATATTAAAATAATACTTTGGTTTATAGGATTTTTGTATGTTTAGGGTATTGGCTGGGTCAAAGCAATAGATAATAATTTTGACTTTATATGGTAAGATTAAATCTAATCTTAAAATAATTATTCTTTAATGTTTATATCAAAATTGTAACATCAACATTTTTAGTTGATTAACAGTGTGAAAGTTGCTTTGTATTTCTGAATGACTCAAAACTCATTTGTGTAAAGCCAAGTTTGTAACTTCCCTGTTTGACTTTCTAAGGTCAAATTCAAATATTTGGTGTGTTCTTTCGTTACAAGCACACATCTGTTCCAGTACAAATGGAACAGGAAATAATACTGTTGTTTGAACCATTTATATACCTGTATATAATTAAAAATATGCAGATACAAACCAGTTGTGCACTACAATGCCATCTCAACATATATTACACTAAACATTATAAAGTCTTATTAAAAATTAAATTGTCATCTTTCATTGAATGTCTTTTAATTCTCCAAAAATTGTGTAATAATTATGTGCTAATCTTTAGCAAGGTGTTATAATGTGACGCGACAAGGTGACGTCTCCATTTTTAATTGCATTTGTATTTTTATATAGTATAGCATGTCAATGTTCATGGTGTCATTATGTAATGTGTTGATGGTTATGTAGTGATAGTAATCAGTCATTTCTGTCACTTAATTTCAAGAGACAGAAATGACTGATATAACTTTTAACTTTAATTACTTAAGTACCTCAAGAGATGCAGCGATGTCGCAATAGGCAGGTCAATAATGCAATTTCCTGTGTGGTGATTATAGATACCTGCTTCCCGTTTAACAAATTCTAACTACAGTACAAACATAGTGTTGTATATGCATTAACAATTTCATCTGCATAGTGGAAATGAAGGATTGTACTACACAAATGTTTTGTTATCAGAAACACACACACACCTGCCTACAGTCCTTTACTGCTCTGTAAAAACGTAATATTCTTAGTCAGCTTACTAGGCCGCTTTGAATTGTATTCTGTGCCTCTAGTATTTTTACAAACCAAGCCATTGTGTACCCTATCTATAGTTCTCAGAATGGTTAGTTGTTGGAATGGTCTGTATAGGCCTGTAGGGTAGCTTGGTGGAATTTGACACTTTACCCACACTGCATTGGTCTTCATTCAGAATTTAATCACTAAATAGGATGCTGAGAAGAATTTTATTTGTTGTTAGCTTCCAGCTCTGAAATGTGTGTAGTCTATAGCTCTCACACAAGCTTTCTCACTGTCCAAAAACTCATTGCATATGACACTGCGTCTGTCTGCATCACTTTTTAAACAGTTAATCCTAAACAACAGGAATAAGGAAATCATTTTTAAACACTGAGGATATAGAGCAGAACCTAATAAATGATTTAAAACAGCAACTCTAACCTTTGGAGAGTCTGGAACAGGGCTAATGACGTTAGAGGAAGTGTTTTCTGTTAGAGACAGTGGCTCTGTAATGTTCTCACCACTCCTGAGAGATTCCATTAGTACAAAATGCCTAAGCACTAAAGTCTAAGCAATCAACCTACAGTTAAAGTCTAAGCAATCAACCTACAGTAAGGCACAAAACCAACCAATCAGATTTAGGTTACTGTAAACATGTATTAAAATTACAGTTACAAAATGCTTCTTTCTTACTAGTGATTGATTCATCAAAGCTAAAACTTACAGAGGAACTGACCTGTAATGGCTACAGATGCAAACACAAACAATGCTTTCAATACACACACGAGAGGGTAAACACAAGGTCATTTTGCATCTGTACACAAACGTTATGATTATTAGCTGCAAGGCTATTCAGAGGCTTAACCAGGACATGGCCTCTGATCTTTTGACACAGAAAGTGCAGCTGCAGCTCAAGCTGTTTCCGCAGCTCTTTCAAGCTTCCTCTGTCCACTCAGCCTGTCTGCACCAGCTCAGAAGACAAACAAGCAGGAATATAACTGGAAGAAACTCACCAGACAAAGAGCCAATCACTTAAATACCAGGGCATGCACATACTGCCAGACATGGGTAGCTTTAACACACTGCAAGCCACTTGGAACAAGTTTGTCAAATGCTAGCTCTGTATTTACTTAAATGAGACGAGGTTCATTTTGGATTCATCCTAGTGAAATGCTCCAAACTCATGGTCAGATGAACTATAAGGAAACCACCACTTTGGGGACCAACAGTATTTAAAGACTTGTGTACATCAAAGCCTCATTCTAACGGAAACTGTTTCGTTCAATGCATCTCAGCTGTTTACCTCCAGTGCCAGCACAACTCCAACATGCCTCAATTGTTGTTGTGTTGTGTGTTGTGTTGGGTAATTGCTTGAGCCGGAGTTTGGAGCATATTCGTAAGAACTGATTGACAAACTCTTTTTTCCTGATAAGTTGTTTGAAATAAAATTTGTCATGACCCATATTTTATTAAAAGAAACATTAAATTAATTATATTACGTTAATCATCAACCAGACAGTAGAAGGTTACACTTCACATTTTCAATCCTTAACATTAAAAATAAATATGTAATGACTACAGCTTTCATAAAATATAACTTTGAAAATGAAACATATAATATAACTTTTTTGAAAGTTTTACTTTCATTTGCAGTCTTGGTCTTAGAGAACCTTAATTTTGACCATAATACATTCTATTAATTACCATAAGACAAGACCTGCTTAAGAAGCACAGATGAATAAAGCATTAAAAAGAATAAAACATCTATTAGAAACATCCACACATATTTACGTTAAAGTGAATTAGTGATAACTTAAAGGCAACATTGTTAGATCCTGATTAGATTTCAATGTAATGAACATTTTGTTTTGGTAACATCAGAAAACATTTCTTTTGGTAACAAATGATCTGATAAATACATCAAGCCTCAATTTTATCATGACTATTTGGATTTGTTCTTTGACATATATTACTAACTTCAAACTATAGAGTGCAAACAAGCCAAAGTGACCATTTCTATAAGTTAAGGTTGCACAGTGTCAATGATGTAATAATACTGATGTATTCTCATAGCTGTTCTGTGGTAGATAAGCCCATAGTATTCTCTGTGGTACAGTATATCATATGCTGGGAATTTTGGGGACATCTTGACTGTCAGCAAGGTTAAGCTTTTGTCTAAAGCATTATAGTTAAGGATTTAGAAATGTAAAAGTTTGAAACTTCTTGAATTTGACAAACTTAAGAACAATTTTGGTAAACCTTTCTTTCAATTATTAGTAACCAATGGTGTCATTGTGATACATTAGATCTTACAAGGAATCATTATAGGTCTGCAGCGTATAGGAGGGACTATAACTGTGGCCCCAGTACTACATATAAATATGCTTTGAAATGAAGAAAATGCACAGTAAAATGTCACTCAGCTGAAAGCCAACAACATAATGCTGAACCCACTGAAGGATACATTGAGGAGCTCAACTCTTCCAGCTAAATGAAAAAAGTGGAGAAAAAAACTTCATTAGACTGACTAGACAACGTATGAAGAAACACTGCATGTGAATTGATATCACCTTACATTTAATAACAATTTATCCATGTTAGTGTCATACGCTGACTTCCTCTGATCTTCCGGCATCTCATCCACTTCTCCATACAGGTCAAAGTGAAGGCGAGCCAGTGTTTCCTGCATTTCCCGCACATGCTCCATCTGATCGATGGAACACTCATTACCTGATTCAGACGAAGGAGTTCTGGTTGCAAATCTGTTAGAAACTCTACACAGTGTAACAGTTCAAGTATTATAGGTCCTCACCAAAGGCTTGTAATTTTCCTGAGTGGAAGTCATTAAGGAGGCTGAGAAGTCCTTTCTCCATTTCCTGTACATCAGACACATCTGTGAGGAACGAGTGCTGGATGTTAGCAGATTGGTTATTCTTACCAGGCTGACTCTGGGGCCTGGGCTTGTCTCTCACTGCCCTACAAACCACAAAACAAACAAATAAATAATACAGCAAATACACGGTTCATTTAAGTTATATGTGCATTTCTACAGTGTAATTCATCATTTCTACTGGGAGAATGATATGAGGACTCTGACCTGCGACTCTTGGCCCTCTGGCTTGAGTGAGACACTACACCGCTGACACCAAATGACCTGCTGGTAGACGATGAAGGTTTTCTGGCAGTAATCGGATGCTGGTTCTGGTTGGAAGGCGGCTTTGGGCTTTTGCGTTTCTTACTCTTTTCCTCCATTTCGTCACCCAAATTATCTAGAGAAAGCAAATGAATGAATGAACAGGCTGTTTAAATGGATTCTCCTTTTAATTTCGCTGTTATTTACGAAAATGGTAATAATACGCAAATCCTAATCCGCGATTTTAACGTTAATAAACGTTTTGCCAGGAACATGTTGGCAAATGTTGGAAGCTTGGAAACATCAAACTAGAAAACAGATTGAACATAAATATTGCCGGGTGCTATCAGCGGGTTTTACGGCCGTAAACTATTTTAATATAACACCATACTGTATAATGTTTGCAAGACTGTCCAAGAAGTAAGACTGTCCAATGTTTGCAAGAAGTAATGCAAGAAATATATATTCGATCGCACTCAGGTGTAATTTTACCGCACTAATGAAGACTCCAGTTCTTACAACGACGTGTTATCCCGACTGAAACACATACTCGACTGTATGCTTTAAAGTTACGACACACCAGACCAGCGACTTTACGAAAGGCACTTCCTAGTTTTAGACGTCATGCCAATGACGTCAGTACGCAGTGCATCAACTAAAGCATGTTGAATTGACATGCTGAATTTAATTTTTAATGAATTTATCTACTTCTTTTTAAAAAAACCACTAAAGAATCTACAAAGTTTGTATTATTTGTTGCCTAAAACAATATGAATTTATTATATTTTACCTCTTTTTCTTATCGTAGTTTATTTTAGTATAATTAAACATCTTCATGCAATGTACAAATACAAATATAATCTAACAGAGAACTGGAAAGAGATTTGTTAGTTTGGATTTATATGTGCGCTTGCATGCAGAAGAAATTGTCTTTGGTTATTGAAACATCTAGTACAAATCCAAATATAACAGCAATATACATGATTATAGCATTTGTGAGTAAAGAATATAAAGAATTAAAAAAATACTAATAATTGGCCAAAAACATTTTTTCTGTTTATTCCATAAACGATATATAACATAATAATAATATCATTACTAATCACATAGTATTACATTAGCATGCATTTTCTGTCAAACACGTTGTCCACCATCTGTCCTTTCCGCATCTGAAGTTATTAATAAATACATTTATTTTTATACGGCTCTCGTTCCTTTTCGACGCATGCGCACTACGTCATCTGTCATATGACTGCACATGCGCACCATTGTCGATATTCGTCTAAAG
Source organism: Yasuhikotakia modesta (assembly GCA_036877545.1). Lineage (NCBI taxonomy): Eukaryota > Metazoa > Chordata > Actinopteri > Cypriniformes > Botiidae > Yasuhikotakia > Yasuhikotakia modesta. Next base: position 20,995 of record JBAJNP010000034.1, read on the forward strand.
GAATTTCAGGGAGTTTGAAGCTGCGGAACAATAAACACACATTAAAGACTCAGAAAGGATACCGACCCTCCGTTTTATCAAACTACTATCCTGGACTAAGTAAGTAGCGTTAAAAGGTTGGGGTCCAGGTTTCCTTCATCGTTTAAATACTAGAACATGAACTACATGATAATGCGTTTCTACTTCCCCAAAGCGGAATTGAGTACGTAGCTCTGTATCTTGCACTGAGACCAACTACAGCCTTAGATAAACACACTTTACCAATAACTTAGGGATAAAGAAGATCGTATGCCATCAAGAGGAAACCGTAAGTATACGATACAAACGTAGATGGTGGTGTTGGGTGCCTGGAAACTTGGCAAGATCTGAAGAACTTTCCAGCTTTCAAGATACTAACTTTATTAACACGTTTTTTAAACCTTGTATTTTCTTCCTGACATTGATAATTCATGAATAGCATTGCTATTTAACTGTCCGGGTTTTACTGCCTGATAAGATGAGCTTTTACTGTTTAGGAAACAGCTCGGATTTCGTGAATGTTGATGTGCTTTGGGAGATTTTGTACATCTTAAAGATTGTAAACGTGGAGGTATATTATAGCTTCTCGATCTTGGTCCAGATGGTGCTGATCAGTGTGTGTAATAGACATTGAATGTGCAGTGAAGTGTTTGAGACTATGAGGTAATGTCCTGACCTCGGGAAACCGGTTTCTGTTTCTGTTACACATTCTGAACTGTGTAGTTCCAAGGCGGTGTTTTCCATAAGAGCCTCTTCAACAGAGGAGGTTCAATCATATGAGGTTGGACTCATGTTAATCCTCGTAGAAACACTCTTGTTGAGCTGTTTTGAATTGGGATTTGTTTAACTTAGGAAAACACAATTAACACCCAGAGAACTGGGTTTGCTTTGCTTGTTGATAGTTGCTGCATGTGGAAACAGGAAGGAGGTGTAGAAATGAAGGGAAAGACATGAAAGATCTGTTTCCTGTGTGCAGAAGGACCTAATTCCATACTTTACTGTACCATAAAAAGTTTGTTGCCCCTTTTACTGCAGTTTTATTAAAGTATATGTGATGATTGTCCTGTAAGCTTTAACAGTTAAGTGTTAGTAGAGATGCATTACATGCATTTGTCTTGTGTTATAGCTTTAGTGTTGGCAATAACAGCGTCTTGTGGTGAACACATGGGTTTCAAGATCATCGTAGAAACATCACACATCTTTTATATGTCACACCCTCTGTTTACACTGCACATTTTGAAGTCTTTTAGTTGGCACATACATGATAAACATTTTTACTTAACGTAATTGAAATAATTTGTTACATATGGTTGTGTTGTTTAAATCAGGCATGTTTCACTCCTTGTGTTCTGTAAGGTTTAATCCTTTAAACAGCATTTTAAACAGTTTTTTATGTCTTTGCCATCAGTTTCGTGAAATGATTGACAACACCTTTCATACTAAATTGTTTCTTTGCTTTTTTGAATTTCAAACTGATTTTGAAAATATTAGTTCACCCAAAATTGAAACCTCCTGAATGGAACTGAAATGTTTAATGTTAAATGTGACATGTACTACATTTATAGAACTTTCTGTTTCTGTTTTTTTGTCCAATTTTGAGTGAACTATCCCTTTAAATTCTAGGTGATAGATGGGGATGCAGATTGTATGTTTGTTTGAGTATAAATGACCTTCCAACTTTGACCCTCAGACCCCAGAACATTGAGCTTAAAGCCAACGGAGGAGCGGCAACCTTTGACACCAGCAAAATGGCAGACATGACAGCAGAGGAGATGGTGTATCGAGCCAACCAGGTTACAGATGAGGTATGCTTGTCATCTGTCACAATGAACATTGAACAAAAGAATAATAATTGTTCAACTTCAAACACAAGTTTTCTTGTATCACTGAATTCTGTATCTTTGCATTTCTTTCTTGCTTATAACCTTTGCATTTTCTTTCTTGCCTATAACCTTCTTTCTCTCTTTTCCTTGCTGCCTCTGAAGGGATTCACATGAGACAATGTGATGATAAAGACTAATAACATGAAAGGTTCTCCTTGCTTGTGCACCACAGCATGGGTGACTGGGGGTAAAATTATAGATTCATGTGCCCTCCACTCCTTCATTCAGTCATTATGTGATGGTGTTTAAGCAGAATATTCCAGAACAAAAGTGGATTAATGATGGCTGAAACTAGGGCTGTGCAGTCTGTGTGAGAAATATTAAGCCATACTGTTTTTTGTTATCGCTCAGCCCTAGAACCACAATCATACCTGTTTGCCTCCTCAACTTGTGTTCATTTGCATGGTTAAATCACAAAACAAAGGCCTTTCAAATGTCTCCCATCCCAACACAATATGTGTATGTGTAACAGAATAGGTACTGCATTTCGTTACCATAGTAATTGACTAGCTTTCAATTTTGGTCATTTTTTCCAGTCACTTGAAAGCACCAGGCGGATGCTACAGATGGCAGAAGAGGTACGCGATCCAGTAAAACTTGGATGCTTTTACAAAATGTTTCCTGTTATTTTACATGTAAAACAATCACCACTGCCCCTAATTCCAGGTCCCCTTGTAGACTGGAACCTAAAGCATGTGTGTGTTTTCAGAGCCGGGATACAGGGGTCAAAACCATGACCATGCTGGATGAACAGGGAGGTGAGTGAGTTCTGCTTCAGTATATCAATGGTCACAAGTCCATCCATGCAGTAAATCGTATCTGTAAGGCTATGAGATGATGACCCTGCCCAGCAAGATTGTCTTATTGGATTTTGTTTTGCTCAGAGCAACTCAGGCGCGTGGAACAGGGAATGGACCAAATCAATCAAGATATGAGACAGGCCGAGAAGAATCTCACTGATCTGTCCAAATGCTGCGGCTTGTGTGTGTGCCCATGTGACAGGTTGATTATTAACTCACCTTCTGGCTCCTGGCTTGGGTTTATGTTAGATTAGCTGCCCATATTAATGCTGGAGAGTTAAACAGGAGTCCTACATGTATCTGCAATCTTTCAGAGTGACGTCCATTGAGCATGATGGCCGGTATAAGCGAACTTGGGGCTCAGGGGGTGACAGCTCCAGCGCAGAGAGGGGTGTGGTATCCAGCCAACCAGGTGGTGTCCGCAATGGTCAGGCCGTTTCTGGTGGCTCTGGGGCTGCCTCCGGTCCCTACATCAAGAGGTGAGAGAAAAAACAATAAAAACCACTATGTTTTCTTTACTGGGAGTTGGATGTTACATTTGAAGCTAGTATAGAGATGGAATAGACAAAATTACAGAAAATCAATCTTACAAGAACTTTGTGTCAACTGAAAAACAATGTTTTATTATTAAATTAGTTAATAGTTTTAGACGTGCTTATAGCTGATTTATACACCTGACAGTTTACTTAAAGCGAAACTTTATGGTGTAGTTTCTATTTTTTATATTCTTGTATTCTTTGTACCTCTCATTGACGTTTATTCTTTCATTTAAGGGTCACAAATGATGCACGGGAAGATGAGATGGAGGAGAATCTGGATCAGGTGGGCAGCATCATTGGGAACCTGAAGAATTTGGCGCTTGACATGGGCAATGAGATCGACAAACAGAACAAGACCATTGACCGCATCAATGATAAGGTAAAGTGTGTAAGAGGGCAAATCCAGTATATTCTGGTGGGGTGCTTTAAGGCTTAGTGCATTTAGATTATGAAATGTAGTGTTGTGCCTGTCTCTTTATTACATGTATAATCAAAATCATTTTATTCATTATTTCAGGCTGATATGAATAAAGCTCGCATTGATGAAGCCAACCAGAGAGCCAACAAACTCCTTTAAGCAATGGACTGTTTAGACATGTGATTGTTATGGTCTTATTACACACACTTTCTGCTTCATTGCAGCAAAGTAGTAAAATTCTTACAATGCCACTTGTGCCTTTAATTGCATATAGATGTTCTGTTGGCAGTAGATGGACACACACACAAATATATATATATACATAGTGTACAATCAAGTCTTTACCCAAACATGTGACATATATGCTGGAAACACAGTGTGCAGCTGTGTCAGTGCACTCACTGATGGTGTCTCATTTCTGGGAGATACTGGTGACCGTTTTAACCATTTATCTCCCTGCACTTAAGTCAGCATGACTTAATGTTTCACTCATTTAAATGTGGGCCTTAGACTTGTTAAAGAATGTTTAATGTGCTTGTATGCTGCCCTTATAGCCTTTGATTTGGGCTAATCTTATGATATTTGTTTATGTATTTTTCTGTTTAGCTGTTTCTGTGACTGATAATACTCATTAAATTATCTTAAGACATTATTGGACCTTGTGAAGTTACAGTTAGTCCTGCTCAATGTTTTAGGGGTATGTATGGCGTCCGGTTAATAATGGCATAATTTACCATGCTATACAGCAATTGCAATAGGCTATTTTGGTATATATGTTTTATTTCTAATAAAGCAAATATAGTTCCTCCTTTTTGTCATGGCTTTTTGTTTACAATGAGGTGTGTAGACCTGTGGTTACCACTATAATTGTTTGAGATTTGAGGACCTTATATGTGTGTACATTACAAGTTTTGTATCACTGTACGAACTAATGATCTCTGAATTGTCTCAGAAAAATGTTTTAGTGAATTATTATTAGATCTCTCACCTACGGTGACCCTGAAGGGTAATTGAAATTCACAAACCACAAAAACAAGAATAGAAAACGGCAAATATTAAATGTATTTTGTTTCCTGATTTGCTGTTTTTAAATTTCATTTGCACTTCAGGGCCACCGTATCGGCTCACCAATAATGATTTGCTAGCTACTGGGCTTGTCAGGGTAGCTTTAGCCTCAGCCGCTGCCCTTCTGCCTTCATAATTTGAGGTGCATTAAAGTACAAAAATGATAGACTAACTTTTAGTTTGTAAGTCCTTTGAATGTACTAGGCTTATTTTTTTCTTATTTCAACGTGTCATCACGCTTTCCAAAGGCAATGTTGTTTATGGTTATTTGCCATCTAAAAAAGAGCCTATTTGTTTATGTGTTAGTAATAGTGAACTTGTGTAGTTTGTGTAAATTTTAAGAGCCAGAGGAAAAGTTCCACAACATTGATTGAGCCGCATAAGCAAAAAGTAAGTAACTCTATTCCAATCCACCTGTTCGCTCAAACCTACTGACAAGGTCATATTGGTGAAATCTCTCATTCTCTCTGTTTCTGTTTTTAGAACAACTGGAGCAAGAGATCGATGAAAGTGTGAAGAGAATCTGAATGAGCAGGTTGGCTATGTGACTGCATCATTAACATTATTATGTATTACATAAGGGATTCATGTGCAACCCTTAAATAATCTCTTTCACCTCAAGTCAAAATGAACCCCTACAGTGTAATCTGGACACCGAGGGGTGTTTGTTGCAATAATGAGAGACATTATGGAGTGAAATAAGAGACAAGCTGCACAGTTATGTATAAAGTTTTATATCATGTATCAGTTTCGTGGGTCGATAATTAATTATAATTTTTTACATTTACAAACGTAAAACCAAACATCAAAGATGAAATCTTAATAAATATAATCTATATTATACAATAAGTCTTAGGGTCTTAAAAAAATGCCTTTCGTTTTAATTCATTTGATTAAAGTCAAACAGAAGGGTTTACAGGCTCAGTGTGTGACTGTTTAAATCGTGAGCTGGCATTTAAACATTTGGCATTTGACAGTAAACATTTGTTTACTTCTTAACTCTAAATTCTGCCCTCTGTTGTTGTTCTCTTTAGTAAGCACAGATCACTTTAACATGCTACAAAGAAAGCCTAACTAAGCAATAGAGAAGACCACTACCAGTATATCTTAGGAGCATGTAATTATATATGACATTCTTTAGACAAATGCAGGACTATTAAGTAATTGTAAAAATATGAGAAGGATTTACCAAAGATTGTTAAACAAATCATTATAATGATCGTCATAATAAAGCATAATATCTTGTTATAGATTAAAATAAAGCATAATACGTTGTGTTTTACTAGAAAGGACATTGGCACCTTAAAATGGAGGCCTGGTCCGTCCAATAGAGGGAGCTGTTAGACTGCTTTTAATTCTAACCACGACATGATTCAGAAAACGGAGGTTTAATGGTTTGGCATTTATTCTTCCCATATAAAGCGTATCTGTGGAGAATTTCCTAAACCCCTTTTTTAATGGGTAGGAACACACAATGTTTGCAGTTGTAGTCAGAGATGTAGTTGTAGTCACCGGGCGTTTTGCATATTTTTAGCTGGTTTCCAACCCACCAGTTAATCCACAGAAGGTGGATGTCAGCTCAATGTCCCACACAGAAAAGTGACACAGAACAGTTAACTGAACAAATGCAGCAGAACTTAAACTGTTTTTCTAGCAACATGGAGAAAATGATCCAACGCACCACAAATTCTGTTGCCCAAACACAGAATCTGAGTGTGGCCTCCTCCACAGTTTTTGTGTAGTTTACAAGAACTGGTGAGGTTACAGATCATTTCAGAACATTTCTTTTTTAATCATACTTGTCTGTTAAATTAACTTTTTCTGCTTCATCTAAAAAATGACAAATTTGTATTTGCAACATTTGAGGACACTTGATGTTTTATTTTCCATCACACACAATAACATTCACTATATACAATTCATACATTTATCTTAATGTGTGATGTATGTATATATATATATATATAAAATGTATATACTATAGCGTGTGTGTGTGTGTGTGTTATATATACATACATTACACACTAAGATAAATTAACCGAAATATTTGTGTCAAGGATGCTGTGAGCCTGGAGACTGTTGTGTACACCATGGCTGGCTGAAATATGTGATATGAATAAACACTGCTCATAAACGGCAGTTGAGACAGCAGACTGGCTTAAAACAAGTTGATGTGGTTTTCCAGAAACGCTTTTCCTTACGTCATGACCTAACAAGTACCTAGTTTGTTTACATGGTACCAAATCCTAACTTGATGCCTTTTAGATTCATTCCTGTTAAACATATAATAGGACTACACAGGGACGTGCAGGGAGTTATTTTACATGGAATTTCCAATGTACCATGTGTTCATCTGGTGTTGAGCAAATATATACGTTCCTAAACTGCTGAATATTACAATCTTTAGGCTATAAGAAAACAGCTACACTCTTCCTGCCTGAATGCAGAGCTACAGTGATTTGGGAAGTTTCATGGCTGTGTTTCTGCTGAACTGGCAGCAGCTGTGAGAGAGTCAAGTGGAAACAGTGACTTGGTCTTCTGGACAGAGGAGTGAGTCAACCCCAACCCCCTTTAAGATTCCATGGCAGTCATCATTTAAGTTTAGAACCTCTGAACTGCGCCCCCTTTTCAACTTCCTCCCACAAAAATTCTCTTGCTTTGAAGACCCACAGCAGCACATTTGCACATCTACTATACACAGTTTATTAAGTTTTAAAGCATGTAGTTACTATTATTGAACAATTACTAATATATCACAATGGAAGTGTATTTCACTATATGAAATGATAGTAAAGTGAGTTCAAGGTGATGATCACATCTTCTGTGAGATCACTCACTTGTGGAAGTCACACCTCATTAACAGGAAGCATCTGTAGCAAGCTCTCAGGTTCACAGAACACTTACAAACACAGGCAGGTTCACAGGCACTTACAAACATACATCTGTAATGTTTAAAGTAAATACAAAGTACATCTAAATGCATTAGGATTTCCAGCATTAAGTATCCTAAATTTACAATAACTTTTACTGTATTTATCTATTCTGGTATATGTATATAAAAATATTGCTGTTCAGTATTTGTTTGTTTAATGTTTAAAATGTGCATGTACAAATTAACATTCACCAAGATTTATAAATGTTGTGTTTTGTTCATTTATAGAGAACGTTTAGTTTACTACTGTATTGACTAATGTTAGAGATCTTGTGAGACCCTCATTTCATGTTTTTCTTTCTTCAGTTGACGTACTGGAAGTTTGACCCTTTAAGTTTTTTTAAATAGCCACAATCGTGATGTGTCACTTGTGCTCTGTTAGGGGAGGGACATTTTCATTCAACAAAGTATTTAAGACAAAAGAGTAATTTTTAAGAGTCATTAACAATTTCTGTCCTCAGGAAGAGAGCGACTGTGCACGTCTGAGTTAAAAAAGTTAATTTGTCAACATTTAGATGTAGACTAGCAGAGATATAAATACAGACACCTCAACACTGAAAGGTATAGAGCTACATAAGTCTAATTTTACAAACAAACAACAACTCATGCAGTAGTACTGAGAAATCGTATGCATGGCTGATCCCATTTGTATTCAAATTATTATGCTGGTAACGTGTTGATAACGTAAGTTCTTCATGTTTCTCAATCTTCAATGAAATATTCTGTTCTTGAATTCAGAGTCATCTGTCCCCTATAATGCAAACACAAAACACAGCCTTCAAAAGTGCAGTACACTTGGCGCCATCACAAAAATGTCCGCCATTACGAATGCTCTCAGACATGCATTTGTTATACAGACATCTGCAGTGTCCCATGAAGATGTTTTTTACAGATATTATGAATGCCGCGAATTGGAGCATTGGAAGAGGGTGGGGTGGATGGCATGCTGTACATTCCTAAAAGTAAAACCAGCCACATGTTGGACAGCAAAACTTATGGAACTTCTTAGAGTGTTTCTAAGCATCTGGAGTTGTTTAAGTTCAAACATGTTCAGACTCTGGGGGAGGGGAGGGACGTTTACTCCTCACAGCTCTGTTTCTGGGCCAAACACATCTGCAAACATTGTTTATGCCATGATTGCTACAAGACAATGAAGGGAAGGAGTACGTAGCATATTAGCATCTGAGGTTCATTCTGCAATTTGAGACGACACACCGTGTTTGTGTGAGTGTGTTTATGGTTAGGGGGGTGGTAAAGGGTTGGCTGACCACCCTGGACAGCCCCTTCCTGACTGCATAGCTGACAGGAAGTTTAGAGAGAATACGAGTGAAAAAGGAGACATGAATTTTTCTGTTTCTGCCTTTTTGGTTTGTCTGCATCGTTTAGATTTTGTCTGCCCTCGTCCGCAATAGGAGGAAGAACCAACCGATTGGGAAAAACACAAAAGAGAAAAATAATAACAGGAAAGAGCTGACAGAAGATGAAGCACAACTGTATTTAGGGTCGTTTTGTGGGAGATTATTTGTGACGCGAAGGGACTTAGCGAAGAATGTTGAGTGTTTGCCTCTCTGAATGATGAAAACAGCTGTTGGGACTCAGAACAGTGAAGCATCTTGAGAGTAAGCAGCCGCATACACATACACCCACTCAGAATATATATATATATATGTGTGAGGATTTACTGTTATATACCTCTGTTTGGCTGTGGGTGTGCTTATTAAACAAAAAAGTATAGAAATTAGCATAGTCTTTAAATCATGGCCACAACTTTGAGAACCATAAGTTGAGATCTTTGCTAGGAGGCTGAATAAAGCCCTGTAGGCATATACACTTTTTTTAAAGTCACAATGTTATTTAATCTGCAAATACCTATATTAACAAACTTGTTCACACATTATTTAGTACGAACCAGGGATGGACAGGGTCCAGATATAAGAGTTGGTCACTGTATTGATTTATTAACCAGTAATCTTGGCGGTAATCTGCCAAGTCTCTCTTGTTATTTATGTAAAACTGAAACATGGAAATGTTAACTTGAACTGTAACAGTTACCAACATTTGCAGAGTAAAAAATAGGTCACAGAATAAGGAATAAGGTTTTATTTATTGACATTAGTTAGTGCATTGGATAACATGAACTAACAATGAACAGTATCTTTTTACAGCATTTCTTCATTTTTGTTAATGATAGTTTAAACAGTTTATTGTTCATTCATGTTAGTTCATTGTGCCTTAATGTTAATAGATAAAACTTTTGATGTTTAAAAGATCTGTAAATATGGAATTAACATAAACTAAGGTAGTTACTAACTAATGTTAAGATAATTTAGGCTATTTGTAAAGTGTTACCCCATACGTAAATATTTATGATGTGCAGATATAAAACTGCATGCAGTTTTTCATTTAAAAATGTGCATAAATGTTCTAGTTTCTTCAGACACATTAAACTTGTAGATGGCCACAACACAAATCAACCAGTAACAGTCTCTATATGGTCTACATGCTCTATTAGTAATGTCAAAAATAATGTTAATATACATGTTGTGTGATAAAATATATAGGTTTTTCTTGCAGTCAGCAATGGAGGGGCGTGTGTACACTAAAATATGTTATACAATATCAAGGATAGTTAAACCATGAAAGGGATTTTTGGGCAGAGAGTGGCATTGATAAACTACATATGAATATTTTCATCTCCAGCTTCATCTGAAAAAGCTGACACTCCCTATTTCACAATTCAGTCGTATTGGCACATTTATTGCAATCACATGACGTTATGATGTGAACTCATGTTTCATGGAAAGAATTAGGCACAGGCCAAGACTTCTGTTTTTTTCCTCCTGTGATGTTTGAGTGTCTCACAAGTTTTACTTTACAATTGCAACATGTTGAGAATTTTAACACCTTTGTTGACCACAGATGTGCTGGGTTTTCTCCTTTTTTTGTCACACTAAGATTTAAGTCTGATCTTTCTTATGTTAACAGGGTCATCACTGAGGTCTTCTAAATATATTCTTCAGATGCACTATGCTCTCCCCTGCTCCTTCCACAGCACCTCCTGTTCTCTCCAAACCCTCCTCCCCTACCATTCCCTCACCTCCTCCAGCATCATTCCGGCCTCAAACCTCTCCTCTTTCCTCATCTGCTTCTCTCACCCTGACTTCTAATCCAAACTTCCCTTTGGTTGATATCTCCTCCTCTGACACTCCCCCTATGCCTTCACCTCCACCCTCATGTATACAAACTTCTCCACCTCCACTCTCACCATCCATTATCTCCAAACCGTCTCCCTTTCCACCCCAGAAACCAATGTCTCCTCAGGTCCCAAAGCCACCCCTTCCTGCACAACTCCCTTCTGCACTTCCAAAGATCTCCACACCCTTAGCTAGACCACCTCCTCCGGTAGCTAGGCCCTCATCTCCACCTCAACCCAGACCTCCTCCCCCAGCCTCTAAACCACCTACCACTACATCTCAAGTCAGCAAGATCAAGTCAGTGGTTCCTGGTATCAGCATCCTGGAGAAGCTGATTAAAACATGTCCAGTGTGGCTTCAGCTTGGGATGAAGCAGGAAAGAGCCACAAATATACTAAGAAAGGAAACACCTGGGGTAAGAGAGTGGTCATATTATGTATAACTTATACGGATACGTTTTTAAAAGGTATGAAGGTGCTTCATGATGTCATCGAAGAAGCCTTTTGGTTATCATCTGTAGAAATGTTCACAAAAGGTTCTTTTTAATGGTTAAAGGTTCTTTAAACTATAAAAAAGGTAAGAAAAAATTCTTAACATTTAAGAACCTTAATTGGTCCTTCTATGGCATTGCTGTGAAGAACCTTTTAGGAACCTAACATTGAGTGTAGATCATGCAATGTTAGATAAAACTAAAGATTTTTAGTAAAACTAAAACTAAGGATAAAAATGAAAAATAATTTAACTTTTTACAACCAATTGTTAACAACAGGGATGCTAGAGTAACAACAGCGATGCTAGAGTGTTAGAGTAACAAAAACAACTAATTCCACTTACAAAACAGAACCAAATTATTTGTTCAAATCATTTAATTTCTTGGAGAAGGACATCATTAATGAATTGGTTAATGATAATAGAAAATGACAGGACAGAATGTCATTGTCTTTCAGAACATAAAACAAACTCTAATTATTAAGTTAGAAATATGTTTTCCAAGGAATATGGGAACATTTTAATTAGAGAAAGAGAGAAAAAAAAGAGAAATCATCTGTGAAATATCTTAATCATTTGCTTTTTTTTTAATTTTGCTATCATTTGTTAGCATAACAAATACATATCTCCAGGGCAACATCTGCTCAGTGCCTCACACCTTTATTAACTGTGAGGCTGTGATGAAATAATACTAGCTAATATGATTTCAATTTTCACATTTTTCGTGTTAATTAGTATATAATGTTACTGCTGTATATTAAGACATATATGGATATTTTAACTGACATGAGTCCATATTAAACTTCTGTAAACAATATTTTTCTATAAACTTTCTTTAAACTGACCTCAATGTGCTTGTTTCTGTACACAGATATTTTTAGTCAGGCGAGATGTGAGTCAGAAGCCAATGATGCTGTCAGTCCGTCTTCCTGACCAGCTGGGGGAGCCGCAGGTCAAAGAACTGACTGTGAAGGAGGAAAAGTCCTGTGAGTTGTTTTGCATTTGGAAATGAGTCTTGTTTTGAATTGATTTGGAAAACTTTATGCCTGGAATGCCTTTGTGCCAAACACAGACCCACACACAAGTGTATTTGCATACAGACCTCAACACATCCACTCAGACAGGCCCATGCACCAGCGCATTTGCATACATACCTGCAGCTCAGTCACTCAATCAGCACGTTTGAATAGTGACAATGCACAGAGACATTAACAGGAGGTAAGGTCTGGCGGTGGGGCTGTGGGCTGCAGGTTTCCTGTCCCCAGCACCTGACTGCAGTTGTTGCTACAGGATGTCCTACAGTAGCCACTTATAGCTTCATTTCCTGGTTTGTTTGTGTCTGCATAAGCATGTGGTCACTTTTCTTGACAGCTTTATCTCATAATAAAAATACTGTCCCGTTGAGCGTTTGAAAAGTAATCTCAGTTTCTGTCAGGCTGAAAACAAGTCTGAAAAATTATCTTGTTTCTCCCTTTCTTTTTGGCCAAAAAACACTTTATTTTAAGTGAGGGACAGTCAGTTTGATAAATTTATTTACACATCCCAATTTATCATTACCATAGAAATTGCCAAGTGCTTTGTTTTTCTATGTCAGGAGGTTATAAGTCACAAAAACATATTTTATAAATATATGCCGCCAATAAATTGAAAATAACACCTTTGTTTCTTTCACATGCTACAGTGCTTTACCTTGAAGGGTCGGTTCTGGTCTTTGAGAACATTTTTAAACTCATTGCTTTCTACTGCGTAAGCCGGTGAGCCTGAAACCACGTTTCCTTCATACATAAATATCTCATTTAGCGTCTCCCAAAATATTCAAAGCTTTCATGTTTATTATGCATTCAGGGACATTCTGCCTTTTCCTCTAAAGTTACCTGAGGTCATCCTCCAGGTAACTAAATATGAGGACATGGAGGTGATTTCCTCGCTTGGTTCAGGTAAGACACAATGGTAGACATGTTTGTTTCCTTTTAGCCTGATTAAGTTTAGGCGTAGTGTCCCATGATGCTCATGGGAAATTTATAAAAATGCTTAAAAGCTAATAGCTGTTATAAAAGCTAATAGACACTTTTTCCCTTAATGTAGTCATTAAGTGCAGCTTAAAATGTTTCGTGGTTGTTTGTTTTTGCCACCACACACTACAGCAACAACGTTTTGAAGAAGTTGGTTACCTGGTTGTTTAAAGTTTCAGTAGCGCTAATTTAGATGGTGGGAAAGAAATGTGCATGTAAAACTGTGCCTGCATATTTTAGCAACATACAAAGTTAGCTTGTAAATGTTGGATAATGCTAACATGAATGTTTTTGTCACACAGAGTTCTGGAGTTCAGCTCTAAATAGTCATGAGGAAGTGGAAAATGTTGGTGGCAGTGGTGGCACTTTGGATAGGCAGGGGCAAAGTAGTTCCTGTGAAATTCAGCTTTCCATTGGCAGTGACCGGCTTTGGTACGTCAACCCAATTTTCATTGAGGAATGCAGCAACAGCGGGCCGCCCACCTCACCTACTCCGGTCTTAAGAACCCAAAGCCTCAACACACCAATCCAAGCCCCACCCAAATATAAAAGGCCGCCACCCCTGCGTCCTCGCCCTCCAAGTGCACCTGAGTGTTCACTACAGCATGCATCAGCCAAGCCCACAAAAGGGGAGTTCAAGTCAGCTCTCAGTTCTCCTCCCCCTTTAAGCCAGAAAGAGGAAGGAAGTGACTATGAGCGTGCAGAAAGAGAACAAGAGCAACAGGGAACTCCTGCCTCAGGCATTGAGTCTGACACAGTCAAGCCAGCTGTCTTACAGCCAACTCAGGGCAAAGGCAGCAAGCAGCCTATTTCACATAGAGTACCTCCAGTACCAACCCGGCGCAGGCTATCTGAAAAACAACCATCAGAGGAAATGATGCAGCAGGAGGTCATCATCAGCACCTCCACTGAACCAGAGACAGAAGACAAAGTTCCTGTAGCCTCTCTCATTTGCCTAGATGACAACATGGAAGAAAAGGAAAAACCTGTGGATTCAGAGACTCAGGAAGTATCCATGGAGGAGCCTCAAGTAACTAACGGGGCTATCCAAATGGTGACAAGGGCGGCAGAAACTAAAACACCAAAAAGGCCTGACGTTCCAGTGGCACCTCCGAGGAGAAAAAGACAATCTCAAAATTTAGCTCCTGGAAATTCGTTTGTGCCAAGCATTCAAGAGCCCACTTCAATCCTACCTTTGAACAGCAGCAGTCCTACTCTCATTCGTCACTCCCTCTGCATCAACACCGCTCACCCCAAAGCCTCTGATGTTTCTCTATATTCTCCTGAAGGTGGAGCTCCACAGCCAGACCATGATTCCTATTCCACCAGCAGCACGGAGGAGGAGATAGATGCTAGTGCAACAGGTGGTCTGATAAAGAGGACCCCAACAATCATGCTAGACCGTGCCAAGCAGCGGCTGTCAATGGTGTCCATGGCAAACCTTTCCAACGTTCTCACAGGCTTCATGAGTGCAGACCGTAAGCTCCAGAAACGCATTGTGGAAATGGCCCGGGATGGAAACTCATACTTTGGGAATCTTGTTAGAGATTATAGAGCCTTTACTTTGGACACCATGCGGAAACACACTTCCAGCACAGAGATGCTTCAAGAGATCAGACAAATGATAACCCAACTAAAAAGCTACTTGATCCAGAGTGCAGAGTTGCAAAATCTACAAGAGGCAGCCACATATTCTGAGGAGAAACTAGGTAATTGACAAATAATATTAATATGTGAAAGCAGACACTTGATTAATTGCTTTTTAAAAATTGTTAATGAAATTTTAGAACATTTACTTTAATTCATTTGACAGACACTTTTATCCAAAGCGACTTACAGTGAATTCAATGTATACATTTTTATTAGTACTTGTGTTGTCTGGGATTGAACCCAGAACCTTTGTGCTGCTAACACAATGCTTTACCAGTTGAGCTACAGGAACACCATTTTCTTAGCTTTTAATTAACCTTCTCAGCAAGACCAGAATAATTCAAAGCAGGCAAAAACATTACATGCTAATCTGTAGTGAGTAAACTGCTGTACTGTATATAATGTGTTGCTCAGTTCATAAAAACTAATGTGGCTGAAGTAACCCTGCGACAAGGCGACCATAGACCACAGTGTTAAAAATAACCTTTTATTTCAAACACAGTTAAAACTGAGAATGGAGACCATTTTGCATTCTTAGAGTAGCATAAAACATCAACGTCTTCAGTGATACTGAATTCATAATAAAAGAATGCTGGAGTTATGACTCCCTCAGCCCCTCAGGAAAACTAAAATTTGACACTCAGACTAAAAATGTAGATGTTTCTGCTTCTCCTTTACCACAGGATGATTAAAATTGTATTTTGTGTCACAAAAATGTGAATGGCAATATAGACATAATCTTCTCATAAAACTGTTTCAATTAAAAGATACAAAACAGCTAAATAACGTAAAAAATACATGAAAGAATAATAAAAGACATACTAAGAGAGTATGATATTTCTCTTGTGTTTATGTATTTGTTTATATATAACAGTACAGACCAATGTTGATGTCACATGATGTATCTAATAGATGTTTTCCTCGTAATAGAGATCATTATTGAAGCAGCACTATGTAAAGGTGTCCTGAAACCCTTGCGGGAGGCTGTGTACAATGGACTGAAGGACATTCACTCTCGTGCCGGAAACCTGAAGAAACTGAAGGAGAACCAGCAAGTGGTTCTGGGGACCACAACCACAGACCTGGGGGTCACGACAAGCGTTCCTGAAACGGCTATCATGGATAAGATTCAAGTGAAGCTTGGTAACCTGCACAAAGAATATTCACCTCAGAAGAAGATTGACCTGCTTCTCAAGACCTGCAAGATCATCTATGAGTCGATGTCTGTGGGCTGTCCTGGTGAGTTGGTTATATGTCATAATAGCAGCAGTTAAAGGCCTTTATTGCTCCTTATGTCTGCAGTATTTACAGGCCCCTCCCTCTCACAATTTTTACCCGATACATATTCTACAGTAGCTTGTAGAGAAATAAATGTGAGAAATTATAATGCTTAATGTGTTGGCTGTAAAAATAGAAGTTCTGGTTTTAATGTTGAGCAAGTTGGCTGCGTTTTAGATGGTTATGCTGCCTGAATCAGAGTTTCTTATGTATAACTGTAGTTATTTATATAATTGTTTACACTTTGAGAAAAATTAGTCTTCGGGGGACCTTGTCAGAAGTACCTTCTGTCCTTTTAATATTATAAATAGGTTCTAGTTACTTCCATTAATAAATTCCCTAAACCCATATGTCCTCTTCAGAGTCACAGGGGCTGGAGCCTATGCCAGAAACTTGGGTCATAGGCAGTGTACACCTTGAATAGATGGCCAGTGTAAACACTTACAGACACATTCACTCACAATTGACCATAACCAATTGACATAATCTGCATGTTTTGGTCTGTGGGGGAAAGCAGAGTAGAGTGACACAGGGGGAACATACAATCTCCACACAGGGAGATCTGGGCTTAAACTGGGCTCAAGCCATTTAACCACTGTGTTGCCCTATTCTATCAGTTTATGTTTGAAAAACATATATTAACTAAAAACATTGGCAAGGAGCATTGTTTTGACCCAGTATTATATTAATAAAAACAAAAACAAAAGTGCTTGTAAAGAAATATATGGGGAAAAGGAAAATTAACTCAAATACTTTCTTTTTGGAAACATTCAGGAAGTTTGGGGAATGTACCGTACATACTGTATGTCACAAGCCAGACTCATCATTTACTGTATCTCATCATTACTCATTAGTTCTACAGATTACAGGGAAACAGCACAACTTCTGAACAGGGTAGAAAACAAGGCAGAAAACACACAAACATTGCATCTCTACAGAGATCAGGCTCCGCCTTTTCCTATTTACACCAGAATTAGTCCAGATTACATCAAAGCTGTCATTAGCACCTTAAAATAAGGAAGTTAGCTATGGCTGTAAAAAGCAGTATCTGTGAAAAGTTGTGTACAGGAATGGACTTGCATTATTTTTAACACAATGGCATGTCAAAGCTCACGTCTGTCTTTATTCTGCCTCAGGCACAACTGAGAGCAAGGCTGACTTATTCTTAAATGCCGCCATCTTTATTGTCTTAAGTGGAATAAGTTCATGTTCATATGAGTTCATATGGGCCTTTGTCCTTTCTGCACAATATTTTTTACTCAAAACTTTAAGCTGGATTCACAGTGAAATTTAAAATTGCAGGCGTGTAGGTGGTGCTCTGAAGTTATGACTGATGTAATTCAAAATTCATTTGATTTGAAAAAGCAGCAACACATTTAAATGTTCCATATTTGCGATGAGATTTTTTTTGTAGACTGCAGGGCTTTGCTTTTCAAAACACATTTCTCATTTAGGATATACTGTATATACTTTGGTCTTTGGTCGATACCTTTTCCAGATGCTGTTTAGATGAGGCTGAGTTATCTAGGCTTAAGATGGGCTTTGTTTACAGAACAGCAATTTTTCTTTAGCAACCTCCCAAGCGCATTCTCTCCCTGCAGTGCTTTCTTTAATAGATATTTATAAGCACTGAGATTAACCCAGACAGATGATGCTTGCGGAAGGTGATGCTATTATCCACACACACTTATACACTTATCCACAACAAAAAACAGTCACGCATGTATTTCATTTCCCCTATTTGTACAATTACCAAACCACATATTTTCTTAATCAGTGGTTTAGTAACTCTTTCTAGCCCTTATTCTAAGATCCACAACATCTTTAGCTCAGGGTAGAGTTCATTTTACAAACTCATGGTCTGAATTGTTGATTTAAAAACAGCCATATGTGTTTTATTTAATCACACAACCTTTAAACAAATATAATTATACTGTAAATTTATTCAATGATGTCAACAATAACATTTTATTGTTTATTTAGGTCAGTTAATTTCCAGGTAACACATAAGATCATAAAATGTATACCTTGAATACACTGTAAGTTGTAAATCAAACCAGTTTGAAATTACATATTTTTTGCTGTATTGGAAAAATATAGATCCTATAAGGCTTATTTTTCTCATTTGTTGATTTTATTATACCAAATAAATCTGACTGTATCCTGCTGAGGGTGTCTAAATTCATAACGTGAGAACTAAGCTTATAACTAACAATCTTCTGTGGCAATGTATTGCATTTCATTGCTTTTTATTTTTGCACCATTTTAAAGGCAATGCAATTGGTTTGCAATGATGCCTCATAGCTCTCAGAAAATCATTCTCCACAATCAGAATATACTGAAGTTATTTAAAAAGTTGAATTGTGTGAGAAGTAGAAACTATAATCTATTTATTCTCTGCACTGAAAGTAATTTACAATCCACTTCACAGTAACAGTGATAAAACCAGTGAAAAAATAAACCCACAGACAGTCAGGAACAGAATATAGATTTACATTTATGCATTTGGCAGATGCTTTTTTATCCAAAGCTTCTTACAGTGCATTCAGGTTTTACATGTTATCAGTATTTGCATTCCCTGAGATTTGAACCCATGACCTGGTGTTGCTAGCATTATATTCTACCAGCTGAGATACAGAGAAGCTATATAAGTAAAAATGTATATGTCAGGACGTATTATAGATAAGCGTATACAATACATTACATTGTTTACATCAAACATCTAAGAATGTATTTAATTAATAGATTCTCGAGCGGCTAAATGCACACATTAAATCTCAAACTGATTTACAACCATAAACGCTACACACATATACCATAAAATATTGTGTAGGGGTCCACTAAAGCTCTCTGTATAACTGGATTATATTGGCAGCTCTCCAGCCTGTGTATTAGGCTGCATTTATGTCAACATATATTTCTTGTTGTACATTCACATAAATTACAGTGAGCACAGATGACTAAACAGGAGTCTGGGCAGTAGAATGAAAAAATGCACTTCTGGCCACAAAAGACTGTGACAGTGTAATCTCACTGATAAGAATAGGATTGCTGTACTATTATTTTGATTTTAATGGTCTTGACTATATTAACTATACATGCTGTGTTTTGATTGGTCACTCTAACAGGAAGAGCGCATGGGGCTGATGACTTTCTGCCTGTGTTGATGTATGTGTTGGCGCGCTGTAACATCAGTGCTCTGCTGCTGGATGTGGAGTATATGATGGAGCTGATGGATCCTGCACTGCAGCTCGGAGAGGGTAAGAACACACGCACACATACACGCACACACACAAACATGCACACACACATACACACGCGCACACACACACATACGCACGCACGCACGCACACATACCATCTCAATGTAGGCTAAAAGTAACCCTAACCTAATAATAGCCTTAATAACAGAAGACTGGGGCAAGCTGTCATCTGACTGTATCACATTAATTACAGTTTAAGGTTTTGAGGCCAATTACATAACTGTATGTTTTTCTCAAGCTGTTGTTGTGTTGGTATATTTACATAAAAAAGGCTTGTTTGCCAAAACGTTAATAAATAAGCCTGCGTTAATAGTTATGAAGTTATATATATTTCTATATTCCTGTCATAGTATGGACCTCTAATTCCAAGGTGCACATTTACTCAACCATCTTTATGAAGCTATTGGTGCAATATATACCATAACATATGTGCTGCAAAAATACTGATGACAAAATTGACAAAAATATTTCTGTAGGTTCATATTATCTAACCACCACATATGGAGCTCTGGAGCACATCAAAAACTTTGACAAACAGGCCGTGACCAAACAGCTGAGTCTGGAGGTCCAGGATTCTATTCATCGCTGGGAGCGCAGGCGCACCCTCAACAAAGCCAGAGCGTCACGATCTTCTGTGCAGGTATGACACTTTATTGAGATATAAAACATTCTGTAAAATGTGTAAAGATTTCACATCTCCGGTATGGCATGACACTAAAGCCAATGATAGTAGTTACTAGATTTATTTAGTTTCTGAAGAAAACATGAGGTGCTTGCAAAACATTGTGGGTGGTTGCCAAGGTGTTGCTATGCAGTTGGTAAGCCATTCTTGGCAGCTGCTGCAGGTAGGGTCATTGGCTCCTGTTTTGTGAACATTCAGAAAAGTTCACCTTTCCTCAACAATCCAGTGAGGTTGCAATCACGTCCGTAGCTCAAATACTGCAGTTCCACAGTTTAATCAAATTAAACAAATCCCTAACCCTAGACTACCTAAACGTTCCCCACCAATTATATTATCTAGATACAATGAGTGTTTATGATACATTTTTGTCAAGAAATCTAGTTATTAATTCAGTTCTCTTTGTTCTTCAACGTTTCTACCAGGACTTCATAAACGTGTCCTTCCTGGAGGCTGGATCCAATACCAAGACCTTAGGAGTACGTCCCAACACTACCGTTAAGGACCTGTGCAGTCAGTGTGCAGAGAAATTTGATGTGCTGGATCCTGAGTCCTATTGCTTGAGTGTGCTGGTGGATGGCCATTACACGCCACTGGATTCTGAGGAGTTTCCTCTTGCCATTAAGTCCAATCTGCACCACAGCGAGCCGCGCAAGGATTATTACTTTGTGTACCGCCACGGTCTCTGGCCAGAACAAGAATCTGTGGAGCAGACGGCCCCTACGCCTACACCTGAAGAGAGCTTGATATGAACCGTGTGTGTGTTCACATGCACAATTGCTGAAAAACATTTAGCTGTGCTTGAATGGACAGCTTTTAAATACAAGAGAATGTAATTTCGCTGACATTACAACCACCTAACCACATAGCAGAATGTATCACTCGCCAAAGGAAATGACACAATTTCAGAGACTGGCTTACAAAAACGCCTGACGTTTGCTTTAAAACACTTTGGAAAGTACCAAGATTGGAATTGTTTGGAAGATTGGAGGTTTGGCAAGCCTCAGCTAAGGAGCATACGTCAGAAAATCAGTTTTATTTTTGAGACACACACAAACACAATCAACATATAATCCTTCACCTTATTGTTAGCTTTAACTTTGAAAGAATTCAACCAAAGCTTTTCACATCTCAGGGTTTGTGACTCCAACCCAATTCCGGTGCTGATTTTTTATATGTTCACACATTCCTTAGAGAGCTGCGTGTTTACAGACCTTGAACAGGTTTGAACCGGCATTGCTCTTGGTTTATTTTCACAGTATTTTGCAAAAATGAAGATGCTGTCTGTGTTATACATTGTTAAGGTTCAAGGTTTATCATTGCTGCTTATATTTGATAACATATACATACTAGTTTAGGCACAAGCTCTGTTTATCTGGCAATACCAGCATGAATATATACTGTTTGTATCACAGCAGATGCAGACGCATGGCAGACCAAATGTTGGTGTTTGTTATTAGTTTAAAATGTTACACTGGTAATAAAACATTTTGCATCGTTTGTGGTTGTGTGTTTAATGTGTGTGTTAAATATATAAAGCAACTTTAAAAAGTTGTGATGTGAAAATCCCTTCCAAACTAAAACATTTTCTTTTCTTAAATTAAATTTAATGAAAGCAAAGCAAAAACACGACAAAAGACACAGATGATCAAAAAACACTTATTAATAAAAACGTATTACTTTATTACTTTAATAATAATAATAAAAATATTTCTCATTCTCTTGTTTGATCTATGAACAATAATAACAGGGAGTTTATCTGTCAGACTTTAAAAGAACCAATGCATTGAGCTCCGGACTGACACTATTTATGCATTTGCACAATGGAATTCTGGGTAATAAAGCATCTGTTAGATTGCTTTAGGCAGATAAGCATGGCTCTGTTTATTGTTTATTGATACTGACTGTAATATACAGGAGATGACTGCAGAGATGAATGATGCAAATGTATGATGTCAGTTGTTCACTTCATAGTCAAACAATGTGTTCAAGAGGTGACAGTTTCATTAATGCATTGTTTAAAGCTTCATTCTTCGATCACCTAAGTATAATGAGATGAGCTTCAGTTTACTGATAGCCAGCCTTTTGGTTAACCCTCTATTGCCCATTACAATGAACAGACCTTTAAAAGACTTGTATGATTGTTTGTTTATAAAGTATGTCAGACAAAGCATCAAATCTCCAAGCATCGTACATTAACAATGTGCAATATTTTAAAATAAACATTTTTACAGGGATATTACAGTATATTATTTTTGAGGGGCATCACAATTGCTGTTTTAAAAAAGCATCATCTTTGTTTGCTTATAAATAAAAAATTTGTTTACATTGTAATACACCTAAGCCTAAATTCATGTTTTCATTACAGTGGACAGATTCATGATTTTAACAAAGTGCATTGTTGTGATAACAGTTTTAAATGGGGAATCATTCACATAGCTAAACGTTCATTCTTTCACACTGTGCTAGCAACAACAGTCCTGAGGTTTGGATGAGGATATGAGAAAGGGGGGGTGTGGGATAACAGAGAAGAGAGAGTGCTGGGTTGTGCAGAAATGCTTATGACTCATAGTTCGGGCTGACGGTACACGTAACGTACAGATCTATGGAAGACACAAAAGATGAGGCCAGAGTTTACCAAGACTTTCAGATCTCCCCTTCAGCCTCCAGCCATCAGATCCTCTGACCTCATCTGCCTCATGCTTGTATTCTGTCCTTCCCGCTCCAGTCATGTCTGACCCGACCGGCCCACGTTGCTGCTGTGGTTCTATCTAATGACCGTCAGGACTAGCTGGTCTGAACTGTACACTTGCCACCACTGCCTATTATTTTAAATGAGACCTCAGTAAAGTCAGGTTAGGTAACGAGACTTCCTGTGAGAAATCGGATGTTATCTATAGGTCAAATGAGAGATTTAAAATGAGAGCAGCTCCTGACTAATTAGCTCTTCCTCTGCCGCTGCTTTATAATTTGTAAGCAGGTTTCATAAACACGCCCCTGTCTGTCATTGGTCAGACAAACAAGTAGCTCCGCCCTGTGTTTATGCTGTTGGTTGAGACCCCTGCTGTCAGGATTTTTAATATTTTAAATGTTTTGTAATTTTCAATGTTTTGATATAAATGTGGCAATGAATGGTTGTCCAGCATATTAATAGTAAATAATAGGTAATTTTTTATATATAAAATATTCTATTTTACATAATTTTCATATTTTTATATTAAATATTTTATATTTAATTTTTTTATATACACCTGGTAATGTGATCTCAAATCACATTTTCAAGTATTCATATCATGTGTCTGTACATTTCATGTGTCTGTTATTCATTCTCATAAACAAATGTTGTTTTCTGTTTCTTTATGCTAAACAAATTTTAATGAGAAAAATGTTATTGAGTGTAGATTTACACTCCTGACTTATAAAATGAACCTTGACTTTTGATTCAGAAGATTTTATAAATATGAAAATATAAAAACTTTTTATTTCGATAATAAATTACCAATTTCTGTTGATGAAACACAGTACCCTCCTAAGACTCGTCAGATTGTGTCTTTCTGAAATGAAAGCCTTGCTATGGTTGTGTAAAATGCAACAAATTGTCTTGTGGGGGATTTGGTGTGTTTGACAGGAGCCTGCAAGAACCTTTCAAATTTAATGAGAGTGACGTCTCGCTTGGCCCAGAATCTGAACGAGTGCGTAGGTTGCAAAGAATGGTAAAGATCTCACTTCAGATTTGGTTCACGGTCCTCATTATCGACCCTTAGCTTGCATCTCATGATCCTATAGGTTACGCCCAGGTACAGGTAGGTCACACGCTTGACTCAACACGTGGCTAAAGAACATTATCCGTCATAGTGGAACATCCAGTTTTGATCATGATTTTGTGATCTTTCCAGACACTTTCCGGATTTTTCCTTTTTTTGAGACATCATTAGGTGCTCTGACGTCCACACGCACTTCTGTTCTCCTGTGATTCTAGTTTTTATTTTAAGACTTCATCCAAACAGGACATCCAGGGGTGTGGCCTTCTCTGTTCGGCTTTGTTTGCATTTCAACAAGGAGAATGACACATGCCGTTTTATCTTGTCTTCCCCCCCAAAACTTCTGACAAAGAGAGGTCTATATAATCCCACACAAGCAGAACCAGTGCATATTCACTCCGGCACCTGAAAATGCGTTACACAGTTTGAGATAGCTCTAAAACCCTATAGGTGATATAGCAATAGCAACTTCTGAGCAATTGACAGAAAAATATAACAAAATCAAAGGTTTCTTTGAGACTTTGGATGGGAGAGTTGCCAACCAGTTTGGAGTCACTCAAGACAGATTTGTTTTTTTGACGCCACGCATTGAAGAGCAAATACAGCGTTACAGCAACAAACACAACAACTCCACAAAGGTATCATATTAAAATATTGGTAAATGTATGTTGCTAACTTAATTTGTAATAATTTATAACACAATATTGCTGTAATAATTGTTTATTTATTTGTTGTTTTAATAGCTAAAAAGATTTATATTCAATACAAAGGCAGGAAAGACTACAGTCTCTTTTATTTTTTCATTTTAGGTTTTTAGTCTGTGTTTTTATATATAATGTAATTCCTGTAACAAAAAGTGGATATTTGAAACATTCCTTATTCCTTCGATGTGTTTTACAACTGGAGTAACCAGTAGACACGGATATATATATATATATATATATATACATAAGATAGAGGGTGTAAATAATGTATGTGTATGGTTGGAATATACTTTAATCTGATTGGCTGATAAATGGGTTTAATTTTAAAATGGCCTGTAGCCAGGAACAGGCATCACATTACACATATGTGAAAAACTTAAAAATTAAATTTCTATTGTACATTTTACACATGATTCTAGCACCTCTGCCTCTCTCAGGGATGTTCCGTAATATTATGTCCTGGTCTGTATGTTCTGTTCTATAGATGGTGGGTCTATCCATACCTTCCCGCTCTGCTGTGTTATTCTTAGTGTTGATGGGTATGACACTAATGATCTCTGCCTTTCCCCAGCCTCACCTGCGACCTCTGCAAAGGTATTTTGTGTTCATGCGTTCATACGGCACATATTATTGTAATGGCATTGCGATTTCATGTGCTTCTCCACATTCGTTATTGTAAACAGTAACTTGCCTCCTATTGGTCAAGAAGATTCTAAAAGTGAACAGTGGGAGGTGCTTTACCCTTCCATCTCACTTCGTGATTGGAGCATTCAGATGCTGACTGCCCCAGATTTTGGTGCAGCGAAGGCTGGAACAGAACAGCTGGTCGGGGACGAGTGGCTTCCGTTAAGCCAGTCACAGATGGAGGAAGAGCTGGTGAAGAGCTGGCCGGGTGACTGGGCTTCACGACTGGGTCACCAGCAGAAGAGAAACATTGTGGTGGCAGATGATGCTGCGTTCAGAGAGAAGAGTAAACTTTTAACAGCAATGGAAAGACAGAAATGGCTGAATTCTTATATGCAGAAACTGTTAGTAGTTAATTCAAAGTGATTTTAATTATGTATGTATAAATGAATAAAAATAATGCATTTAATGTAGAGTTTGATCATCACTACATGAGACAATGTATAGTTAAGGTAAAAACACATTAAAAATACATGTAGATAAGTTCTTTTTTTGTTTTATGATGGTGGAATGAATAGACAAGATGCATGATTTGGGAAGAATTATTAATCATGATTCAAATAAACACCTGAAAATAATATCCATGACTGTGTTTATTGAGCAATTTTCAATTAATTTAGTAAGATCCACAGAACTGGAAATGCTATAATTGGTTTTATGTTTTCTCATATTAGCTTCAGAAAAATAAGGACATAAAATGCATTTCTTTCGTTTCAGCTCATTAAACACATCTAAGTAGGTTTGTGTCAGTATGAATAACCTGGAAGATCTCTGACAGGCCAAGTTATTTCACACTTTGGTAATAAATCCAAGTAATTTGTTCACATCAAAGAACAACTAATGACGTGTAGCTACTGCTAGAATAACAATATGCCAGTTATATATGAAAAATGGGGAAAATTTTACGGATTTTCATGTGTAACGTCATTGTTTTTTAAAATTAAACCGCTAATTTACAGGGTATTGAAGCATGTGAACCTGAGAAAGGACAAAACCAAAGACAAAATGTTATGTATTTTTAATTTGAATGTATTTGATTTAACATCTCCAGTGACAAGGTTGTAATAGTAAATTGATGATAAAAGAATAAAAAAGATGATAAAACAATATCACACAAGCAAGTATGCTGCTGTTCAGAACATCAGAATAAAAGACTGGAACTAACAGTTGTACGATGTGGAATACAAAACATGCTAAGCTATATGACAACAGGATCCCTAGAAGTTTTGCAGTAAATTGCATTTTGCATAGATTTTCTTAGGTTCTCAGAGGTACCTTGAAGTGAACTAAGGTGGTAAATTGAGCTGTGTCAGAAGATAGGACCTCCCATGATATTAGTAAATTATTGCCAAGTTGAATTATGCCGTGCTTACAATGGAATTTTTAATGTTCTGACAGCGGAAAATGAAACAGGGCTACAGTTAAATACACCCACATGACCTCATTAGCTTGAAGCTAGCAGGTGATTAATCAACTGATTGCAGAGGTTTGAAGAATGAGCAAATCCCTGATGGCACAGCTTGTGACAGCTGAAAAGCTGCTTTAGGTCATTTGTTAAAATTTTTAATAGTTATTTCCTTTATCTTTTTTAAATTGTTGCACAAAGGTTAAGTCGGTGTCTTGCGTGTGATGCCAAGAGGAGTTGTTAAAACCTCATGAATCCTGCAAGAAAGGCAATATATGCAGTGTTTGAGCGGCAATTTATGAACTCCTTTTTGGAGGTTATAAATTTCAGCAGGAAGTGATTGACTTACCCAGCTCAGCATTTGTCTTAAGCTGTCAGAAGTGTCTGGGTTCCACTTCAGAAGCTTCATAGAGGAACTATTTATGGTTCTTATGAAATGTATGAGGAAATGGCTCCTCTGTTAGAACGGAAAATTGTGGGAAAGAACAGGAATTTTCCTGCAGCTCAGCTCTCCTGGTGAGGAAGCCAATAGAAACAGTAAAACGGTGAGATGGATGAGAAGACCGAGGATCACAGGTACCGTAATTTATCACTCTTTACAGCTGCCCCACATGGCAGCCGAAGCCAATAAGCAGTAGCCAAATTGCTTTCTGCAGCCTATTCTCACCAATCAGAACTGCGTCTCGCAGCTCATGTTGAATCAGTCGGTCCCGCTGTTTTTCCAACGGTAGAACGAGTTTTACCTGCCTCTGTGAAAGTGCATTGTTCAAATGTGAGTACAACGTGTCTCTGTTTTATTGTGTTGGTAGCCTTGAACGCCTCAGGAAATATTAAAGTTTAATGCTAGCTAGATCTGCATTAGCTGTTTTTTAAGGTGAAGTATCATTTTAAGGTGAAATGTACCAAGTGCATCATGCTTTGTAAAGTGATTTCTTCATAAAATGTATACAGGCTCCAAGATGCTATCAAATAATTTATTAATATACAGTATATCAACACTGGCTCAACCAATAGCATGAAATCGGGCTGGGACAATCTGTTCTTCAGGCAAGCACTCTTAACACATTAAGCTGTCAAAGACACAACACAGTTTATCAGGATTATGCAGATTTTAATACATTTGCAACATTTAAAATGTCACAGCTAAAAGAAACCCAATAGTAATAATAATTATTATTATAATAATGAACATGAATGGATTGTATATTAATTAATGTTGTATCTTCATTTACATGTAAAATATTAAATAGTCCTTAAATTCTAACGCTCTTTCGAAACCTTTTTTTTCCACACACACACACACACACACACACACACACACACACACACACACACACACACACACACACACACACACACACACACACACACACACACACACACTTGTCTACACGACTAGGGTGACAAACTAACTTGAACATTATATATAGCATCACCACGTATCACTGAGCAAGCGGAGGTGACTGTGCCATTTCATTCAGTTTTCATAAACAATACGCGTATGAAATATTAATGGTCACCTAAGTGTGTAATTGTTTAACTGCCCTAAATGATCCCATTTGGAGATGGATGGCTTCCATAGCCTTTCTTGAGAGTGTCGCTTTGCTACTCTTTGCCAAGCGGCCCCAACAGCTGGTCACCGGGCAGCGTTGACGGCGGCTCGGATCAGCACGGGGACATCTGGTCAGCGGCATGACAGGACCCCCCTTTATCCCCCCATGAGCCTAAGACTGACTTTAACCCAACCGAGAGCCCGGCCCATAAAGCTGTAGGTCTGGGGACAGGGCGACTGAATGGGACATTAACGAGCAAACAAAAGACCTTAATAGCTTTTAATTGAACGTCCATAACTTGTAAGTCATGCAAACTTTCGCACAGCACATGTCGTCCATCGTCTTATCTTGTGGCTCAGTAAAGGAGAAAAGAGCCACAGGAGCTTTTGCGAAACTATTGCTTGCGACAAAACCGCGGTATATATTTCAGACGCACGAGTCCTGTTTACGAAAAACAACAATATATCACATTTCTATAGCTAATACACCCGAGATCAAACTATTTTTAATCATCACACGGATCTTCACATGATCCAAAGCCTGGTGACCCCCCTCCATATTTATGAAAAGGGTTATTCTTGCGAAGTGCGCAGCTGATTGCGAGAAAATCTCCTCCGTCTTGTTAAGAGACGCAGAGATTTTTGCATGTGAAAGGATAGCGGCAAATCCCTCGGCTCTTACCGAGGATTGTCCCCGGCTCAGGGTTAATGAAGTGCGGATAGAGTCTCGCTGATCTCCCGACAAACAAAAACACAACACGGAGAGCTTAGAGCCGCAGGATCAGTGACTCTGATTAAAGCTCATTGACTCAGAATAAAAACCAAACAAAACAGCCTTCAGATGAAATTAAGAGTCAATCAAAGTACAATTTGCATCGTGATGTGGGCGAATGTCTTTTTTTCCTCATGAGTTTTTGACGATTGCCTTTTTTGTCTTTTATTTAAATACGAGAAGCACGTTTTTTATTCAACGAAACGAAATATTCACGCTAGCATCTCCATTTTATTTGCCCTCCTGGTCATTTGAGGAAACCAGGGTTGCATATTTAATTTACATTATACGTGGATTGAAATTATGACAAATAAATCGGCAGGACAAATATCGTAAGGATAAATGTTAAATGCATCCATTTTGGGAGCAAAGATTAAACTTAAAATTATTAAAATTTCAACTCA
>JBAJNP010000034.1:50546-191888 GCA_036877545.1 Yasuhikotakia modesta
ACACACACACACACACACACACACACACACACACACACACACACACACACACACACACACACACACACACACACACACACACACACACACACACACCTCACAAACTGAAATTTTAAACTGAACTACTGTTTCTAGTTCCTTGTAAAACATGCTCAAATCAACAGTTTTATCTTTAAATCAAGCAAACCAACATTCAAAATTCACTTTCCAGCCCACCTGGAAGGGTGTGATTGGACAGTGGACTTAACTACCAAACATACATTTTCTTTTCTTTCTTCATATCTTTATTTGCTTTGCACTGACTTCTGTAGAATTTTAAACATATTTATAC
Organism: Yasuhikotakia modesta; assembly: GCA_036877545.1. Classification (NCBI taxonomy): domain Eukaryota; kingdom Metazoa; phylum Chordata; class Actinopteri; order Cypriniformes; family Botiidae; genus Yasuhikotakia; species Yasuhikotakia modesta. The sequence goes on from JBAJNP010000034.1 coordinate 50,878, forward strand.
ATGGTAAAATGCATTAAACTGATCCAGGTAAACAGCACTTTTATTGGTAACTGAAAGCACAATAAAATTAGCCAGGAAAGTGTAGAATTTTGTAAATGACAGGTTCTGATACAGGTGCTGAGGTTTCTACAGGAGCTCAGCGGGCTCAGGTCCAACTGTATATCGTAGAAATCTCTTTAAAAAACCTCCACACAGAATAATTTAACAGCTGCTTGAAATTACAAAATCCAGTTAAAATCATGATAATTGAACTGCGGTGTGCTGCCATTTGTTCATCTGAGCATTAATGGCCTTTGAGCGCTCGGTTCACAGCAGTATGACTTCAAAAATATTCCCCAAAATAGGACTCTCAGAATTGAACTCCTTGCTGTTTAGTAAAGAAGCCAGAAGTTCTGAATTTGCTTATCATTGTCGTTTAACACAAGTTATTTTGGGTTTTAAAATGATGCATTGTTTTTTGTGAGCTCTAGTCACGTGTCGATGACCTCACGGATCGGTGAGTGTTCCTCAGGGAGGGTGGTTGTAGCATTTGGCAGAGTCTGATTGTGTGGCACAGAGTTATGCTGTATCTCCATGGCGATGCCTGCGGGGTCTTGTGGGGGAAACTCCTTAACCTGTCGCCGGTACTCCAGGAAGGTGCAGGCCTTGGTGGCGATGGCGACAACGTTCTTGCCAATAAAGATGGTCGAGACTCTGCTGTCCTGAAACAACACCATGTTAACACCTCGGATAAGGATGGTGACAATGTTGATGGTCACCAGGCTGAGAACTGGATAAAGCATCATCTTCTGAGGTGACACATGCTCCCCCTGGACGCTGATCTCGCTCAGAGAAACACATGGTAGGATCAGTAACAGGATGTAACAGTAGAAGAACATCAAGCCTTCTGCCCAGATGGGCAGACCTGTCCGCTGGGGCTCCCACAGGTTGGCCTGGATGTCGAGCACATCCAGCAGGTCAAGCGCCACCCAGAACAGTCGACCCCTCATGTCCTCTTTTTTCCGAAAGGTCCTCACGTACTCCATGCTGTCGAGGGCCACAAGAACGAGGTACAGCCCCGGGACGCAAACCGATAGCAACAAAGTCAAAGCTTTTCTAGCCACCGTCTCTAGACTTTTACGGTCAGCCTTGTAATTCTGAAACACAAAGTACAGCTTTATCTCCAGAACAAATATGTAGAGGAACCAGAGGATCATGGCATAGCCACGCTTTGCAGTCCTCACCTCCGCGCCCACCCACACCGCCACGTAACGGAGGACTATCAGAAAACAAATATCTCCAACCAGGACAATGATGCAGACGCCAATTTTGCGTGGACCCTGGTTCTGCTCCACGAGATACGCGTCCATGAAGGCCATGCTGGTCATAATCACAATGGTGGTGAGGCACACGTGCCGTTTATCAGGGGGTGGCAGTACCATGGTGCTCGGTCTCTTACCAAAGCAAAAAAATCTAACGTATCCTTCAAAAAGTGTCTAAAAGGTAATTTTGTGGTTGCTGGTGATTCTTTTGGCAGTATATTAATCCATTCACATCTGAAAACATCAGTCCATTCAGCGAAGCTCTATAGAGTCCAATGGCTGTTTGTCACCGCATTTAAACCCTCACATGGTTCTGAGCCTCCATGGGCCACAGTTGTCTGTTCATCGATGCCACAATGGGTTTGTCAGGGTTTAATGCAACAAATGAGCAAATGTACAAACCCTGCTGAGGCCGACTGCTGACAGTGACTTCCCAGGCTTACAGACATGGGGCTGTTCATCTGTGTCTGCTCCACCATGTGAACTGCATGGTGCTGTACTGTTTCACGTGCAGTCACTGAATTGCGCCACTTCTTATTCCTGCTTTGAGAATGTCACTTGAGAAAATGGAATGTCACAGCTCCTCTTCGTCTTTGACGGATCTGCGTTTCTGTGAATCAGAGAGAGAAAAATTAGTTCCTTTCAGAGGCAGCACAGAACGGTTGTGACCTTGGGTTCCAAATGATGAAGCTTTAAAACACAACACTAGAGGTCACTGTGGTAATTTCACACTATCAGATATAACACCAACCGCACTCCCACAAGTCCTTGGTTTTGTTTCACATTCCTCTAAAGCCTTTTATTTGGAATAGACTTCAGCGGTTTGAAGGACGCAGTTTAGTCAAATGATTCTAGACATGTTTAAACACTCAAGAATACAAAAAAATCCTTATTTTCTCACATATACAGTAACTGGTTCGCTGGCTCAGTGTGGTGGCACAAAATGTGTGGTTTTAAAAATAAATTATACTTAATATCCAAATGACAAAATGTTCAAAGTTCTCACCTTCTGATGAAACACTTAAATGCTTCTGGTTTAAAATTCTTCGTCTGGCAGTCTCGCAGCAAGAGTCTCACTATGCTACAGTATTCATACATAGATATGACATTGTCAGCTATGAGAATATCTCTCCCTAATATTCCTACGAGCTCTGAGCCACCGGCTTCCATAGCAACCATTCTATTGAGAAAAGTGATAATAAGTGATGATGAGGCTAAAGCAGCAGGGAACTCTAGGATTTCTGGAGAGTGAGATATTATTGGATGCATGACAGGCAGAAGGTTTTCACTGACTTTAACAGATGTGTGAGGTGCAACACCTAAAAAGGATCTTCATCCAAGAATGTCCCAAGTTTCAATGTGTGTGGCAAGCATGAAGGGTTAAACTCAAATTTGCATATAAGATGCAAATTTGATGCAACAAGACAAAGCTACATTTGACAATCCCTGTGTCCTTATTGTGAGCAGCCGTGAGACGCCTATCTCGAAATACCGTGGCTAGATTTGCTCTTCAGATGTGAGATTAGGAACCAGCACACATTTGATCATGAGATTAGCACAGAGCTACTGTCTGTCTTTGTATGAAATTACAATCACAGCAACATTTTTGCACACCACTCTCCCAGCTCTGAAAATGTTATTGCTAGTTAGCTCACGTCGATGCTATTGGCAATTGGTATATATGGAAGCAAACTCTGAGACTGTTTCTCATATGTCTTCTGAAGTGATTGATTTCTATCTCTGAGAGTATAGGGAATAAATCATATACATTAAATCACTATGCTGAGAAAAATATGTGGAGGTATAGATAAATAATGGATGTAAGGAATAAAACTGAAAAGAAGAAATATTAATTGTAAATTGTAATTATGCCTTTACCCATTAACCTTCTATTTATAGTACAACACATTTATTGATAAACCACACATATAATGAATCAATCATTATTATACTTGTACACGCGTATATGTAAGCATATACTATATGCTTGTGTTCAAACATTTATACCCACACAAAACCTTTCATTAATTCTAGGCGTATTTTCTGAATGTTTGCTCAACTAATACATCTGTTTTAAGGTGTACAGATACCTTTAGTCTGTTAATTCTATTCTGCCTAGTTTCTGAACATTTAATCTCAAAACTATTAGCATAAATGGTGAATTTGACATTTTCTCTAAAATCCTATATTTTAGCTGCTATCCTACTTGTCTCAGAAATCCTTCCACCAGATGTTGGAACATGGCTGCAGGGTTTTGCTTCTATTCAGACACGGGAGAATCAGTGAGGTCAAACACTGATGCGGGGGGATGGCAACCTGTGTTCCAGTTCATTCCAGAGGTGATCAGTGTCAGTGGGGTTCAGACCAGTCAAGTTCCTCCACACCAGGCCCAGTAAATCAATGCTATTCTTTGAGAACCTCAGAGAAGGTTTACACCGCAAGCCACTGAAAATGTCTGTCTGAGGCCATTGCAGAGAGCTGTCTGCTTGACGTTATGGGCCTGTTAGTAAAAGATGTAGCTGAAATAGAAGTGTTTCTGTAGCTCAACTGGTAGAACATTGTGTTAGCAGCGCAAAGGTTGTGGGTTCAAGTCCAGGGAATGCAAGTACTGAAATATAAAATACACTAATATATAAAAATGTATATCTTGAATTCACTGTAAATCGCTTTGCATGAAAGTGCCCAATGAATAAATGTAAATAGCATAACATTACAAGGGGTATGAACATACCTGTAATGTATTATATACAGTAGTATGCATTGCAGGTTTAATATGAATTTACTATTGGAAATGTGGTTTGTGATGGTCAGATGTATTAAGAGTGACACATTTGATGCACATATTAGGTTTACAGTATGTGCATTAACAACACCTTCTGTTTCAGTAGTTCTGTCTCTATGGCAAGTTTATGTCTGTATATAGTCACAACTTTTTTGCTGTAGCGTTGGTCATAATAGTCAGGTATTTTGTAACTTTTATTCTTTGTTAAGGAGCAGATAACGTTCCAATTTGCTCCATTTTGCTGTAAATTAAGTCTGATGTCTTAAATACTTTCTATTAGGCTTGATCTAATTGAGTTTCTATCCTGGGGCTCTAAAAGAACATGATTTGGTTTCTGAACACAGCCACAGCGCCAACTGGTTTGTTCCTATTATGAATTACTTTTTTAAAACTCTGAAACTTTAAAAAATGAATACGCTGTGTCATTAAATGTACTGCAGCAGACTTCTGAGCACACATTTTTGGTGGGCCCAACAAACTCCCACACTTCATACTGTGTCTAGTGGTAAAACCATTCAGGACTGCAGACATAAACTAGACTAGCAATATGATTCAGAGAACTTATTAGTCATAACCAGGATTCAAACAATAAAATAAAAGAGGTCTTTTGTTGCATTTTGTGTTCCAAAGAGTTTTTGTTTTTCTCTTCTGTTTGTTTTCCAAGTCTGTATACCACAATAAAAACATCAATTTAGTGTTCTCTGTCGTGTTCTTATTGTATGGAGCGCTTGATGTGACTGTGGAACACAGACATGTGTAAGACTCTGAGATGTGACCTCGCTTTCAGATTGGACTTCAGCACATGTAGGTACAAAACAAACATGGAGGCGAAGATACAAACTGATTGGGGCCCTAACAGTCTCAAGCTCTAAAACCTTTCTGCGTAATTGTATTAGTTTAGAAGTTTCAGTACTGATTCTTGTTTCTGTTCTGTCTCTAATGTAAGCATATAAACACATAATCCGGTAATGTACTGTACTATGGTAATTTACTGTATCATGATAATGCACTGTACTATGGTAATTTACTCTATCATATTAATGCACTGTACTATGGTAATTTACTCTATCATGGTAATGCACTGTACTATGGTAATTTACTGTACCATGGTAATGTACTGTACTATGGTAATTTACTGTATCATAGTAATGCACTGTACTATGGTAATTTACTCTATCATGGTAATGCACTGTACTATGGTAATTTACTGTATCATAGTAATGCACTGTACTATGGTAATTTACTCTATCATGGTAATGCACTGTACTATGGTAATTTACTGTACCATGGTAATGTACTGTACTATGGTAATGTACTGTACTATGGTAATGCACTGTACTATGTGAGACAGAATTAGAGTGAGGGCGTTAAAGCAAGTGTTTAATTAAAGTGGCAAAACACATGGGAGCAAATGAGTGTCTGGAGTACAGCTCATCAGCCTAATCAATACATAGACAAGGAATATTTCCTCTTCTCTGAAACATATAGGCCTCAGACTTCACACTGATGAACTCTTACTGTAGCCCATAACCAAGACAAAGCACAACACTGATCTTATAGTTTTCTAATAGTTTGCAATAAAATGCAACACAGTTACATGCACAAACTGTGCAGAAAGTTGCCTGCATTGCAGTTGCAACCATATCAATGATTTAGTATGGCAGTTGTTTTTCTTAGAAAGCAGTAAATTAAATGAAGAGCTAATGGATGCTTCTGGAGTTTCCATAGTTTCCTACTTAGATGCTAACCTAGTAATCTGGTTCTTCTCTAGAACTAATCTCAATAATAACAGAGATTGTGCTCACATTTACCAAAACATCAGGGTCTGCAATCAGATTTCAATACGAGCTCATGCATCTCTCTCATCATTGATTCTCTATAATTTCTAACATCTTTTTTTGTCTCACATCTCGCTTGTCTCTTAAGGAATTTTAGGAAAAACATCTGAGATGTTGTTGATACTTAAATTAAACATGACGAAGAACCCCATTACATCTCTTTAGCTACAAAAGTGCTGTAGTTATTTATGCTCTTGTTTCATTGGCTGACACAAAGCAAGAGTCTTCCAACCAGCTTAGCAGGGAATGCATGCACAACGCTTACCAAACACTTTCTTCAATTCTGCATCGCACCAGAGGCACTTTATTCATTTTCTATGAGCTCACAACATTTCCATTTTTTGGGAGAATGTTTATAAATGGTATTAAAGTTTTATTTCTTATACATTCTTAACAACGTTTAATTAAAAGCCACCAAATGCTTGCAGCTCTGAGGCACATCTGGTCAGAAGTCAGGGGCCGGATATATGTAGCCTGTGTGTTGCTGCTGAGAGGTTCTGTCAAGAGGACCATGTTGCTGTGGTAACAAGGCATCCATCAGGTCTCTACGCCAGACTTCCAATAAAAGAAAACAATGATTGTGATTCTCATTTCCGCTCTGCAATGACAAGTAAGAAATATTCTGTGATCCAACTTGCCTGAAAGCAGCAGATCTTTCCTTTATTTTCCTCATTTCTGTGTTAGTTTAGAAAAAAAAATCTAAGATCAAATAGATCGTTGTTTTCTTGAACCCTTTCCTGTGGATGCACATGGTTATACTGCCTGGTATGTCTAAATATAAGCCAGGATTTCAGTATGAACATCCCCAGTGTGTATTATACTGTTTTCTTCCACTATCTGTAAATAGGGCATGTGTCTCTTTGAGTATAGAAAGATATTAACCAATCATTATATAAATTGAATTAACAGTCAGTAATTCTTGTAGAAAATAATTCAACCATCAATTATTCTAATAGGAATCGATTTAAGACTCAGTATTTCTTACAGAAAGTGATTCTGTCATCTATTTTTATATTTGTACCACAAACTTGATTTTTAGAGAAAATGCCTTCTGTCAGAGTTTATTTGGATTTAAATGCCCTTAGTAAGCAGCTCCTCATTTCCTCATTTTGGATGTCCTTGTATTTTCCTTCCTCTCTGGTCTGTCATTCTCCATCCCTCATGAACACAGTCTCTCATCCTCTTCTATCTCTCTGGAGTCTCTCTAGGGGGGTTTCATCCTCTCATCCTCATTGATTGACCCTCTCCCCTCTTTCCACAGCATTCCACCCACTCATTCACTTAATTAAAACACAGAGTGTTTGGAAATCTGTGTGGTGCTGTTGTGAGGTAATGAATGAATGATTTCTGCTCTAGTTGGTAGAAGCTCACAGAACATGTTCAGGTCACGTCATCACAATCTCAACAGCAGTGATGCCTGTAACTGATTCTCTTTACATGAATGATTCTAATAACTTAATTTGGCATAAATTAAAGGCAAACAACAAAAATTACATGTTGAATGAATACTTCACACTATTTACAAAATAGTTATTAAAATATACATTTGATATTTTTTGCCATTACAGTAATGAGAGTGAGATTTTTCTATTGCATTACAGAAAGGAGAATAAGTTATTTTCTTGCATTATAGTAAAGAGAAAAAATAGTACAATGTAAAAGATTGTTAAAACTGTTTTGTACAAGATGACAGATTCACCCAGTTTCCTCCACTGTCATGTTGATGTGTGTGTGTGTGTATCGCTGCCGTTGTGAATGGGCTCTGAGAGCAGGTCAGTCAAGAACAGACAGGACCAGAAGGGAGGAAACAGAGCTCAGCAGAATCAGATAGAGAGCCTGATGGCCTGCAGGTCTTTCCAGTAATCATATCAACATGTTCATTCAGCCTGGCAACCGCAATGAGCGAGAGCTCCCTATGGAACTGTATCAGCGTAGCCGACTCATAACACTGCTGCTCTCTGCTCAGGGACATCCCAAGACCCATACTAAAGACTGAGGCTACATACACACTGCAAACACGTGGGAGTGACAACTGCATTTAAATGTGAATCTTGCTTCCCTATTATTCTGTGTGTGCATGTAATACAAGAGTCACTGCTAAAATTATTTTGTCAATACCTGTAATGAGAGGTGCAGGAATTTGTGGAGGAGTGGGCGGGAACACATTATAAACTTTTTGGTTAACTTTTTATAAACCTGGGTTATGAATATTAATTAGGTAAAATTTGACCTGTGATTGTAACAGATGTGCTAAAAGCAAGTCAGCCATAGTCATGTTAGCATTACCATTTATGAATTTGTTCGTTCAATTGTTTGATTAACTGCCGGTTGGCAGAGGCAACTGCTTAGGTTGTTTTATGCAACAGGCTATGATTTTTTCCTCACACTGTAGGCAGGCAAAACAAATCTCCTTCAATATGATTGTTAATCAAAAGTGACAACTCTTGTAGATTACCATTAATAGATATTTAGTTGCCTTGTGTATGTGGCCAAAGAAAAAGACCAAAGGAATGGAAACTGCTAGAAAAAAATAGATACATAAGATATTTTGGCCTCATCTAACACAAGAAGTGAAAACAAATATCCACAGATTTGTTATGTCTATGTGGCATGGCAGGCCTGGCACTTTCAATCTCTCTTACTGTGGAACACAGGAGTAAGTAGACTGTAAAATGGAGAACATCACATCGGCCCTGAGCACCACTTCTGCTTCCTCCTGCCGTGACCTCATTCATTCTGTCCTTTAAATGCCTCAATTCCACTTGTCTTACTCGCTTTCGTCTCCGTGGCTGTCGGAAATGTTGCTTCAGAGAAGATTTAACTGTATGAAGCCCACAATAACAGGATCTGTGATGAGTGGTTCCGTGCGGAAGACCCTGAGGGAGGGTTGCGTACTACTGTTGCATGTTCAAAACTTTCTTGACAGCTCAGAAACCACATACACGTAGCCACGTTGAATCCCTTTATAAGCTTTACACACCAAACGCATGTCATCTGCCTAAATAATCAAAGTAAGGCCTCAATGGAAGCCAGCCAGAGCTGCCTTGTAGCCCATGTGCTGCCTGATTATGGTTGACCTTGTGTCATCTACTAGATAGATTGAAGACAGTAAAACTTGTCCAACATGCAATGGAGCAGTTGTGCAAAGTTTGTGCTGACAGTGATTGTTCACAGAGAAGATTCTTTACTCATATCTTCAAGACTTGAGGTTGAGCTACTGATTTGGATGAGCTCCAATAATCAACCACCCAGAACAGTGTAACAAAGAGCACCCTAGCAACCACCTGAAATCACCTTAGCAACTGCATAACAACTACCTAGTAAAGTGCTGACAACACTCTACAGTACATCATGGCAGTGAGTTTAATAAGTACAGCTCAAATTTTCTTCTGAAAATGTAAAACAATCTTGGGTTTCTTCAGTAAGCGCACTGAAATGCAGAAAACAAAGGCAGGAATCAGAACCACAAGACAGGATTAATTAAATTACCTCAAATTCCTCAGGCGCTCTTTAAAAGAGATATCAGGAAAAGGCTTTTCGCTTGATTTCACCAAAACGAAAGCTCTGACAGAAAATCCCAGGTTATCCTTTTTGTAACACTTATTTCTGAAAGTGATTGATACTTTCTACTACTACACAAAAATGCAAATAACCATCAAGACTTCCACCTAAAAAACGCTGTAAGCGACAGTTTTTACCTCAGAGTGCTTTCGTAAGAAATAGCTGTCCTTCTCAACGTTGTTTACCCTTTAACCTATTGATTTTTGTCTTCAAACACAATGCAGTCATTTCATTACACTGCAAGTGGAAACAGCAATCACAGGAACCTCTTTTAATAAAGCCAATTCCTTCTGCGCCAAGTTATGACTGCCACTCTGTGAAAATGAAGCCAAGAAAAGGAATAGAAAACTAGAAGACAAAAAGAAACGATCAGAGAAAAGCCCAAGTAGGTGCTGGATTCTCTCTGGTACTGTTAAAAGGCACACAAAGATTCTGCCTCAGATTCTAAAGGGTCATTAAGAGCCTTAATTTGAAGCCGAATCTGATGGCGTGTAAGAAGCAGGCCTGTGGGCCATGTTTCTTAGCGAAAGATGTGAAAATTCTTTATTTAATTCTCAGACGTTATCTTTTTTTAAGTACTAGAGCTGTCGTGCTTTGCTCTTATCTCACTCTCCTTGCTCTGTCCTCTGATAATTTTTCCCTACATCTATCCTGTACAAATCGTTCTATCTTTTGGCATGTCACAGCAGTTGAATCTTAACTTCCCAATTTCCTGCTTTAAAAATGCTCTCAGTCAGTCCCTGTCTGCCTCATACCACTCTTGCAATCATATTATTATTGCTTTTTACTTTTATTCTGCCAACTTAAACAAAAAAGTCATCTTCTGTATTTGCAAATCTTCTGAGACCTCTCGCTTCAACAAATATTTGGGGTTTGGCTGGCATTTCATCTTTCAGACAGCACTGTGCTATGGAACATGAAAATGTTACAGTCAGGCAGCTTAACACCTGCTCTGATTTAAAGGACCAGTTCACTCAACACAAAACATGTTTATTATCCTCTACTCATCCAGTTCAATCCCTCTTAGTATTTTTTGTATGTAAAAGCAAAGTGTGCATATATTTCAAGTCACACATTTCACTATATTATCCTTTTTTTAGCTTTAACAGCATAAATCAACACTCCATGTACACTGTTTGAAAAAGAGCAGTCAGGACATTCTATGTCACTATTTATTTGTGTTCTATGAAAGAAAAGAAACAGATTTGGAGCATGATAGTAAGTACATGTAAATGATCACAGAATTGTCCTTTTTGGAAAGCTATCCCTTTATAATAGCCGCGTCTGACTCAGAATGGGGAATCACAATAGGGCGACTCCCTTACGAATTCACTTCTCAGATATTACAATAGATATTGGATATTAGAATGCAGATCTTGTTTCGCTGCCAGGATTTATTTTTTAATTTCTCGACTGCATCGTTCTCTCCACCGTCTCAGTAAGTCCCGTGGGTATCTCAGCCAAAGAATCAGGCAAAGGCGTGAGGCGAGACCCAGAAATCTCTGCGCTTACTATTTATGTCTTTCTGCGTGGAGATGACAGAAGAGCTTTAAACTGCAGAACTTTGGCAGGCTGGGCATTGGGAATCTGCTCACGTGCAGCAGATGCTTTATCTCAGTGTGACACAACTGTCCCCAGTGCAGCACTAAGAAGGAGAGAGTATCTCTTCCACTGCTGTGACTCCTTCACTCATCTCCTCTACTAGAGCTTTTTAGGGAACCTGAGATGTTAGCAACACAACAGTGCAGACGTGAGACAGATGAAAGAATAAACTTACAGAAAGTAAAAGGTTTTGTCAGGTGACCTAAAAATTGTTTATCTAAATGAATGTATTACAATCCGAGTGTTATACCAACAGACATTGTTACTGTGTCAAATTAATTCCTTAAGGTAACATGCCATTGGAAGATGTGTTATCCAAAGCAACTCACAATAAATGTATATGTTTGTTTTAATTGGTATCAGTACTCCCTGGGGTCTGAACCCATGACCTTTTGCACTATTAACACAATGCTCTACCAATTAAGCTACAGAAACAGCAACAGCCATAAGCTACCAATAACACTGTAAACTGTACACTGTATGGTTTGTGACCCAATTGTGCTTCGTTTGGTGACATCTAATTGCAAGGTACTACTTTTTACAGTGTAGCACTGTGTGAAACTAAAAAAAAGCAATTGATTAGTCCAGATAGACTGACAACTACACACACAACTTCCCGGGACAACAGCTACTAGTTTAAATCATTTAAATTAAATTATTTTGTAAACTATTACGTTTTTAAATTATTAAGTTAAATTACTAGGCAGTTTTTGAGTTTCCACTGAAATGTTCCATTTACATTTCTTGGTAAATTGGCTGATAAAAAATGCATTATGTATGTTTGTGATATTTACCACGGCAGATGGCTGACGATACCGAATTTCTGCTTAGATACATTATGTTTTATTAAAGCACATGGGGAGCAGTTATGTGTATAAAGTTACACGGCTATGTGTATAACTTCAAGAGGCATTTAGAAGCAAATTCTGAAACATAAACTGATACGCGAGCCACTATAAATGTTCCAGTTTTATTAAATAGAGTAAATGTATTACAGAACTGTTTCTGGCATATAGACATTCCAACCTTCCGATTGTAGGGCCTTACAATGAATGTTTTTAGCAGGTTGTTGTTGACAGATAGTTGCTATTTTTAAAATAAAATTCAAAAAGGCATGTCCTCTCACTTGATATGGCTCAAGAGACACTCTTTCATCAAAAAAATATTGACGTAATCACACAGAAAAGCAGTAGCAGTAGCCTTCCTGTTAGCTCAACTGGTAGAGCATTGCGTTAACACTGCAAAGGTTGTGGGTTCGATCCCAGGGGAAGGCAAGTCCTGATAAAAAATGTGAACCTTGAATTCACTTTTCACTTTGGATAAAAGTGTCTACCAAATGATTAAATTTAAATGTAGCATGTTCCTCCTCAATACGCCTCATGGTTTAAAGGTTTGGGGCAAGTTATGCACTTTGTTTAATACTTAGGGTTAACAAACCGCTAACACACCACAGAAGAAAGATTAGGATCAGGTTTATGACAACATATGTTGTACAAATTTATTCTTGTTGCTACACTGAAGAACAACCCCGAAGCGGCATTCAAAGATACCAAATCTGCTACAAAAGAGGCAATAGCCAGTAGCCAACAGCACAAGACATTGTGGCACACAGATGCTATCGTCCCTGCTTATGTCTCTTTTTTATCTTTCTCTCTCTGAATAGCGACTTAGTTCAGGCCCCACAGGCTCAGAAACATGCCTGACTGCCTGTGTGGATCCACAGAACTCTCTCCTGTTCATGTAGATCAGCCTGATCACCACACTTCCATGTTACATTCAAGTATAAAACCATAATATCCATCTTTAAAGTGACTCTGAAAGACTGACCCATAACATGCAGTAAAGCAAGGCAGTGTGTCATGTTGAATTTCTGTAGTACTAAACACCTCTTGTCAGCTTGGAAGGAGCATTGTAGGCCATGTGCATTCCCAAGTCGATATGACTGTCAGATACACCTGTGTGGCTGAGGAAGGCTGTGTTATGAACTGTCACCCAGCATCAGGGAAAAAGACCTAACCTGACTAATCAATCTGTCATAGCACAATATGTTCATTCACGGGACACAAAGAGAGGCAACTTTGTTCTAACACTCGTGCTTCTACACAAAAGGAAAGCGTAAGAAAAGCTGCCATGGAGTTTTCAGGGCTAAAATGACATCTCACACTTGAAACCACAATATACTTCAGCACATTTATCATGTCTAATGTCTCTTCTGTGAAAGAATGCCATTTACTGTAGCGTTGTCATGATGCCAAAGGACTAATAGATGGCTAGGTTGTCATGGAAACTAATGTTCACTTGGGGCATAAAGTGCTCCACTAAATTTGGACATAGTGGATCCGTTTTGTAATTTAGTTTGTTTAGATGCTATTGATTACAGTTTGTGAGGCAGCACAAGACTGACATTACTTTAGCCTTCTAGCAACAGGTCTGTTCAAAATTCTGCCAAAAATGCATTAAAATGCCTCATACATCAGACAAAAATATAAATTCAATATTTAAAAAATACAAAAACAATACTTTGTTTACTCAACCTATGTTATTCCAAACCCATATACTAAACACAACATGACACAACTTTAACAAATTCCTATTAAACTTTACCAGATTAGCGCTGCTAACATCACCAACTGTGATGAGATCACCGCAATATTTGCATACCAATATTTGCCATTGCCCTTTTCGCATATTTAACCATTTGTTTACACTACGCTGTGTTTCAATACATGCATGTAGCTGTCAGAAAACAAGACTGGTGTTGTCATGACAACAGCAACACAGCTGTGAGGCAACATTTCATTTACACAGAGCCAAACATCAAACTTTACAATGTCCTTCAGGAAACAGATTTAATTTAAAATGCTAATTTTAATAAGGAATAGTGACAAGACAAGATATATCTGTACTGTAATATCAACAGCTACACAGATGGTTATCAGTCCCTTGCCTAATAAGACTAATCAAATTACATGCTGAATGTTGTGTCAGTGTTGAAATAGGACATCCACTGACTGTACTACAAGTAGCACAATGGTTAGGTGCAAATATCACAGCAATAATAAACGGGACACCCACGATTTTTCTATTACAGCAGATAATATATATTATATGGTTTCATACACATTATGCTAAAAGGCATTGTTTAGACTGTTTAAATGCTTATTATCAGTATAATATAATGCACACACTCCATCAATGCACACCAAAGTTTACTGCACAATTGAAAGTAAATGTTCCTCTCTCTGTACCTCCACACTACATAAACTGTGTGTTTATTTGAATTGTGTAGGTTTATTGTTGCCTTGGGAGCAACTCACCAAGTCACCTCCCTTCTAAGTGGAACTTACCTGGCAGACCAAGTCTGATTATGACTGTAGTAAATTCTGATCCTAATATAGTAAACAGTACAGTAGTGTAGTCAATAGGGGGACAATTGGGAAACAAAGGGGGTCCTTAGTGCATAAGCCAGGGTCCCATAAATTCTAAAAGTAACCCTGCAAGATATACCCGATCATATGTGTATATCTATAAATATCAAGCACTTTCTATGTATCACAACACACTATCTGCATAGCTCAAGTATATCTTATACTACAATTGTCTTTCCCAGTATTCCACAGGACCTCATGGGCACCACTGCTTGNGGGGGGGGGGCTTTGGAATCCAGCCCCCCTACAGCTTTACAACCAGCCAGCAGTTATTGGGAGAAGGCATAGATCCGCCAACCCAAGTCAAATGCTTCACTTCACAAAATGGCTCTGCCAGCTGTCCGTACTGACATTGTGACAGTAATTAGCCAGCGGGGGTTTGAACTGGCAGGGAGGCAGTTAGCCTGTCTGCCTAAAAATGGAGGTCCTGTCATACATGTGAAACCCCCGAGGAGACCTGCAGGTGGAACTTTCCTGGCCTGGGTGTGTATATATACCGGTTGTACCGGTGTCCTGATAATGTGTAGACAGGGTGGTGGGAGGAATGGGAGGGTGTGTGGAACCCTGAAAATCCATTTCAGTTTTTATGAAATGGAAAATGAGATAAAGGGCATGTGTCTTTGCCTGCAGCAAAGCCTGGACTATTTTGTGTGCCGCGATCAGATTGGTGGGAAAGGTCACTTGAAGTTATCATGAAATCAGAATGGAGCCCATTTACTTTCTCAGTACATATTCCTGGTCTTATTGTGCATGATACTCAAGTGCACATTACTCCAAAAAAAATCTTTCACTAAAATGTCACACATTTTTGCCTCTGAATGGTTTTCCTTTTTGACTTTTGACACCAATCCCTCTCACTTTTTCGACCCCTTCCCTACAATTATAGCCTCCAATCTGGTATTTCATGCCTATTTTTTCATGCCTATAATCTAACTCATTTGAAAAGCATCAGGTCCAACCCTGCAGTTGTCTCATTGAAAATGCTATTTCACTCAAGGCAACACCCAATTACAGACACATAGCCAATAGCATTTATTTACATGAGAGCTATGAGAACTATTGCCGTGGGCTAAAAGCCACAAAGCCCTATTTAGATTTCATGGCATCGTTGAGGAGTGTGTTATTAATGGTGTAACTGACACAGGTTTTCTCCTTATACTAGAATTATTTTCCGCATGCCTGTAAATCACTCAAACACCTTAACATTAATTTATACAGGCTCACTGTCCATATAAAATGGAACATAAATTCGTTGTGGCATTTTGGGGCACAGAAAGGCCTACACACTCTCTTTAAATTACTGAATATACATAATATATACGTTTAATAAAATCAGACAAACACTGTGAAACACTGTAAAATCACTGTAAAACACACCAGTCAAACTAAGGGTGTACTCACACTAGCCATGGCTGCCTTGAAGCTTCCGGGGGGTTGGTTTGTCAAGCCTTGACCTGGGTGTCAAATGCACCCAGCTGAGGTTCAGAGTGGCTAGAGGGAGACCCAAAGACTTCCTGCAGCTAAGGTTACTCACCTAAATATTAATGAGCTCACTACTCTGAAACACTACAAAACTAAACAACAACACTTTGGACAGATACAATTCTCACACATTTGGTCTCATTTCATGAAACCCAATAAATGATTAAGTGCATTTACCAAACAATGACCAATTGGAAGATAGAAAATCCCAAAAGCATTTCAGAGCAATTGCTAAAGGAAACAACATGAGAATTTGCACAAATACTTGATTTTAAGGGTGAACTGTGTTCTCAGGACAAGTGTACTTTTCCTAAATGCCAGAGTGGCATGTCACATGTTTAAAATATTATGATTTTATGTTGTTTATTAATTCAAAACAGTGAATTGATGTCTTTGTACGTTACATTATAATTTCTGCTCTTTGAATGGTCTTGAACTTCAGTTGTTTCACTGTTTAAATGTTACAGAAAACCCATTAAATACCCTATAAAGGGCTATTCAGTTACTGGAGAGCTCCCACACCTTACTGTAAGGCTCCTATGATGCATCCTACTGAGTTTGGTTCCAGTCCTGCCCTTACATGCCTGAATAGTTCAGCCCTATAATATGCTATTTAATGGCAGGGTCCCATTGTGGCAACTTACTGCATTGTGTGACATACTATATATATATTATATATGCCATATATATTGCTGCATGCTGTGTCAAAAGTCTACTGAAGCTTTTCTGACTGGACAACAGGGTCAAAAGCTTCAGGACTTAAATAATTATAATTCAGAAATAAACCGACCATGTGAGCAAATATGGCGATAAAGATGGTGGAGGGGTGAAAGGGTTCGAGGATCACTCAGGTTGTTGATGTGTCACGGGCTCGTGCTCTTACCTAAGAATAAACTGCTGCAGTGTAGCGACCACGCGTGAAAAATGACCACGGGCTCGTGCCACCGCTGTACGCAGAAACCGATGGACGCGTCGTTTGTAAAATGCAATTAGGTGCTAATTTTTCACTTAATGTTATTAATATAACATTATTATTATTAAGATAACATTAACATAAACCAACATGAATATTATTGTCCGAGACACTGAGCGGAATATCGGCCCATGCGTTTAATGTTCATGCACACGGAACGGTAAAAGTGACCAGCTACTTTTTAAAGGTCTACTGAGATTTACACCTGAACAAAAACTAAAATAACTTCAGTAAATACCTTCAGGATCGTGTGTTATGACACAACGCGTAAGATCAGATGTAGGAATTGCATCTTTTTAAAATAATCTTGAAACGTTACTTCTGCGTTCTCGTAACCCACAGTTAAACACAAACGCACGAGCTGCCCCATGCATTCAGAAACGAATACTTTGGAAACTGCACTAAAACTAACACAATGCTCAGCCCATCACTAGCGCTGACATAGACCACAATACTTTAACGTGTAAACATGTACTTAGCCAGCCGTTATCAGAGTGTCTTTTGCCGGTTCCCGTCGCGCAGTCGGTGTAATGAAGTTGGTATTAATTTAGGCAGCGCAGCTCGTTTCACAACAGGGTAATTCATGGTTTTGACAGGAAACCCTCCCTGATGCGAGACCGTTCAGCAAACTGTACCTCTGCCATCCGGTGCTGATCCGCTCTCACAGACTCATGTTTCTACAGATTTAATCCGCACCAAGCAGACGCTGAAAGAAAGGCGTGATGGGAAGCGGTGTTGCGCTTTAAGAGATGTCCCCACGAAAAGCGATCCCTTGTTAAAACTAGTGCAACGCGTGTGGGCACCACTGCGAGGATATAACCACGCGTGTGCGGGCCGGTCCTAGTCGGTCCGATCCACGTTTCTCTCTCTCTCTCTCTCTCTCTCTCTCTCTCTCTCTCTCTCTCAACCTGTGATTCAGGCTCCCCTCACCCTCCCAGCAGAAAACATAATTTATTGGCAATTTGCTTATGTTGGAAGACCGTCAGCCCACTGCCTTCCCCCTTTAGTGGACATTGCAACAGCTAAATGAAATCCCAGTCGATATTGCTTACATGTGTCTAAAATATACCTTTGTGTCCATCACTTTGGCTGTTTTAACTTAGTTTACCTTCAGAATTGAACATGTTTCATTAAAATTATGCAAGATGTTTCAACATTGGGATCTTACTTCCCCCCACAGATTTCATGTAAATATTATTTGCAGGATTTACGTAAATTCTTCATTGTTCTTTCATGCTTTTATTTACAGTGAAGAAAAGCAGAACATTTTAACAGAACATTCCCTAATAATCATTACAAAAATGACATAAAATCACTGCATGCAGTTTGGCCCAGATCTGTAATCTGCAAATGTTTTAACAAGAAGAACAAAAGCAGTTTGAATAAACAGCACAATGAATTGAAGTTCTCCTCACACGCTCAGGAGAAACATCGATTCGGCAGAGTGCATAGCTCCCCTTCACACTCATGAAAACAGTGAGTGAGAGAGACAGCTTCAAGTTGACTTTCTATCCAGGTAACTGGAAGTTCAATTCGGTATTGAATGTAGCCAGTCTTTAGCACACATACTCCCTCATTATGCAGCACCCTGACGGACGGGCGTTTATTGAGAGCGAGTTGGACTGTTGTTTGGCTGGCAGCATTTAGGGCATAGACTGACATGTAGTTTTAATTAAACATCACTCCGATTTTACACGCTCGGTTTCCCTCCACTTGCTATCCTTGTAGCAGCCCGACACCGCACTGCTCGCACAACGCCTCTCATTAGCACCGGCCTTTAACTGCCCGGCAAACTAATTAGCAGTGTGTTGAGAAGCCCACTTTGCCGTTAACATCTTCATTTGCTGCTAAATTCGGTGGCCTTGTAAGTTCTGGTCACGAGAAGGTGAGACAAAGTTGTATTGAAGTTGTATTGAAGCAATTTAAATGGCCCACGTGGTTTGGAAGTTATTAATATAAAAATGCAAAGCAGTTGTTTGGTCCAAGCAAACAAACTTGTATCAGACTTAAGTTAAATGAAACCATAAATCATATAAATC
Organism: Yasuhikotakia modesta; assembly: GCA_036877545.1. Taxonomy (NCBI): domain Eukaryota; kingdom Metazoa; phylum Chordata; class Actinopteri; order Cypriniformes; family Botiidae; genus Yasuhikotakia; species Yasuhikotakia modesta. The sequence goes on from JBAJNP010000034.1 coordinate 69,884, forward strand.
ATTCAATCACATTTTGGTCAACTTTTTTGCAGCTCAGCATCTGAGTGATTTATTCCTAAAGTCTGTAAACTTTTATTTTCTCTTGTGTATTCTTGCAGTGAAGAGCGATATGTATGTCTTTACCTCGCAGAGTTGTACTCAGGGCCGAAAGGCATTTGAAAGGCAATGAAGGAAAATAGTCCATTTCGAAAACCTGCTCTGAGTTCAAATGCAGATTTGCTTCCTGTATGTTGTTGTTCTTTTTGAAACACAGATCGCTGACTTTCTGTCTGTTCTTTGTCTAATGAGCAAGTAACAGCATTCTGCTCTTAAGCTTATTTTCATGAAATGGATGTTTTTTCAAATCACTTATAGTTTGTACTAATGGAATGCAAAGAAAGGCTTCGGAAAGAGGCTATGAATCCAAGGATACAGATGTGCCGGTTCAGATGTGTTGGCTTTTGATGTCTGGTGCATTTTTTCCATCTGGCTGTGTGTGTGTGCATCAAAATATATGACATGAAGTTCTTTCCTTAGGGATGTGTGTGTATTGCCTCACACTGTGTGGTTGTGCTTGTGAGTGTGTTTGTGTGTCAACATTGTCCAGCTAACAAAAACAAAATAAAAAATGATTTCTCTACCCTTCAGGTCCTCGTTGATGCCTCTTCTTGCTCTCCTTCATGTGAGCCGCTGAAGAACCAGACACAAGATGCTCTTTATCACATCAAAGACGCTCTCTCTTGCACCCCCTCTGCATCTCAGACGAGCTTCACAAAGGATAAATGCCTGTATAATCTTAATCTATTCTTTTACCCTCTATAAATGTTTATTTGTTTCCTGTTTACTGCAGGGGGTTTATTCGATTTTATGTTTCTGTGCCTCATGACTCAAAATCCTTATTTACACAACCCTCTCTAAACATTTTCTCTCTGCAACTGACCATTTGTCCAATTTCGCAAAAATGTCCAAGCTAAAATGATATATAACATCAGGAACCATTATACTAGGACCGCAAAAGAAAAAGAGAAAAATAGTGTTTGAAGAAATGTTATGCCCTCTTAGAGTATCTAATTGCCTTTCTCTTTTCTCAGTGCTGGTATTGGCTCTGCCATCATCAGTATGATACGTTTTGGTTTCACTTAGCCCCAGTACTAGAATTGGGTAATTGTCTCTCATTGGTCTGCATTCTGTGTACAGCAGCTATTTTGTGATGCTGATTTGACTAGGCCGCTCAGTATCACTCAACCAAAAGGAGTCCATTAGAGTCAGTGGATACTGTATAAGGTTGTTGATTGGTTCAACACAAACTGTATACAATAAGTGGAACGAATACAAAAATTTGAGAAATTCTGATCAAACAACTCACATTTCACACCTTCACAGAGCTGTCATTATCACTTAGGCTTGGTGAAAACAAAAATAATGAAAGATTTATGGGAGTTCAAATCCCTTCTATTTCTCTTTCTGCCTCTGTCTGTCTCTATCACAGTCTTAAATATGCAGAAGCATAAACAAACCTACACATTTACATGTGGAAGCGACAGCCTTGTTAGTGATAAAAGGCAGGATAAATAAACAAAGCCTCCTCGTTTTAAACACTTCCTGTCAAACAAATAGAGAGTCCTGCCCCAAAGGCACATCACTGGTTGAGCCCACACCTATGTTGAGTTGGTTGGGATTCTCAAACACACAGAATGTTCACGGATACCTTACATTGAAACCGCAAAGTGTTCCTGTAGCATAACTGGTAGAGCATTGCGTTAGCAGCGCAAAGGTCATAGGTTCGATCCCAGGAAACGCAACTACTGGTAAAAATGTATACCATGAATTGTAAGTTGCTTTGGAAAATGTGTCTGGTAAATGAAAAAGCTGCACACATTGCCTTTAATCATTCAAATTCTTCATTAGATTTTTGTCATAGATCATACAATGCTAACTGATTGTGGCCTTGTGATAAAAATACATTCTGTCATAAGAACACAGTTCAGAAGAATGAAGATGGACTGCCCTCACACGACTTAATTTTCTATTGATCATGGTTCTGGTTTTACTGGTATTGACAGCAGTTAGCATAATGATATGTGACATTCATCAGCACTAGCCATAAACGCAAGGCTGAGAGCATCTTTGTGGGAAGAAAGCCCTTTAAAAATCTTCAGGTAGAGTTTAAGCACAGAAAGCGCTCACACAAAGTGTTCCTGTAGCTCAACTGGTAAAGCATTGTGTTAGCAGTGCAAAAGTTGTGGGTTTGATCCCAGGGAATGCATTTACTGGTAAAAATGTATAACTTGAATTTGCTGTAAGTTTGTTTAGATAAAAACATCTGATAAATGTAAAAGTGGTGTATGATGTAATTTTGCTGTAAGAGGTCTAAAGAATAAGGTCTGATTAGAAATCTTTATTTAAAAAATGTTATTTTATAAAGCTTTTCCAAAACTCTGGTCATTTCTGTTATTTGCATTTGCATCAGAACTAATTTATAGGCCAAAACATCAGCATTCCACAACGCAATATTTTGGCTATTCTGAGCTTAAGTGCAAATAATTGGGTGTTTTAAAGGTCAAAAAAGTGCGTTCAGGTAAAGAAACATCTCACCAGTCTCTCACTTTGTGAACACACAAATGCTGTTACCAGCCCTGCTCCCCTTTCCAAGTACACACACAAACACACACTCAGATGTACACACACAGTGCACATACTTCAGCGCATCAGTCTGATGTCATGCTGTTGCAACCACCCGGGGGATGGAATATGGCTGAGGGTGATAAATGGCACCTCAGCACGGAGGTGATGGGGAAGGCAGCCACTGTCTGCTCCAGAGAACACCTCTCGCTGGAGGAGCTTCCCAGCCCTGAGGGGGGAGACCAGCTCCATGACGAATTTATGGACCAGCAAAAGCGCTGACCTTTCAGTTTCTCCACGGCTGTGGTCGTATCGCACCAGCGAGGCTCAGCGTGACACCCAACGCACAACTGAGAATGTGGGTGAGAAAATATCACTCAGTTATATGACAATATGCAGCAGATAGAAGGTTCAGATTGAGCATCTGCTGAGTTTGTTTGTTTGCTGTCTCCATCACTGGCTCCGGGTCATCAATCCATCACTGATCCTTGTTGTTATTCTGTTATGTGTGTTCTTTCGCTGTAGGTGCAAAATATGAGTTAGAGAGAGAGAGACACACAAACAGAGAGGGACTGAGGCTTGCCAGTTCACCTTTGTGTTTTCATTCATTAGACACTCACTGGTTTTGCCTGAAACGTACAAATATGATTAAAGATGAGGGATTGCGGTAACAGTACAGTTAGCATTACAGTAACAGTACAGTTAGCATTACAGTAACAGTACGGTACAGTATGACAGCACAATTCAGAGGCACAGCAAGCAAGGAAGTCCCTGAAAAGCCACACAGATGTCTCCCGCGCGATATGCACACACTGCAGAACACAATCTGCACAATCTGGAGGGCCTCTGTCGTCTGCACTGAGAGAATTAGTCAAGCTGATTAGCCCTGCAGTCCTAGATAAAGACATGCCCCTAAAGAGAGCTAATTGATAAATGAGAACATCTGATGGACAGAATGGTGATTTGGTCATTTTAGACAGTAGATGATCTAATTGGACAGAAATCTGTGGCACGGTCTCTCTTGAGGAACTGTCATTCCCAGCCGCAATGAGGGAAGGAACCACACAACGGTCGCTGTGGCGGCTAATGCCTCTGCCGCGGGTTTGCCCCTCTCACACTTCAGATATCACAGCTGTGCTCGTCACATATCTACTTTTAACACACCTCATGTCCCCCAGCTTTCTCCCTCTCGGCCCATTACAGTTCAAGTTCTCAAGTGCAGCAGTATAAAGTTAATGTGACCTTATATTGTTTCTATGCAGACAGATTGCAGGGTTTCATATCAGGCCACCAAAGACCATTAGTGCCAATTAAGAATCAAATGTTCAGCCTTAAAGGGACAGTGCACGCAAAATGATAACAGAATTATTCATATCTCTGTCCAAATTACACTGTTTGCTGTATACACAGCCCAAATAACTGTTAGCACTGTTTGCTAAATAATACTGCTGTTTGCACCCCAGTGTCTGGGGTGTAGTTCTGATAATTATGCAAAAAGCAGCATTTTCCTAATAACACAACAATACTGCTTACAAAAACTTACATTAATTGCCAATAAAAAAATTCTGTCATCATTTACTCAACCTCATTTAATATGAAACTCTTCCTTCTTTAGCAAAACACAAAACAGGAGATATTTGCAGAGTGTTTGTGCTCTTTTTATGCCAAACAGGAAAACAAATCACACCATAAAAGTATCATAAAAGTAATTCATTTGATTTGTGTCCTATATTCCAACTCTTCTGAAGCCATAGCAAAATTGCTATGTTGTTATAAGTCGTTATCCATTTTATCCTCCCCTCTGTTCTCCAAAATATCTCAGTTTGCATTCTACAGAGGAAAAAACTCATACAGGTTTTGAGTTTTAGATCAGTCTAAATTTCAGCCATTGCAAATCATTATGCAATGCTAAAAATAAAGAGGTTGGATAAATAATAAAAACTGTGTGAGAGAAGGATTCTAACATTCAGCCCGACTCTGCGCTAACTACAGCCTCATTAAAACCTGCTGTATTTTTGGAACCCAGGCCCTTTTAATCGCATTACCATGTGCAGCATATGGAATATAGCAAATAGATGTTGAGGAATTATCTTTGTCCACAGTTCCAATTCTTTCCCTCCTCAGCTCTCCCTGTTAATTAAATGTGCTAATGACCTGGCAGAATACAATTGCCTACTAGCATAGAAGCTATGCAAAAAGTCTACAGTAGTAGAACTGTGTTGATTGATTCTGGGCTGGGAACCTTTAATGTATTCCAAGTAAGTTTTACAAACCACAGCCATAAACATATTGTGACATTTTCATTCGTAAGAAAAGGTTGTTTTCCTGCTTTTTGGAAAGGTGATGGATTACATGCGTGGAAGAGTTTGGGCGGATGGCATTTTGCTTTCTGTGGTTTACAGCTCTCACTCATTCATGTTTATGTTTGTGCAGTTGTGCTTTAGAACTCTCAGATGTTTCTCTTGACCCTGGGCTTATATTGGGCACAAACACGTGTGTTTAGAAGTCATAAAAGATAGAAAAATGTCCCCTTTGGGTCTCATGCAAAAGACCATAGGTTACCATGGCAACTCCTTATAATATAGAGCCACTGGTTGCAGATGTGGCCAGCATCTATAGTCCACCCTCTGCGTGTTTCTGCAAGTGTAGAACCATTCTGGTATCTCCACAATGTACTGGATAGTGGAGAGGCTACAGAACTGAGACTGGTGTGGCTTATTAATTGTAGTAACATCATCTCAGAATCATTTTAACAGGACCCTCAGCAGCTCCAATTATGTTGCAATTTACCACACATGAGACAGTATCTGCAAACCCCAGAGAAGTCTCTGTGTTATCTGTCTGATTTAAGAGATGATCACATCCTCAGAGAGCTTCTGCAACATGTGAACACTTACCCAGCAGATTAAATAGTGGCAGCCTTTGCTGTGGTTTTCCCATGAAAAGCTTCTAGTCAGATCAGACTCAAATTGCAGGACTTGTGTTGGTCTTTGTATTCATATCTAACAGCATATATGAACACCAACATTCAGCTCTTGCATTGCATCATTATGTGGACATGTTTGCTAATGCAAGTCTTTTTTCTCATATGTAAGATTAAAGATTAAAACAAAACCCCAGACTCCAATTATTACATTTGTTTATTGTTGAGTTTATAATCATGTCACACAGTTTGTTGAGAAGAGGTTTACAGTTACTTTCCAGGCTAAGTTTTAAAACAATAAAAAATACAAAAAACATACAATAAAAACATACATACAATAAAGCCATACAATTGAATTGAAAAAGGAACTGTTCAATTCAATGGTTTTACCTCAATGGTTTTAAAAAAAAAAAAAATCATAAAGATTTAGGAGGAAGTCATTTTGACTATTTTCAACCACCTAGCAACCACAAATGACACCCTACCAACTGCATAGAAATGTGCTAATGACCATTTAAAACACCTTAGCAATCATATAGCAAAATTTAGACATAGCAAAACCTGTGTTTCTTTTTTCGTGTTTTCTTTTCTTTTCAAAAAAAAAAGTTGAAAAAAAGTTTCTTCAGAAAATGTAGGAATGTAGTTTTAACTATTTATATACCACAGTCAATCTGAGCATGTTATCACTAGCTTCTTTTCCCAGAAACGCCTTTGCAGGGTTATTTGAGCGCTGAAATACATGCTGGTATGTTTTTTACACAGAAATTGCTGCCGTGTTGTTTCTCTCTACATCAGAATGCGTTTCTGTTCGGTGTTTTGGGAGGGAAAGGATTCATCAGACACCTTAAGGAGGCAGCCGTGGTGAAGAGACTGCAGTGAGATGATGAGAGAACATTTTCACATTTTCTATTCAGCACTGCGGTTAGTCTGTGACACAAAGACAGGAGAATGGGCTGGTGCTGGAGAGCCTATTAGTACTTTGTAATTAGTGAGAGTGAAGCCTAAGCATTCGCCTGTTAGACAGCTGATATCCAATTACAGCGAGGCTGCAAGTAAGCACGGCCACCACTTTACTCATCATAACAACAAATGGAAGTTAAAGGTACCGCTAATGTTTCCATGGAAACCTTAATCTGATAGAGATGCTCTTTTACCACTTTTGCCTGCAAACTTTTTTGACTGTGAGCTTTTAAAATAAATTTTTTTTCTTTAATTAACATAAATATGTGGAATTTGTACAGAATTGTTCCACAATTATATGATTCATTTGCCACTATCAAATAAAAATATAGGCAGAAATGTATTTTAAATTAAACTGTTTTATGGACAAATCTTTAGTGCACCAGGCAAATTTTACTTTAAATGTTTTTTTTTTATTAATTTGCACAAGCATTATTTTGACTTTATTAAACTGGATTTGGATTTTTTTGGAATTTCTTGGTTTTTACATTTCTAACATCATTTTCTGTATTATTTCAATAATTATTGAAGTCAGTTTACATCCAGCATAAGCTTGCATGTAACCTTTAGCCACAAAAGATGCTGCAGCAGTACTTATGGGATAACAGCACTGCAGTACCTACACAGTAAGACAGATTTCTTTCACATCTTGTCTACTCTGACTTCCTGTCTGCAGTGCCGTACAGCACACCTGTCGTGTCCCGGCATGAGCTGGAAATGGCAGGTGAGCTTGTTTGCCGCTCTGTTCCCGTCAGCTCACAGGCCCGGAGAAAGATGTACGAGCTGAGGGCCGAGCACCTCACCAGGGCTCATCCAGCTGTCATCGGTTGCCCTACAAACTGCTCTGTCATCATCCCGGCACCCTGGAGGTTGGGTCATTTGCTCAGGCTGATCACTGTGGCTTTGAAGGGACCAGCTGCCAAAACACAAACACATTTTTTTTACATTATTTTTCATGGCAAATTTTTTGTGAGCTTCTACTGGGAAAGGTAGACATTACACATTTTACACACAAGGGTAAGAATTTTGTGTAGCAATATGACTTTGTTTATTCACTAGTTTTAAAGCGATAATGTGTCTAAAAATGAATATTTTGTCAACAACCACTAATAACTACAAATTTACATATTGATGGTCAAATTGCTCTTTTTGATACACTGAAAGTCAATAGTGACGAGGATTGATGACAACATGAACATAAGTACTATACAAACAGTCACATATTTACTATATTATCCAAAGCTGTATATTAACAGCTTTGAAAATCCTCTAAAATCATTCATGTGTGTGAAAACCAAATGATGGTCATTAATATTAAATCTGGTGCATTTTCTAAATGCTTTTCAGACACATTTTGCTTTGTGTCTGTTGGTATACACTGACACAAAACTTCTTTGTCCAGCGGCACTCAAGGAATTAGGTCTATTAAGTTTGTTAATTATTTGAATAATATTTTTATAATGATTCTGGCTTTATTAAATAAATTAAAAATGATTAATATAATTAAACAGGAGACTTTTTAGACTTTTAGTGCAGTACAACTGCACCACAATGCCACTGACATACCCAATGTGTGTTTGTGTCACTGTCAGTTTTCTCTTTGTGTACTGCATCTTATGTTCATGTGTGTACACTATGGGAAATTCCTGAAATGCAGAAACGAGTTTTGAAACTGGTGCAGTGGATTAATGAGGCATGCTGGGTAATTAAGGTAATGAGCCTCCAGTGTGTCTGGCTTGCCTCAGCACCACAAACGCTGGATATTGGCGTGGTTATCTGTGAGCGTTCCAATGTGTGTTGGTGTAAGTAAAATGTGTTTTGGGGTGGAACCCTTGTCTGCATTTTATGTGATCGATTAGCTGCTGTTGTACTAAAGGGCAACCTGGGTGTGATTTCATGCAGGAAATTGGAATTCACAGCAAACAAACAAATAGGGTGTTTGTGCTGCCCATCACTTGCCTCACTGTGGTCACATGATCAGCAGCTGTGCTGAGGGACAATGGGGCTCAATGTGACGCACGGCAGTCCTGCTATAGTATTTACTGAGGCTGTGAATCAGACGTCCTTGCTTCTATAAAAATTCCATTATGGATGGAGGTGAGACCTTAATTTAAGAGTGCATTCATACACACAGACACACACATCCGCACTGTTGGCTTGGCTATTCTTTGTTCCCACAAATTTTCAGTTTGATTGGCAGGGCTGACCCGTGGCATTCATTTGCTGCACTGATTTACATATTTTTTGTTTTACTCTGCTCACAGAGATTTAGAGGAAAAGATTTAACATCATGGTCTGATTCCCTTGTGTCCTCAGATTTAATTGGGTTACTTTCAGCAATGGTGGTCAAGTCAAATAGCTTCATGCTGAGAAAGTGCAACCTGTCTTAAACAAAATAGTAATTTAACCTATTTATCATCTCAATGCTGAATTTTTGTCAACCTCAATGGTTTTAAAAGCACAAAAAAAATCCCTGTTTAAGGCCTTAACTGAATTTTTTGTGCATTTTTAAGGTCTTTCTGTTGTTTAGAAATAATCTTGTAGTTTCAGGTACTGATTCTCATACAGTAGATGTACTCTATGAGTAACAGTAGAAGTTCAGGGTTGTTGAAGTACAGTAGAAATATTATAAATAGAAATACAGGCCCAATGCCCCGCAGTCAATCATTAATACATATAAAAAGCCAGATTGTGAAGGACTTTGTCCAGTTTATTGTCCAATGGAAATTAAAATCTAAGAAAATATTTTATCTTTATGACTAAAGAAATCATTAAAAACTCTTAATGTCACTCAGAAACCAAAACTGTGGCTAAAATCAAACGAAGCACAAAAATCCATAAAACCTGACCCTGCCATCCACACCTCTCATGTTTCTTAGTTCCATTTCTATTTCTTTCCCCTTCTTTTACCTTTGAGTCGTTCAGGTCTGCCTTTCAGGACACCCGCCCCAGGCTACTGCCCCAGTTCTTCCTCTAAATCAGGGCAGCTTCCTCATTACGGCCACAAGAAACGTGGCATTGAGCAAATACAGAGGAACTGACATTTCTTTAAACAATCCACGAGTGCAAAGGCCCTGGAAGAGCCCCACAGCCATTGGTTGGGTCCCAGGAACCCAAGACAGGATTGTGAAGCTCATGTCGATTGGTGCCTGAGGAATGGACATTATTATTCAGTCATACTGTCACTATCCATCACCGGTGAGAGAAGGGAACTTGGCGTTCCTACACAAATGGACTGCCGGTTACTGAGGCAAACAATACAAAAGCCTTTTATCTGTGGGGAGCAGCTGGGAGACACCACAGTTATTGAACAACGATAAAGAAATGTAGGAAGTCATAAACATTTATATTTGAAAATCAAAATGAAGCAACGCAAACAGAAATCCAGATCCTTACTTCTGTCCAAAAATCTCTTCAACAAACAAACCTGCTTCATGCTTTCATTTCTGTTTACTGTCTTTCTGTATATATATCCTTAATCCCTTAAATGTGCTTTCTGTGTCTGGTGTGGGTTTAACACATAACTGTCAATGTAAACACACAGAGCCACGTGCTACTGTGCCTTATCAGGCCTGGTTCTGCGACACCCTGGTTGTACACCGTTGATTGTCAATAACTTAAACTCTCTATTAGTTTCTGCTGCCCTCCAGGGAGGTAGAGGCAGCTAATACAGTCCGGGCAGTGGTGGTTGGTTAATCAGCTTTCATGCAATGAATCATAATCTTTCTTGACAGGGAAAACATCTGTGTAATTTCAAAAGAACAGCGTGAAGGTCCTTCCTCTCGCTGTGCAAGTTGCCGTGGTGACATTGTTTCACAGCTTGCCACCAAGCCAGACTTGTCATCTAAATTCTGTCCACGGATCAGGACTGTATCTACATCTCACACAAGCTCAGAAATGACAGCATGTGTTTGTTAAAACACATCAACATGTACATGTACAGTATATTTACAAGTTTCTTCCATTCTTCAGTATCTATACATATATGCAATATATCTCTAGTTTTCTCTCTATATATGTATTTATGTACGTTAAACAAGCACTAAGCGCTGTTAAATAAATGGAGCTAAACTCTTTCGGCCCGGAAAGTGCGGAGGACCGGGTCTAACTGTTACCAAAATCTTGTTAATGTCACCCAGCAAGAGACCGGTCCCGACAAATGAGACTATAAACGCAGTAAATTCTCTGGCATGTTGTCTATATCTGTTAGAGGTAATTTATTGTTTGCTCCCAGCTGAGCGTTTGGAGGCTTTTGTGTCAGAGTATATTTCTCAAACCATGATTCTGCAGCAGTCATAAATCCCACCACTGTGTGTGTATGATATATTCACACACACACACACACACACACACATGCATGCACACACACCCACACAGACACACATGCGCAAACACTAAACAAGACTCTATCTCTTACCTTACCTACAATATTTCTATCCTGCAAACATTACTAGTCCTTTTGTATCAGTTTAAACATTTCCTCACTTCACTTACATCTTTTTATTTCATCAGGGAACACAGTGATTATAATGCTAGAGGAAGCCTATTTCTCTCAAAGTTTGTTTTCCTCACAATGACTTTCTCAATGGGGGCTCACACACTAAGGCATTAGTTTCCATGAAGCTTTGAAACAGTATGTATTGACAATATGTGTTTGCTTAACAGTACATGTTCCTGTAGCTCAACTGGTAGAGCATTCTGTTAGCACTCCAAAGGTTGTGGGTTTGATTCCCAAGGAACTCATGTGTTGATAAATTGTATACTTTATATATAGAAAAGCACTATAAATAAAAGACTTGACTGGGCAAGTCTTTATGGTTGTAATCCATCCACAATGTTTCAGTTTCCATGCTAGTTAAGCTTAACTCCATTAAACCTATTTGGTAAAATTATCAATTTATTAATTTAAATGAAAATTATTCATTTTACCTATTTGGTAAAATTAAGTAAAATTATTTAAAATTTCTAAAGGATGAAGACCATGAACCATATGCCCTCATTTAACGTTTTTGTTGTCATTTTGCACGGCTTCACAGACTGGCCACTATGAATAAAACCCTGCTAATAAAGCAACTGATTCCTCACTATCAAACACAGGCAGTAAAACCACTTTCACAAATTGTAATAAATTGAACAGTGAATGCAGCGTGTGGTCGGCACAGATAAGTGCTAGTCATTGTGCTGTGATTGACAGGGTAGAAACAGCAGAGACTGAGAAGTTTGGTTAGACGCATTTATACATTCCAGCACTAATGTCAAATGTATCAGGGGAAAATAAAAGTGATGTTTTACATGCATTCATGAGTTTACAGCAGCATGAGATGTTACCTTGTGCACCACCCACGGGTAAGACAGCTTTATTAGACTCAGATTAATTCTTTGTAAATGTTTTTTCATGTTTTATAGTTTCATTTCATGGCCTTATGTGTCAAACTGTTTGATAGCTTAGTAGTACTGTACTTCCACTAGACTGTGGGTCTTAGTGGGTCTTGTTTTTTTAAAATATCGTATTATTTTTGTTAAGGTCCACTTTTTAAAAGCCATTTTAATGATACTGTATATGTTTCACCTGTTCTCTGACCCTCTAAAATATCTAAACACTCAATTTAGCTGCAGCTTGACCTTTAAGCCGTCAGTGTTTATATAGTACAATGTGCTCTTATATGTTTAAATATCAAGAACACTTTGATTTCTCATGTCACAACCCCTTTAAAATTCATTTCCTTCCAATGGCAGGTAAGAAATGAATGCTGCACTCTGAACACAATGCATCACATAAAATGCAAAGCTAAGAAAAACATCATTTCTTTGAAGTAAACAGGAACATGGGGTCCTACACCCGAATGATCAGAACAGAACGATGCCTGTGGTTTGGATTAATAACATCCACAGAAGATTTTACTCATTTAATTCACTTAATAAGCTGAGCAAATACTTATAACCATATCAACAACTTACCCCATCCAGTCCAAACAGTGTTGATTAAATTTCAATTGTATTGCGGAATTGCCTTCAATCTGCAATCAGTTATAAATTAATTACACTGTCTTCAAACTGCTTTCATTCAAACACACACTCGGTGGATCCAATCTGCTCACTGCCACTAATTTGAAATATATACCAAACAGTTTAAGCATCTTGTTGGGATATTGTGAACATACTCATAAAAGCTGACAAAATTTATATCAGTTCAGTAAATCCCGGGAGATGAATCATGATAGTTCAGACAGAGCCAGAGGAACCGGAGGCTGCTAAATAAAACTCTTCTAATCTCACTCATGTGTGGGCCTGTCAGACTTGATTATAATTATACACATTATGTACTCTGGTCTGTGACATCATGAAACATGACTGATGGTTAGATTTCCTGTGGAGTGTCACAAGTAACCATCTCTCTCTCTCTCTCTGTCTCTCTCTATCTCTCCCTGTCTCTCTCTCTCTCTCTCTGTCTCTCTATCTCTCTCTCTATCTCTCCCTGTCTCTCTCTCTCTCTCTCTCTCTGTCTCTCTATCTCTCCCTGTCTCTCTCTCTCTGTGTCCATTTGTAGTTTTCTTTCTCTTTGTCTGCTCCAGACACTCATTATGCACAGTTTGAACAATTTTTAAATCATTGCTTTGAGCTGCTGTGGTTTATATACAAACAGCAGAGACGTCCCTCCCTTTTTTGTGTTCAACAATTGACTGGGTTGCAGTTTTATTGGTATTAGTATTTAGTATTATTATGATGCACTGTTTTCTTAAGAGACTTTTAGAAATATTTTCTGGTCAAACTTTATTAGTTTACACTGTGGCAACATGAGTAAAAGGTCAATTTTTCTCACTGGTCACATACTTGGACTCCATTTTGATCACCATACAAGCAGAGCCATTCAAGTAGTGACACAAATTTTAACACCCTAGTGCTGTTATACTAAATGTCAGCAGTCCGGGAACATCACTTGTCCAATTATAATAAACCAACAGAACTAAATGTTGTATATAAGACAAATGAGGACATGAAAATATACTGTATTGTAGGAATGACCCTTTCTGCTAATTGAAGCTTCTCAAGTTGTTTTGAGGAGCTTGAAAGCCTGAAATAAATATTTGACTGATGCCTGTAATACATCTGCTGGTGGTCAAGATTGCCCCGATAGATCTCTGAGCACAGCAGAGCGCAGAAGTGTCTGATGTTAATGTAAGTCACTGCAGCTGAGCAGATCTCTGGGGTCTGTTCTTGGCATGCTGGGATGGGTTCAGATGGCCCTGGATCCAGCTTACACAAAATTTATTCAGCCCTATTTTACGTGATGCTCATTAGCGATGCTTTCATGTCCACATGGCCTCTTGCTTTTGTGTGTTGATATATAAGGAAATGTGTACGTTATTTTACCATATTGGGCTAATGAGAATTTATATTGGATGTAAAAATGTGTGTGTGGTGTGGCTTGTTACTGCCTTGGATCTTATACTTAATGCCTTGGACTTATACTTCGTAAACAGTGATTCATTTATTGTGTATTGATGGCTCCTCCCCCTTAGTGTTAGCCACGCCCACCACTTCATGAGTGCTGCTCATGCTATTAACCCACTTTCATGCTCTTAAACACTGACCTTTTAAGCTCCACTAATGCTAGATGAGCTCTATTGATTTTGGTATTCCCATACTGCTACACAGACAGCATGCTATTACATCTAGCCTATACAGACCACTTACATTACTACAGGTATCGAATGAGCCTCATGAACATGTCATATAACTCCACTAACAAAACCCCTCAAATGTTATAGTGAAATAAATATTTCTATTTGACTTTTTCCTAATGTGTCTGTTTTAACAGAGGTGTTCTAAATTATCAAAGGGTTTTTTACAGCGGCGCAAAACAGATTCTCTACAAATTCTCTACAAATTTACTAAATTACAAATCTTACACAGAATGTAAATTTCAAAGCAATTAAAGTCTAAATTAATTTTACAGGAATGTGGCCTCCCACTTACTGTGTGGGAAAAGATTTTATCGTCAGATGAGACCAAGCAGAGCTTGTTAATCAAAATTTAAAGTGATGTTGGCACACATCAAACCCTGCCTTAAATCCACCAGATCTATGAGGAATTACAGTGGTGGTGGTATCCTGCCATAAGGAATGCTGGTCATCAACAGAGTATAAATATTGATGGTGCAAAATACATGAAAATACTGCAGAAGAGCCAGTTGGTTAAAGCTTGTGGTCATCTTTCAAAAAGACAGAAGTTTACTTTAACATTTGGAAAAAAAACGCAGTTACGAGTTAAGATTATTTTCCAACCCAGAAAATCACACATTAAACACATTTTAAGTTTATAAGCTTTTAAATAAATCCTACAAAGAAATAATCACAAAGATTTAAAAGCATGTTTGTAAATGAGGATATTGTTATAATACACTGAATAATACTTAAATACATAGACAACTTACTGCACTTTTTGTTATAGTAGGTACTGTATGTACATTTACAGTAGAACTGTAACTGTGTAAATTTGATCAGTGTTTTTCAGTACAGCATACATTTTTTCCAGTGTTTTCCTTGGCAAATGAGGGGGCACAGTGGTCTTGGCACAGTGTTGTTTACTGTAAGTTCACTAGGAACTCTCTCATAGATCTTAAAAGATATTGGAAAATAGAGCAACTGAATATTCATGCGCTGTTTGATTGTGTAACAGAGGAATACATGCAAAGTTTGCCCTTCACTAATAGAGGCAAGGCCTAGAATTCTCAGGAAAGTTGTTCAGAGAAAAATACTGTACTGTAGCTTCATTTACATGCATGTGATTTATCTCCCAGAGGTAGGAGGAGGTAATTTTCTATCCTTTTTTCTTTACATTAACTGACAAAAGTCTTTCTGATAATAGTAAGATCCTTGGTATGCACTGGATTTGGTATGTATAACAAATTCTATATCATCCTTTAGGTACAATATAGATTATTGATATTAATATATCATTCATATAAATATATATCATTTATTTATATATGGGTTTGTCATATATATTTATATATGATGTATATATTTTTATACACAAATAATACACAAATAGATGTATATATTTTTATACACACAAGTACTGTACATGAACCCTCTTCATATAGGTGACATGTCCTGCACTAGGATGTTTTTAATTGGCTTACAGATACACTAAAAGGCTGTGACGATCTATTCCAGTTTCTGGTCTGAGGAGTTACTGTAACTCTCTTTGGAAACAACATGATTTTTTTGCTAATGGCACAATTTAAAAAGATGGTGGTTTTTAATTAGCAATTAAACTCATAGAATGATTGTGCCCTTCTGGAGAAGTGAGCAATACAAGATTACCCTTAGACACAATGATGAAAACCAAAGTAATGACTGACAAACTCCTTGGTGGTTTGCATTTGCGTATAAATAAGTAATTATGGTTTCCAGCCCCATCATCTCCTGAGTAACTGCATGAGATTGCAGCCACTTTCTGCTACCTATTTAATTTTGTAACTATTTAGGAGTTCTTAAAAGCAAGACTTTCCAAAACACACCCTTTGAGATACCCACTGATGTTGCAAAATTATGTGCTGATGTTTGTGTGCTAAATAATAAATAATACACCCTGGGGTCATTTCATTAAACACTAAATGTGGCTGCTTTTAAATTCTACAAATGAAGAATGATGGGGGAAGCTGCTACTATGTTGGTGTCTGTTCTTAAAATCCACCCGTACCTCCTCCAACCTATAGCTGTGTGCCAATAAAAAGGCTGTAGTCTGCAAGCTTTGAAGGCGAGGACAAAGTTTGAACTGAACTGAGCCTTGGCCTTGGAATGCAGTCTTTGAAGGATGTAGCCTCTGAATTGGGACACAGCATATATTAGTCTGTACTTAGTCTGTACTGCTAACTGCTATTTTACCGACCAATCAGGTAGTAGCTTTCTTATGCATATTAATGTGCCCCCTCCGCCATCCTACCGCTGACGGTGCAGTTTACTCATGCATCCTGTATATGCGGTTTTACTACCCGATTCACTAAACGAATTATGCAAAGCAGGTAACGCCGCAATCCAGTCCACAAAAATTAGTGCTGAACGCATTTTGCACAGAACACTTTCTCATCTTGAGTCTTGACACAACAGATAACTGTGAGCTGCCATATTTAAATGAGATGTGATACCAGTGATACGTGCAGCATGCAATCGAGGAACCGTAATCATCATTTTACAATATTCAAAATGCACTCATCAACACAGCCAAACTGGATATGAACCCAGTTACTAACTTTTTCCTTATCATTTGTTCTTTATTTTCTGAATTACTTCTACCATGATCAACAGAAGATAAACATCTTTGCTGTAAACACCTCTTGTAAATTAAATACCATTTACCATCTTGTTTCCATGGGCAGTAACAGTGTAACATTAATTGCGGCTGGCTGACTTGAAGAAGGCACAATTTATAACAAGGCTAATTTATATACAAAGCATATGTGTTTGCTGAAAAGCATTATAATTATTTAATTTACACGCAACACTGTTTCAGCCCTATAGCGTCAACTATATTGGTTTTTGGGCTGAAATATTGTACAAAAAAGTGGCTATTTATTTCACTTTATTTATTTCACCCAATCCCAATGAAAGCATAACAGTAATTTGTAAGGAATATATTTGTAATGAGGCAGTTCAAAGTGTCCTGGTGTGCTGTGTACTGAGGCTGCCATAATTACAGAGCTCCGCATTCATTGTTTAAAGTGGGATAGGCCCATTTTTCTGAAAGCACATAAGAAAGCTGGTGTTCCAAAGAGGAACTATTGCCATCAAGTTATTGAGTTCCCTTGATATTTTGTGTGTTGCTGAATTATCAGTGTACTCATCATGTGTGGATCAGTCGAAAATCCACTGAGTACACAAATACATCAAAATATCAAAAGAACTAGATGCACCAGTTCCTCTTTGCTCTGTGAAACAGGGACAAATTTGATGAGTGTGGAAATCAGACAGGGGAGCCAGTCAGCGCTTGCTCTGATTGGACAGGTGCAGCCCACCAATGAATGCACTTAGAACTTAAGAAGATTCACAGACAATCTTAGAACCTCAGAAGAACGAAACAGCAGTTGAAGTGGAACGAAAGCAAAGCAAGCAAATTACTTGCCTTTTTTACTTGCAAAATACTCTGCCTGTAATTAGTTTTTGGCTTCTCCGGTGGGTGTGTTTATTTTCATCTTTGGTCAAGGCTCAGACCGGCTAGATATTCTGATCTTCTGTGAGCTCTGAGTTGTTTCCGTGCAGATAATTATTCACATTAACTTCAATACAGCAATTGATTACGTTCTTACTTTCACTGTTACTCAGACACACTATTGCCCTCTTCCCCTTTTAATTGGAGTGTCACAGTTCGCCATTCAGTTCCGTCACAGTGCGTATGCTGTAGATGGGCCTGTTTATTTCATGTACTATTTTCTGACTCACTCGATTCTCCGGCTTGTGAATCTGAAGGATTGCGAGACTCGGTGCATGTGAGACGCATGCATGTTTGCTGAGCCAGGCGGACCCCCACAACGAGCTCTCAGCGAGGGTTTCTTTGCATGCGTGACTTGGCTGCGTTGGAGCAGCTAGTGCAGGCAGGCTGCAGGCAATCTCTTTGCTCCGAGCTCAGGCCATTGCTTTTACTGGGATGAGATAGCTGGCCAATTTACATAATAATAAGATCATTTGTCCATCTGTCAGAGTTCCAAACATGGAAAACAAACATCAATTAGTCAGCTGTCCTCCGGAGGGGGTTAGAGCCGCACACTAAGAATGAAGGTGGGGCTTTGGTTGGTAAAAATGCACTGGAGGACCACCGGTGGTCCTGCACTAAAGTAAAGTCCAAACTCAGATCCATAAGTGGACCAAAAGTGTTTGTCTGTTTTCATTCACACCTGACCTTCAAAGTGGGCTTCATTTAATCTATTGCATATATAGGGTCTTACTGCACTTTTCATCTTGTGTGAAACACCAAAATAGTTCTGTAATTTAATATTAATGATAACGAAGATAATAGTTATTATTTAATTGCATCTTAGAGAAGAAATAAAGCTGTCAAAGTTGTACAAATGTTGGTTTTTAGCTTTAGAAGAGAATATGAATGTATTAAAACTGAAAGCACTCCATTTAGAAATTAAAATACTTATAAAAAGATTTTAACAGATTCAAAAATTGAGATTAATCATGCTAACTGCTTAGTGATTAATTTTTAATCTGCTCACAGCCTCAGGCTATACAATGCATCCATACCTAGAATACAGTAGCATTACATTTCTGTCATAATTTCTTTTATCTCACAAAGCACTGGAAAGTCATTTAGCACATTTTAACCTCCAGCCTGAAGGAAAATCTTGAGTAACTGTATGTAGTTCACAATAATTTTAAAACGCTCCTCATTTTGTGCTCTCAATAAAGCTAGAAAACATGATCATCTCTTTCTGTTTGTGTCAACATTACCTTTGTTTGGTAACTTGTAACAGCCAAAGATATTTATTAAATGTGAAAGTCAAGCAAACCTGCATTCAGAACACCTCTTAAGATGGTCTTTAAATGGAGTCAGTTCACTTCAAATTGTTTAGAGCGTTTACATTGGGAAACCGCATTCCTGACTGAAACAAACCAAGTGCTAAAACATGCTAACACTTCATGTGGAACGTGGCTTAGGAGAGTAAATGCATATGTAAGAGCTATCAGAGCCTCAGAGAATGCTAATATTGGGAAGAACAGAAGCATGAAGTATTGTAGAGGGTAATGATGGGGGCCTGTGTGCCCAGTAATTATCAGCCTCCTACAGACTCGCAGGTAATAGAACCTTGCAGTCATTAGGACATCATGATGTATTCAGCACATACCCCACTGCTCAGGGGGGCCGCAGCCCGCCGGCTCTGGGTTTGATGCCAGACCACATTTAAGAGACCTACAAAAGTCACCCTTAGGTTGACAGAGGAGATCTCAGCAGCACTGTTTTTCGGATACCTTTAATATCTCTGCATGAGTGATATGTTTTAAAACTCACAACTAAAGGCTCATTTGTTGTTCATTGGAATCAAGTGGTTGTTATGAATGTAAATTTGATTAGCTGTTTACGCTATAGGGCTATCAAAACTTTTCTATATTGCAATAAATCCTTTGAAAGGTTTGAATCATGCCGCTGACCTGTATGTAATTTCATTTATTATGTCTGTTCAAGGTTTTATTTGACTGACAATGAAATGTCTTTTCTTAGCAGATTTTGACAGTTGCAAATTATTCATGATTAACTTAATTGTTAATCACTCTGCTATGTAATAAATTCAATTTAATGTTTTAATGAAACCATGTTTTATGTTATAAAATGGATTAAAATAAATTATAAGAATCACATGGATAATATGCTTCAGTTTAATTTCTTCTTGTTAAAATGGTGCCTCAATATTTTCTGTTACGATGAGTCACAACTTCCTCCACGCTGTGATTGGCTGAAAGCAGTTAAAGGTGGTTCAGATGCTGCCACGCCGTCTTTCACATGAAACTTTTCTCCTCTAATAAACTGGAAACAGGTGCATCGCTCTACATTATTAGTACAAAATCTGCTATTTTTTATATTTTATATTTAACCTCTAAATCTTTTTTCTCTCCTTTAGCAGATATCATGTTGACTAATT
The DNA here is from genome assembly GCA_036877545.1 of Yasuhikotakia modesta. Classification (NCBI taxonomy): domain Eukaryota; kingdom Metazoa; phylum Chordata; class Actinopteri; order Cypriniformes; family Botiidae; genus Yasuhikotakia; species Yasuhikotakia modesta. The sequence continues at coordinate 90,013 of JBAJNP010000034.1, forward strand.
GTTGTAACTTTTTAACTTTGTCCAGCACTGTTTACAAAATGGTATTGCCTCCCTATCATATATCAAAGTCACTTTGAATTAAAGTGAATGTAATTAAATAAAATGCCTAAATGTAAATATATTTGGCACTGTAGTGCTTAAAGTTTGGTTGACAACTTTCAGACAACTTATTAGCACATCACAACATTGATCCTTTATTATTCTGCTACTATTATTGAGTTTGTGATAATGTGTTAAGAAAATTCATAAAAGCCTTCTTTGAATTGCACCAACAGCTTTCCAATTAGCAACATTCTTCCCTCATATGGCCAGAAACGCTTAATAATGCATGGCCATGCATTCTGCGTCTATGTTGTTAAAGGTAAGATGAGAGCGCTTCTCAAACAAGTTCTTTGGTTCAGTTGCGGTCGTGGAGGTGAAATTACATTGGCATTGCGTTTGGTGAATCATTGAATGTCATAGGTGAATCCCATTTAAAAAGAAAAGAATAGAGAGAATTTGTTTTTAATCCTCTCCACCGTCAACTCTTGATCTTTGATCTACCGCCTACATTGTATCAGGGTCGGGATCACAGAGGACCCATCAGTCAAAATGCCCTCACTGTAGCGTCCTGCCTTCCCAGCATGCACCTGAACTCAGAAAGCTCTGGCACCATGACTCTGCATGTTAAGTGTGTGCTTAACATTTTTGTCACCCCTAACAACCACACACACACATCACTGGTCAGCAGGTCTCCGGGTACCGATTTAAATATTATATAAAGGAGAAAAGTCCACTGACTGCTGTGTTTTGCATTATTTATAATAAAGGTTTTTTAGACTTTTGACTACAAATGTGCAGTTTTTTTTACAATATTTTAAATAGGACTGATCAGCTTTAAACAAAGCTGAAAAGGACGTAAGATCAGATAAACCGATGCTTTTTATGGAACCAGTAGTTCACAAACCAATTAAGATTTTAAACAGAAACGAAACGCTTGTTTCAAAACCTTCCATCTTTGAGTGATTTCTATGGGCATTTAGTTATGCTAATTATACACACCTTGCATGAAGTTTCAATTTGCATTCCTCATTTCAATCAGGCACAACAACAGGTGTCATTTTTCATAGGCTGGTATTGTGTTGTTATCAGAGCTTCACTGCGGAGTAATTTTGTGAATCAAGCCCTTTGATTCCTCACAAATTCATTAACTGTTGCCGTCTGTCACACTGAGGATGTTTATAAGTGAAGGCAAGCATAGAATCAAAAGTCACTGGAGGGACGGCTCTCAGGATAGCTGCTCTTCCCCAGTGATTTTCTGCTAATGGAAAAGAATGCTAAATGAAAAATAATGCCACATTTCAATTACCCTGCAAGTATAATTAATTGAAAGCCAGACTGCTTGCTTCATTCCACTTGGTTTATCTATTTATTTGGAGCAGTTGCAGTTAGAGGCTCAATGTATATGTTTAAAAATTGTATTTCCCTAAAGATTTAAGTGTGATTAAAGTTACTGCAAAACAATCTTTCTTTCTCTCTCTCTCTCTCTCTCTCTCTCTCTCTCTCTCTCTCTATCTATCTATCTATCTACATATGCTAAATGTATAAATACAATACAAAATGTGTGCTGTGGAGACACACACACATATCACATATTGCCTCCTATTCATGCCCATATACATCTATGCTAAATCACTGCCTCTTCTCCACTAATAACTGGTGGGTGTTCTGACTCACTACGGCTGCTGTTGCATCGTTCAGATTCCTCTACTCACTATTTAAAAATTACAACGGTACTATATAAATCTGACTAATTAATATGTGTTTGACCTGCTGGTGCTATTAATATTACGCTCATCAAACACGAGCTTGGCTTGCAGATGAGAAGAGTCATGTGCTGACAGATAGCGGTGGGCTGAACTTACTGTGGGTGCAATTCCATTAAACTACTGTGAAGCATGAAAGAGTCGAGGTGGATTGCACATCTGAGCTGCTTGTGCTCACATAACTGTCCTGTGTGGTTATCAATTCTTCCTGCCAGGAAACACCGCTGCAGTTAAAACAGGTCTGAAGATGTTGGAACATCTTTCCTCCTTCAGTCTTTGATTATTAAACTGTCCACTCATTGGTGTGATTCATTACAGCAGGGTTGTGAGGTAAACAAAGAGGAGGCCTTTGTTAAACTGCAGTTTTAAGGCAAAAACACTGTGCAGAGGTGTTGACTGATGAATTTGCAAATGGTTTTTATATATTAAATCACCACATAGACATATAAACAACATTAAAAACTTGATATTCATCTTTAACAGATGTAATAACTGAGCCCTCTCTGTTTCAGCCAACAAGAAGATAATTGTTTGCTTTTAGAAAAAGACACTTGTTTCCAACTGAATAATTAGTGGTCCCACAATATTAAACTCTTTTATTTTCAGGGGAAAAATACCATGTAATTGTGAATTCATCATAACAAGTATGTAAAAGAAAGCAAATAAATTCAGCTGGAACCCCCATCCTGTCAGAGACATAGCGGAAAATCTGCTGAATATCAGCAGGGCCTTAAATGAGTTCCATGACAGATCCTCTGATAAATATGCTGTACCTCAGCATTTGTGAAAGAGTTTGGCTGTTGGTTGGAAAATGCAGATAGTCCATTAAACTGTAAACATTTACCCTTTTCAGTTTCTGAGATATAGAGTAATTGTAACTTCTGGCCATCATGTCTGGTGTTTTTATGCTGGTTCTAAAACTCTGTAGTCTACAGAGGAAGGCCCTGATCCCTATAGAAGTCCTGATTCTGGTTCCTATAGACGTTTGGGCCTGGTCTCATAGGAACAAAAGCTACATGTTGAGCTTTCATGTGTGTCTATTGGATTTTGAAGGACTATGTACCAGGCTTGTATGAATCCATGGTAGATATCAGATGTTATCAGGCCATGTGGCCTCTCATGGGTGATGTCATCTAAGACTTTAATGACATGCTCCATTGGTATTTCCGCTCTGTAAGCCCAGAAGCTGGAGTAAGATCAAGCCAGACTTAAAATCATTGTTACCATAATATAAGTGGGGATGTTCAGTGGCAGAGTACGTGTATTGCTGGCCTCCAAGTGCTGTCTTGACCTTAATCAATGTTGAACTTTGCTATATATCTATAAGCAGAGCAAGGCCCTACTAACTCCAAGGTCACATTTTGATTACCAGTACATGTACTTAAATAACAGCAAATTCACTTTAATTAAATACTTATTTAATGCAAAGCCTGAATGCCTTTGTTTTAGATCAAATCGTCTAACAAATATAAATGTATATACATATATATATATATTACAGCAACATCTGAATTCAAGGTACTTTGTATCGCTTATGGTGATTTTTTCCTTTTTTAAGTTAATTTACATTTTCTTGTTAGGTGTCTTGTTATTGCTTTTATGCAAAATCTGGAATATGTGGTAGATGAGGCTGTTATCCGTACTGTTCTACTGGAATAATACACTCCGAGCACAAGACATCAGCGGAGAATTGATTTGGATCATATCCCAGTTTTGTGTAATGAATGGCTCGTGTGCATGTCAAATCATGTGGAATTAGCCAAGTACGCTTGTGCCCTCCTAGGCTTTTACATATTGTTACTCTGTTCCAAAACCTAGCGAGCTGCCTACGTTGGTAGTATTTAAGGCACCATAGTTAAGTACATTGGAAACATATCTTACAAGGGTATGAAACATTAAATAGCCTTGTAAGATTCTTAATTCTTACCAAAATTTAAGACACCATCTTATGTATGCTCTGTGGCTCAGGCAATCCCAGAATCCATTGGGCTTAGTAAGGAAATAGATTAAATAATGACAATGAAATCTCTATGAAACAGTTAATTCTTATTATTAATAGTGTACAGTATTGTTTGTTGGTTTAATTTAATTAAATGGAGTTAATTGTATTCTTTGAATTTGTTGTCATAATTCTACTTAACAAATGTTTAATGGTAATACAGGCCTATTAATGGTAATACAGGCCTATAAAAGGCTCTGCAGATATCAGTTACAATGTGTATTAACTAATGGGGGATGGGTTTGTAGGTGATGTGGGAACATATAAAGATAAGGAGTCTTTATTGGTGCATTTATTGGTATTTATTATAGTTTGGGTGGGTGTTTGCAGATGAAATAGAGGAAGTTCAGAGAATGAGAGATTGGGGTTGAGAGAGCATGTCAGGTGCTATTTACTGCTGTGTATATCAGTGAAAAGCTGTCCGGATGGCTGCAGGGAATCTGCTGAGGGGTTTTAGCCTGTGGTAATGATGAGCAGCCAAAATGTTCTATAGAAGGCAGATATCGTACAATGCACAGATATATCACACTTTAAAAATGCATATATTGCTACGAATTATGTACTGCATTACACATGTGCATTATGATGTATGGTTCAACATAACCTATCAAATATATGATTCGGCGTAGGGCTACATTAACATGCCTGCTATGTAAAGCAACAATCTTCTTCCTAAGCAAAACCTGAGATATTATAAGGAGAGGAGAGGGACCAATGAAATAAAATGGGGTGGCACTTAATAATTTAAGGTCAATAAAAGAAAGCTGTGTAATCCCAACCAATGATTTTGGAGATTTTGGTTTATCCCAATCAGGAACATATAAGCAGTGCTTAAACCCATTCCTAGAGTGTTTCCAAAATGTCTGCCAAGTGAATTGAAAGTTTGGCACAATTTCCTCCATTAGCCTCTATTAGCAGGTAAAGGTCTGTCAAATGACATGCTTTTATCTATTGCACTGATGGTCACTTTACTGGAGAAGTTGTAAGATCTGCTCCGATGAATGGAAGGCATTTACTGTTCTGACACTTTTCAGAATAAAAGAACTGTAGCGATAAACCATTGAGATGTACTGAATAATCACATTTCTCTCTTGAGCACTATCCTGATACAAACAACCCAAAATAGATCTATTCTCATAAATATTGTAATAATTGAGTCTGAACAATATTTGGTTTCTAAAGGAAAAGCACATAGTGCAGTACTGTACTTCAGTTTTATTTTTTATTTAAGTTTCAAATTAGGCAAATCGAGTTGAACAAAGTGGTAAAAGTGTCAGAAGAAAGTGTTTAAAATTTATTGTGGCAGTCACAATTAACAACAAGACATGCATCAAGTTGAATTTATTAATACTGAGACATTGGCATTGACACAAACCATCACATAATATGTCTCTGGTTATATAAATATACAGGATATCAGGAAGTTAAAACAAGAATACTGAAGATCCCACAATGAGCAGCCAGACAGCTAAGTTGGTAGTAAAGGACTTTAGCTTTACTCAAGCTAGATTCTGATCTATACTGTTGATCTTCAGCAATCTGCTGCTCTGGTCTGTTTGTATTATCCCTTTAGGCCAAATACTGGGCTTAATGTGATCAGTCCTTCATGCTTAACTGCTTTAGTCTGAGGTTTGCTAAGAACCTACAGGAGGAATCAATAGTGGGCCATAAATCCTCTGGCCATTGTGATGGTTATTGATTTAGTGCTCAGAGCCTGTACTATCTGCTCCATGGCACTATCACAAACGTACTCTCTCGGTTTTGCCATTGATATGCCCCGGGGTGAGATCTCGCTGTTCTATCAGTTTCTCTCTCTATTATAGATGCAAAATCACATTAGTGTGTCCTGTATAATTGCTTTGTTACTGAGGTCCCCACGGATGGGCTAAAGAGTCTCTTGGATAATTACTCTAAAAATGAGTTAAATGGGATGCTGGTCCATTTTGCCATAACACAGCACTGGCCAATGTCAATTTCTCAGTTGTTGAAATTCAAATGATCAGAATTACTCTTCAAATGCATTCTACATTTCAATGAAGTGCCACTTATTTAGCAGCTGGATGGCAATTTATTTTCTCACAATGCATTAAAGTATTAAACAGGTTGCGGGTCTTAAAGGCTGATTGGTCAATAAATGATGAGAACAGAAAACCACATACTGACTTTTTAATGGACCAATATACAAATAAAATGATGTGAAAAATATTTGGTCCAGTTTTGGCCCTCAAAAAGCCATATTCTTTCTATTGCATCATTGACTTTTCAGTCAGTTTTAAAGTTCAGCTCTAAAGTTTAACATCTTGCTGAAAAGTGTTAATGGAGATAATGCTGACCTTTATAAAGAGACTTCTGTGAGTAAATTTCCCCTCTGGGATCAATAAAGAATATCTAGTTACCAGTTGAATGTGCTGGACCTCAGAAATGAGTAGGCAAGGTTCTCTCTCAGGGACTGTTTTAGTTCAGTATAGATTTGTGTTTTAGTTCCATTTGATGTTTATACTGCTTCTGGGTTAAAGGCATAAGGAATCCAGATTTACTTGTGATTTAGGACTATCAACAAACAACATATATTATAAAATATACTCAGATGTACTATTTATTAAATCAAAGTCACAGTTCATACAGTTTATAGTTGTTCATTTTGATTTAGGCAAGACTGAAAGTGATAAGTGGGTAAGCTATTTATTTATTTTATAATTAGTCCATCCCTTTCTATATAATCCATTTAGCCCAAATTTTGTTTTGTGGAGATTTGAACATGTGGCTGCTCAGAATAAATGATCCTGCTCCTTACATACCCACTTACACATCTATAAATCTACCGCCTCAGAACAGACGTACAACAAATAGAGTTTAAATCAAATGCAAACAAACACAATCTTTGCAGAACTCAATGCTCACTTTCCCCATTAAACCCTGAGACATTCACTTCTCATTCTCACAAACTAGAACACATTGTCTGTTTTAACACTTAATGGGCCAATGCCTTAATAATGCACCTCATGTCTTTAGTTTCTGAAGGGTTTAAAGGCTTGACTGCAGTTGCCTTAAGTTTATATGAGTGAAACTATAAACTAAAATATCCATATCTTTATATTTTTACATTTCTTATTTCTTTAAACTTCAGGAAGCAGAATTTGTGTGAAAGCTCCCAATAAAGCAACAAGCGCCACATAAATCAAGCTACCTGCTATTTTATTTGATGAACTCATAAATATTTTTCTATCCTGAAGTGCGCTTTTATCTGCATTATGTCCCTGAGCTGTGGAGCCTGATGTATTCCATGTTTTATGAGGGCTTCAAACTCTCCGTCTGCAGTAAACTCTTCAATTTTTTTGCTGTCACTATATCTGGCACTGATGGTTAGATTGCGTTTGTGCTCCTGCACTTTTGAAAGCAGACGAAAGCGAGGTGCCATCTCCATGTGCCAAACATTGCAACTCCTGCTACATTAATTAGTCTGATGGATCTCCCTGCTTCCGTATGCCGATCGGCTCTCCAGGTGGGATGAGTCGTGTCCCTTCTCCCCTCAGCCCCCCACATGGAACAAAAGGCAAAGAAAAGAATACAACATTGCCAATTACCAAAAAGATACAAACCAGGAGAATTCATGCAAAACGTTCTCTAGTTCTGCACTGTGGGTACTTAGCCAGGCCCTGTTGTACAGTACATCAGGGTCCTCAAGGGTAAAGCGTGTCTACGCTGCCTCCATAAGGGATGGTCTTGCTTTTTTTCTCCTTTCCAGCCGAATACCTTCAAGACCCATTGCCACGACAACAGGCTTCTCTAATGGCTCTCCATCTAAATCAGAAGCAGCAGCGTGTGCAGTCGTACCGCACTGACCCTGTCGTCATCTGTTAAGAGCAACAGCTTTTGGAAACAGTGATGGGCTGTCTGCTCTTTCATTTGTGGGACTACATTCATTTCCAGATGGATTTTGGTGTTTGTAATAAGATTATGAAGTAGCAATGTTGGGATTGGCTTAGATGTAACTGAAAGAATGACTTTGAACCTCCAGATAAAGACTGAAGACTGAGAAGACAAAGGTGTCTACAACACATTTCAGGTTCTAACAGACAGCATAGCTGTAGGTCTTTGAGACTGTAAGCTTGTTTCATACATTTGCATCTGCAGCCCTGAGCAGTTGCTCAGATGGCATTTGTGCTGCGTAACAGAGCTGGTTTTCTTTTTGATAATAGCTATGAATTATAAAATGGTATGGGGAGTGTGGGCCATTTAGAACTATTACAAACTTAATTTCATCATCATAAAATTAATTTGCATAAGGAGTGGTTCCAGATTTACATCCAAATGGTGAATAATGCACATGGAATCTCCGAAGTCATAAGCTATAAACTGCCTAAATTGTCTGGGTTTAGCCAGCATTGTTACTGAATATGTAAAACCTTTGACTAAATGGTACAAGGTCTGCTCCATATTACAGCTTGTTTTGTCCAAGGTCCCTCCACAGGAAGAGACTGTCTGCTTTGCATGTTGATCAACCAATCACAGTTCATTTTGTTTTACCTGCTATTCAGTGTAATGGATTATAATGAAACAGATTATACCTCAATAATAAAGCGCTGTCAAAATTAAGTTATGCAAATAATGTCGTGGGTGTCCTTGCACCCAGCATAAAGTCAGCCAATCAGAACAAAGCTTGCCAGAATTTCCCAGTTTTTTGTGTAACGTGCATCAGGGGGTCAGTGAAGGGATTGTGGGAGGAATAAATATGCATTGCTTATGTGATGCAGACACGATGTGAGAAACGTCTAATTATTCGAATATACATCACAACGCTCCAGGTATACAGGATCTTACGTCCACCCACACCAGCATTTGGCTGTGACATTGTTTAACCCTCTTGACAATAGCATAAACATAACCTTATATTTCAGCTACATAAGCACAAGTTAATTTATAACACACATCATACAAGAAAATGGATCTGCAATGTCGGCATTCACATTCCCTTAGTTGTAAACAGCAATTCTGGCCTAGATAAGAAGGCTGAAGGTAATGGAGAGAAAATCCTTTTAGAACTCGTCATGCTCCGTACAGCTTCTAGATTAGGATTTATGAATATAATCCTAATGAAAATCGGTGTTGGAAATGACTTTTTTAATCAGCTACCACTGTTATCTGTGCCAGCAGCTCTAGTTTATCAACAGCTCATGTTATCTTGCGCACCTAACTTGTTAACAGATTTCTAAATGTAATTGAGACCACACTGATACTGAGTGACAGAAACATACTCCAGCATTAAGGAATCTTCTTATACAATGAGTTGCTGAGTGTAAACTGTGTTTGAGTCTCTGAGAAACGCAGGAAGTTGCTATTAATTATTGGGGTTTGGTTTTTCTCTAACTTCCATCCTAACTTCTACGGTTTGGATGACCTACTTTGGAAACTGCAAGCTGTTTTTCTTTTAAAATAATGGCAGGCATTAAAAAAATTACTTGAAATGTCTTTCAATTCCCCCCCGCACAAAGCCGAGTGCTTAAGCACAAAGGTCAGCTTATATGTTTAAGTCAACCATTAAAGATGTTTTTCAGAGTGTGGTTTCATGTGCTTCAGTATTCAAATGAAACTAAACCTTTTTGTTCTATGCATAAAACAAAAGTATAAAACCCAGCCTTAAATATGGTAAGTTTCTTTATTTTCCACACACACTGCAAAATATTAATATATAGAGATTCCTGCTATATACTGTATACCTGTTGTCCAGGGGCTTGTTTGGAATATTGCCCTTATGTGATCTCATTCTATATAAAATGTCTTTTGCATTCATCTCCTGATTGGTGGGGTTAAAACTATCCCCTCCTTTGCACTGGCCAGTCTTTGGACTCTTATATGTTGCCTCAAATGTTCCAGCTGCCATTGCAGTATGGCTTCCCCTCAACTCCCTCAAAGCCATCGATGCTTGGAGCTTCCCAGCTGTCGCTGTTAGGCCAAGATCTTCTGTTTGGAACCTGGGTTGGGAATCCTGGAGACACACCAAGAAGCATCTTCAGATGATAGCAGAGATGTTCACGAGCCAGAGGTTCTCCAAATCGCCCGCAACCTTCTCCACCTCTGTTCTCCGCCTGTTAGACAGCTTAGAGAGTCCCTGATGACGCCCCTAATGAGAACGAGAGCAAAATCTTAACAGACTAGAATACTGATCAAACATCAAATGGACAATATTATCAAAGGGAGAGGTATTGCGTTAGACTGAGCATAAATAGAGTACTTCTGCAATGCATATAATTAATTGAGAAATGATGAGAGGAAACCTTAGCTGCAGACATTCACATTAAGACCAGTTAAGCCATGACAGACAGTCATTAGTCATAATTGGTTAGATTTGTAGTTGTTCCATCAGTGTGTCAATGTGTGTATGAGAATCTATCTCTTTGTGTATCATAGAGATACCTAATTATCCTTCAGACCCACAATGTTAGATTTTCATACAATGAGATATAATTTATTCAGGTAATAACAGAGATGATATGACCTAGTTTATATGAAATTCTTTTAGCTCTATCTTTTCTCATTATCAGGATATTTAAACACTTTTGAAGTCTGTTGAAAGAACCTTTGAACACAGGTAATAAAACACAATGAAGAAACTTCCAAAGCAAACTGCCTGTCTTGAGAAGTTAGAAGATACACAGAAATCTGAAAGAAGAATAAGAAATAGAGTCGGCATACAGAGACAAAGTAGAAAGAAATATGAAGTGAAACCTTTCTGTTCTTAAACCTTGTATGCTGACTATGTAGGCAGCATTTTAAGGAATCGCAGACATTTAGTTGCAGGTGAAGGCTGTTCCAAAATGTTTATGGTGTCCAAAGCCAAATTCGAAAGTAGCATTGCATGCATCCTTTGTGAAGCGGGCAATCCCAGAATGCATTGCTCTAAGATAAGAGAAAAAATAAATAGCAGACAAAGTGAAAAGATTAATGTTTATAAATATAATTTATTAGTATAATTTAATAATATCTTTTTGTCAACATATTGACAAAAGATATTATTAGTATTTCTGTGAATACTAGCTAAATGATGTCGTAACAAACTTCTGAAATGTGAGTCAGAAATCATAAATCACATTGTTGCTTATGTAGAGCATTTTATATCAGTCACATATTAGGTTTCATTTAATTCAGGGTGCTGCCTTAGAAGACAGCTTACTAGAATTTAGAACAGAGCCCATGTGAAATATATATAGCTTTGTTATAATATACTAATGTATTTAATTAAATACATACGTTTAATATATTTAAAAAATATATTTGTTTTATGATGCTTCAAGCATTGTCCAAGAACTTCAGCCCTGAAATAAACTCAAAGTTCTGCCGTGAAATCCTGACCTTATTATTAAGTTTAAACCTTCCTGTCGGCGCTCACACAGGTGGATCTTATCTACTGACTGGTCATTACCTGTGAGGTGAGCATGAGAATGGACTGCTCTGTTCTTCTGACCTTTAGTTCTGTCTGCAGCCTCAGCAACATCTTGTCAAGTCGTCTTGCTGACCTCCTGGCCTTGTCACCATGGGGACCCTTGAGAGTGGCAGTCCGCTCCCCGTGTGGCCAATCGTCAGACTTCACCTTGCGAGCATCAGCGAGGGAGCTGTCAATCACGCTGTCCTACACAAAGACAATGGCATGAATACAACAGGTCTTTCAAGACACAGTCCTGGGACTGAGATATATTGTGTAAACCCTTTGCTAAAATAATTAGAACATTTTCATTTTCTTAAAAGCTCTTTAGAAGATTTTGCAACAGGTACACATTCAAAACCAAAATGTGTTCTTTGAAGAATTCGATAAGAATTCATAAGAATTTTTCCGGGTTTCTCTTTAATAAGCAACCACTCACTCACACACAATGTTACCCATTTAAGTAGATTTTACCATTTTCTCCAGAAAATGCTAATGTTGTTTGCCAACACAAAGCTGTCTCCAAAATGCTTGTTTGTTGTGGGTGGTGATTCCTTGGGCATTGTTATGAAGATGCTCCGAGTGGTTTTAGGAATTTTGCCTTTAGGAATGTGCCTGCTTACTGGTCATAGTCAAAGGAACCAAAGTTTCCATGATTTCCTGGCTCCTATATATGGCCTTTGGTTTTTAATATCCAGGTTTATCATCTGCCATTTTTAGTGTTATCACAGTAACAGCACAACTCCACACCTCCAGTATGAGTAACAGTAATGATGCTTGACTTGGAAAGCACCACCAATAACATTTTACTGTTCAAACATTACCATTAAATAAAAGCGTTTCTGACGCTTATTGAAAATGCACTCTGTGAGAGTCTTGCGTGTAGGTGACCTGCTTCTTCCAGAGCCAAACATTCTCTGAACACCTTCTAAGGAAAATCAATGCTTTAAGAACCTGTGCTAATCAACAGCACCTCAGCCAATAGCTGAAGCTTAAGGGCCCCTTCAATCACTCTTGTGTGGACAGTGACAAGACAATCCTGTCCAAATAACACTATTCCCAAAATGTTTGGCTTTCAGGAAGCACTATAGATTTCCCATTGACACCGTGAAGCCGACGTTTGATTTCCATTCCCTGACTTCCTGTTCATTGCACTAGGAATGCTTGCCTGCGTTTTAAAGTCTTGGATTGAATTTCTCACTAAAGGTCTCCGAAAATTTAATTCACAGGGTTTAGCGTCATTCTAGAATCTGCTCTTTTCAACACGGCCAATGTGATAAAGGTTATTTTATTCTGTATACACTTTATATTGATTGCATGTCTTGTAATGACTTCAGAGAGCAAAATACAAGAATCGCAAAGGAAACCAGACATTTCAATGGTTTGATGTGCTAAGAAAACACAGGCCGCATTCCAATTTCAACTCAAAGATACTCCTGAGATCACCTCTTTTACTGAAAAGCATTCAAATTATCCCCTTTGACTTCAACATGCACATTCAAGAGAGAAAAACCAAACACTCGCCAAGTGCTCAGAATCCATACCTGCTAGATGGAGACTTTACAACTTGAACAGGTTCCAACATGAGCGACGGCTCTTGTCTGGCAGATTCAGAGCCTGGGAGCGCTAGTACATCACTGTGAGTGACGGCTCTCAAAACTTAGGTTACTGATGGCAGAGCAGCAGTCTGGCCCCCAAACAACAGATGGAGTGATATGCATATTAGATTTAGAGTCATTGGTTTTGGACAGGAGAATGTGTGGAAAGCCAGTTTGGTTGTTTTTTTTATCTGTAATGATAAACCAGGAAAGCATAAATACATGTGCTGATCAACCACTGAACAATGATGCAACAGTGTGAACAAACAGAATGTTAAATAAAGTACTGCATGTTTGAATTTTAAATTTACTCCTGCATGGAATATGACAAGAAACAAACACAGCCTTGTTTTTCCAAACCTTTGACTTGGTATACAGTCTGGAGCCTGTCACCTGACTGACATATAAAGCCATCAGTTACAGTTTGTGTTGTTTATATGTGCCAGTTAGGAGTGTGGTTAAGAAATATATATTAAACAACAGATTCATTATTACACAGTGAGAAATAAAAGCTAAAAGTAGCATAGTGTTTTATGAGAACAACTGTACAGAAAACACAGTAATATAACTCAAAGTATGAAGATTTACGAAGAATTGAGATTATACAAACCCATATGTCATGACTCACAGATGCTGTGTAAACTCAGCCAATCAGCTTACTGCTTACTATATTGAGCACTTGACAGAATGGTGGGAGGTTTGTGGACATACAGTCTGACAATAACAATCATACTGTCCACCAGCACAATAATAAAGGCTTGTGAAGATTCCAATCCAAATATCCTTCCAGAATTCTGTTCAGCGTCTGTATTCGCTCCAGTTACTACAACAAAAGCAAAGCGTAAGAAGAGATTACATGCAGTCTGACTCTGTTGTTTTTAGAACAATTAAACCCCAATGGCCCACCGTGCCCACCGTTTTGATCTTTACTCGGGGGCAATTTTTTCCCCACAGGAACCCGGTTTAATACCTCACGTCTGCAGTTAAAAAGAAATGTTCCAGGGACTTGAGGCTGATAACTCCTCCTACTACCCCACACAGGCTGAAGGGCAATGGGGAGAGAGAGATCCCTGATCTGCCCACTGTCCTTCAGAGCTTGAGAAGATAGAGCTATTAGCGTCTTTCTAGACTCATCCCACATGGTAAACTCCAGAGACTCACCCCGCCCCCTGTGCTCACGTCTGCATTTTCTTTTACAAACATCACCCTAAGAAACAATTATCAACGGTATGGTGCTTAAGACAGATATTTTTATTGTGTCTTTGATTTAAGGCTCTATAGAGTTTGAGTCATTTCTGTGAATCAGCTCTTACAAATGGTTTCATTTAGAATAGAATCAATTTAAACCACTGATTCAACGACTCCCATCATCAATTAAACGTGTTCTCAGAAGTCTCCCCCACATGGCATTTTATTTGCTTAAAAATGGTTTAGTTGAAATGTTTCTGGTGGTAAATGTTTGTTGTGTTGTTATATTGGCACACACAAATAAAAGTGACTAAACAATTTTATTTGTGTTTATATAGCGAATATATATAACTAGGTTTATTTAGCAAACACAGCGAATAACAATAACATTTAGTATCTGTGACAATAGATGTTTGGTCAAAATGATGGTTCCCCTGATTAATAAATAAACACCCAAGCTAAAAAGCTTTTTTCCTGTTGCCTCCTTTTTGGTGTCTTTCAATTATGTTACACTTTTTTCTTTTCAGTCTTTTCTAACATTATAAACAACCAGCTCTTCGTTAGATGACAGGCATACTTTTCTTTTAGATAAAATACTCTTACAAAGCCTTTAAAGAGTAGGAGAAAGATGAAGGGAATGAAAGAGCGTAGGCCTTTTGACTTTTAAGATCAAGATCCGCCCCCCTCACACAAGGATTTTCCGGCCTGTCAATCTGTCGCCCAAAAACAGAGGTGGTTAGCTTACTAGAACCATCTCCAGCAAAAACTGGGGGATTAAAAAACACATTGACAGCTGCGTGCAATCATCCCACAATCGAAATGAGCTTGTTACCTAGCTTACGGCGGTTATTATCGAGCGCTGATCACCATATGCTCTGACTGCGGAGAGAGGCACTTGACGTACGCCGGAGGAATACAAATGCTAAATATCTCCTGGGAAAATCTAAATTAGTAAAGGTGTTACTTGTCATGTAATGACAATTATCGCAGGCTTAACTCATAACAATTGCCCAATAACCTTTAATGCGTTAACCCTGGGCCTTTGCAATCTCTGTCTAATACTTTATTAAAATGTTCTTGCATTTTCAGGTCACCTTGTCAAGCACAGCTAAAGTGATAGAAACGCTAGTCTGACAGGGAGCAGGCGTTAGCCTGACAGGGAGCTGAGGTGTTGATACTGGAGACTGCTTTATATATAAATGTATTTAGAAATGTTCTATAGTTCACATTTATATTAATATTGTGATTAAACATTATATTGTAATTATTTGAGACTATTTTGGTTGAGTGACTTGCCCTGAGATAAATTCTTCCACTGGAGCCTTAGTATCTCAAATTGTCACTGTAGTTTTGCAGCACCTGGTCTGTCTTAAAGATCTCTGTGGCTCCTTCTATTGGTCCACAGGTCACTACATTGACACTTATGTGTCATGTTAACGTCATTACAACCACCACAATACATGCATCACTAATTACACAGATCACTAATACACAGATCATTAACACAATGGTATTTTAGAAGCTAAAACGGCTGCAGAGGAACTATGTTTAAACTGTAATGAAACTGGATTTTTACATTTATGTTGCTAGGATATTCTGTGCGGCTGCTTACCAGACCAACAAAAGAGCACTTCTCTAATTCTCTAAATTTTATTATTTGTCCTATGCTGTTGCTTGGGTCCTTCCTTCTACATAAATCTGTCAATTTTATCAACTGACATTAAATCACAAGAATGCTTAGAAAAGTAATTGCATTTCTTTCTCAACCACCACACAATACTTGTCTTTGCAGGAACCACTAATAATATAGACAAAACAAAGATTCAGAAAGCTTCTTCTAGATTAAAGGTTTAGGACTTGACCAATTAGACTTTCAATAAGGAAAGAAACAACTTTAAAATTGATCCAAGTGCAAACAGGATTTTATTCATTCTGATCTATACAAGAGAGCCAATTGGATTAATCCAGCCAGAAGCAAATAGAAGCACAAGACAATCATTTAGCTTATGCAAAGTCTAAAGCTAACATTGTCCCTTAAACCCACTGATACAATTTCAATATACCATTAGACGGTTCCTCACTGGGTACTTCTAGGAACTAAATTATAGGAACCAGGGCAATCCCCTGAGTACCATTAAATCACCCAAGTCAATTTTCCTGGTTGCTTTGCACTGAGAGTCACAACTCATTGTTTGTTTGACATTGTTTAACACCATCATCAACTGAATGACCATGATATTATGATTTTGAAAAAGACAATTTATGCATCTACTTTGGAAAATTGTTGTTTGGGATTTTTCCATTTTTAAAAGTTTTCTTACTATTTTGTTATGATTGATGAACGAGTTGATGAACAGTGTCACTGTGAAGTGGTTACCACACTTTAGAGTTTCTACTCTCAACGCAAACAGAACCATGAGAATCCAATATCACCCTGGTTTCTATAATTTAGTTCTTAGAACTACTGGTATGAAAGTGGCTTTCTCTTAAGGCATTCCCCAGAACAAATTTTTGGCAAGTGTATAAACTACGAGAAAATTCCTGTTGTGTGAATGTCCTATTATTGAGTCTATGGACATGAAAATACAGTTTAATGCTATTCTGCTCTCTGCTGGCTATACATAAAAGTAAACTTACCTATTTCACTGTAAGGAAATCTCTCAGGAATTGTATGTATTTTGCAGCAGTATAGCTAAGTAATCCATCTGTCTTTACTAAATCACCATATTTATAAATCACTTGGTCATATCAATTGTCAGATAAGAGCTCACCTTTAGTCCAGATAAAAGCGTGTATAACTGAGGAACCTTCTTAGCCAGCAGAAATTCCAGCAGATTCCTATTAGACAACACCCAGCCAAACACTAGTAGCAGATCTCAACCCATTTCTATACGTCTAGCAGACTGAGGCCCCATCGCTGCAGTGCTACAACACACTCTTTACAAACAAGAGCTGCAAACACAACAGTTAGACACAGTGGGATATGCAAACAATAACTTACCGCATATGGACTGTAGTTATGAGCATCAATAAATATTACCAAAGAGTTGGTCTTTAGAGTCTTGGCACGCACAATCCAGCACAAAGACCCTCTGCAGGAGACTGCTTAACACACTCCACATGTCCACTGCCTGAAAACAAACCAGCATGTTTATGAGCACACTAAGCAATTTAGGGGTCTCATTTATCAAGATAATGAAGACACAGCCTACCCAAATCAAATCACTGAGGGTATAAAAATGAGCATTACATGAGCAGAGAGGGTGAAATCATGATACCCTCCCACAAGTACTGTTGCTGTACCATGTCCAAAATCATGAGAGGACAATGTTATTTTTTGTTAGTGCCATTTAACAAATAGGAATTGATTGTTAAAATACGCTATTTTCGTAACCCATTTATCCTCTTAACAGTGCAGATTTTTAACAGCAAAAAGCCCACGTTTTCCTTTGATATTTTACATTTTAAATGTACAGGAACCATTGCATGTGATAGAACCTACTGCATCCTTCTGTTAAATTTGGCTCTCCTGAAGGGATCAGCTGACCAGACAGACTCAACGCTCAGTACAGCCAGAAGCTACAGAGACGCAATGACTTCTTTCACGTTTATTTTGCTGCATGTTCTGTTTGTTGACAAAGTTTCCAGCTGTTGCGCAACACTCACTTCCTCTTTAATCGACGTTTTGATTAGTTACTGTTTTGGCGCGTTTTATGACTGACGCGAAAGCCGTCCAATAAGATCACCAATCTTTGCTGACGTCATAACGAGGCGTTTTACTCATGTAAATACAACATTTCTGCGTTCATTCCTGTATATATATCATACATGAAGAAACATTATTTCTACTTTTTGAGACTTCAGTGCACATGCTACAAGCCAAATGTAATTGTTTTTTACATTTTATTTTCAGTATTTACTATATACTGGATTGCTTTTAAAAACTATGTTATGAAAATGAAGGAAAGGTTCAAAGGATCGCCGGTATCTGCCATCCTCTGCCAGTATTTCCACATCGCATCTCTGGGTGTCTTGTGTTTTTACTTCCCTTGAAACAAATTGGGCAACCAAAATATAAAATCTAAACAGAAAATGGGCTTTAGGATGTTACATGCCTTTCTCATAGGTTGTTAATATGTTACATTTATACTAACTGAGAAGTGAAGGATGACACAGTTACTATATTCATGATGGTCATTTTCCGTCAGGGCTAAAATCCAGAAAGATTATATGCATGCTGTTTTAAAAACCTCCAGTGCCCTCTGCTGTTGCAGGCTTGTCATATACTGTATCTCCAGGCTTGTCATATACTGTATCTCCAACCTGGAAATGCATTAAAAATCTGTTGAATATGGTAGTTGAAAAATCTGTTGAATGTGGTATAATAACTGAATTGACAACAATCTGATTACAACTTTTGGGCAGATGACAAAATTGTTTATTTTTTGTGATATAGGTCAGTAGACAAATACAATTCATAACATTTAGAGGGGCACAACAACTAAAATATTATTTCCTCATAAACATGCTGAAAAACACGAAAACCATAACTATAAAATTTTGTAATAAGTAAATGTCTAATAATTTTACTTTAAACTTTATATTACAATATTGGCCATAGCACCACTGGCTCTGAGTGTAAAAACTGAGTGATTTAGTTAAAAGATTTCATAGAGACATGCTGCAAAGTGTTAAATTGTGCATACAATGTACTGTACTAACAATATGTATTATAATTAAACTTTTTCAATACAAAGTTATACCCAAAGTTACACCCTATACACTGGATGCTCCTAACCTGTCCAGACAAGTTTGTACTTTCTTTAATGTCACAGGCTCTTTTAGTCTTTGTTATAAGAATAATGATACCTACAAAATTGAATTCACAATTCTTTGGTATTTAAAAAATAGTGAAATTAATTAGTACCTTCTATTCTGTCCATCCACAAAACCCATAAAGTAATATTTTATAACTCTTTTTGTGCCAAGTCTAAAAAGCATATCAACAGTGTGCTTTTCTCAGATAGTGTTAAAGTCCATGAAATTAATGTAGCTTGTAATATATAAATACACAATAAAAAATGAAAACAACGCAAATATTGCACAGACTTTTCATTGCTCAAATGCTGGTGTTTGAACAGTAAAAATGTACCAGTTTTGAAACTTGCATTAAGAAATTGCATTAACTTTCTCCTTCAGCTTCCTCTTCCTCTCGTTTGATGACTGGGTTTCCTAAAGATTAAAATTAAATAATTATCCTATCATATATAATCCCACAGTGACCATATAAACATGCTAACATAAACAAGCAAAGGTTTTAAAGTCTTAAATGTCCTCACAAGATAACTGAGGTGTGTGTAACTCACCATCTAGCTTTTTAAGCTTGGGAAGCCTCTTAGTAGCTTCTTCTATCCAGTTCCCATCAGCAGCATGCTTTTCCTCCAATGGGTTCCCCACAAACACGAGGTCCACCAGTGATGGAAGGTCTGCCAGCTTCAGAAACTCAGCTATAGTTACACATAGGCTCATGAAAGACTGATATCACACTATTATTATGCATTAATAGCACTATATGATAACAATGTTACATTACACTCTCAGTCATCTGTTTGCCACACTCACCCCACTCCTTTACCAAGTTGTTGGACATGTACAGGACTTTGAGTTTCTTCATGACATGAATTCCCTTCAGTTTTTCTATAAGGTTGTAGGAGATCCACAGCTCTTCCAATGTATCACCTACTGCCTCCTGTGGGAGCAAAGGAGTGATGAATTTGATCCAACAATTTCCTTCATCATTAGCCTTAACGTTTAATCTTTACTTACAAGTCCATTAAGGTTTTTGATGTTATTTCGTCCCAAGGACAGTATTTTAAGGTTCTCTAGAATATAATTGTAAACAGACATTAATATAGCGATGATCTTGACAAATGTACTCAAGTGTGTGTATACCAGTTATGTATCTGTTGGAAAACTCACTCAAGCCGTTCAAGTTGGCGATTTTCTCGATACAGTTTGTAGATAAGGACAATCTCCTAGACGTGAGAGAACATACAATGAAGATGTATCAGACAGGTAATGTTTCTCAAACAAAAATATACAAACCATGTGTATTGTTTGTACTTGTATTGTTGTTATCACAACATCTGAGTTGTTTATTTAGACTCACTCGCAGTTGACAAGACTGGAGAGAGATGCGTCCATTTTCTCAATGGGAGGGATTTGACCATAAAGCTTTACTGCTGTGGCCTCACTTGCCTTTTCCCCTGTTTTCTCCTCCTAGTAAGATGCCATTGCAATTCATTACCATTATTTTATCATAAAATGGACATAGAGAAATATAGATTTCATTCTAGCTATGTTGGTTTTGGGTAACTGGGTTAAACTACAAGTTAAAATAGCATAAAATGTGCGTTTTACCCATTTCACCAAGGCCTCTTTAATAGTTGTTGATTTTGCCTGAGGGAAAACACATAACAAGTAGTAGGTCATTCGCAGCAAGATAATAATCTGTGAAATCTGTGTCAAGATACATCATTTCTTATGCTTTTATTTATAGTTAACGTGGTACAAGCTGTACAAACTACTCCTTTAAATGTCTGTTCTCGCTGGATCTGTAAGTGTGCTGTTATTAAATGCTAACAAACTCGCTATTCTATTCTGCGATGATATCTGTATTGTCACAATGTGCAATGTTTTTAATCTGAAATAAGTACTGCTGTATTCAATATGACAAAAAATATTGATACGTTTGTACGATCAAAATTTGTCATTTCGCAAAAGTGGCTTTGCTACTGTTGTCTGCGGCATGATAAGCATTGATGCAGCTCCTTTTTTATGTAGTACAATGCGTATGTTTATTATAAATAACAAATTGTTGCACCGCCATTTAGAACAATTGTCGCTATATTTTGCGATGTGTGTTATCCCAAAATAAACTGTATTAAATGCTAAGAACAACGTGAACTTACCATGTTGTGCTTTATGGTTGCTATGGAACAGCCCTGACGCAAAGCGCGTGCGCGAGCCGCGTACCAGTCGTAAGCAAACATCGCGTTATTAAAGGTCTGGTAAAAGCGTTACAGTAAATGTTACTTATAAAACCTTTAGTAGAAAAAAAACCCAAAAGGTTTTATTATCGATTAGTTTGCTTAAGTTTGGAATAGCGCGAGGAAACAATAAACAAAGAAGCATTATATAACTAAATCAACATCATTAAATAGTAGATAGCATCTGTATAACTTTACCTTAACACTTAATAAGGGATACACGTAATTTCCGCTTAAATTATTTTTACAGTGTTTTTTAACAAATACTTACCGCGATAACTAACATAAACTATTTTACACCTATTTTTTTTTTACAAAGTTTAATGCTTTTATTTAAAGTGTATGTTTAATGTTTGCTTTTACCTTTATATTTGACACTAAAGTCCTTCAGTACGATCTGGTCCATGGTGTTCACCACCATTTTGATATTGGCCAGTCATCACTGGTTTATTAACTACAGAAAAGCATCTCATGGTGGTTCCGAAATAAAACCACTAGGTGGGACTGATGCAACGAGTTTAGTTACTTTATTCTCGGGTTGGGGAGACCAGCATTGCATTGCAGTATTGCATTTGTTTGCTGGATTGGCTCTACCTTTGAAGGCCATTTTTAATGAATATAGTGATGTAAATTTATCATGTTGCAAACCTAGGATGGTGCTATTTAAAATATGATAACTAATCCGCCAATTATGCTATAAATCTAGTGCCAAGGTTTGTGTGAGGATTAAATTTATAGCTATGAGAATTGTCAGGTTTGCCAGGCTCTGAGACCACTGAAACCTTATATGAAACACTTTGTTTTTGTTTTTGTTTTTTAAAAAGCTGCGTCCATCCAAGTAAACATTTACTTATATGTTACCTATAAGTTTCCTATATGATCATAAACACCCAACGAAAGATTTCACAGCCAGATTTTAGCCTGGCATTTTATTAGAAATATAATACGTATGTATGTGTGCCTGACTATGTAAACATTGCAATTATGTTTTGTATCATAACTTGTATGTACGGCTGCCTTAAATTGCTTTCCTACAGTCTTATTAAAATATGAATATATTGTAGGAGATATTGTCACATTTGTACTAAAACAATCAGCCGTATTAGGCTGGCAAAACAATGAATAATGAGATCCAAGAAATTGTTTTGAGTGTCGAGGAGCGCTCGTATCGCGGCGATCTGAGCGGCGCATGCGCAGTGCAGCACACTGACAGCCTCCTCAAGAACCCAGCAGAAATCAGACAGCAGCGGTCAGTCTCCTTAGTTCCTGCTTCCGCCGCAGCTCGCGGCACGTATCACAGCGAAGCATCAGTTTAACTAAAGCATACGTGCTTTGGAAATACACGCATTTCTGTGCAAAATCAAGGTAAGTGTCTCGCCGTTATTTCATGACCGCAATACGTTCAAGGCGACGACGTTTATTTCGCCGGCGAGTTGTCTCCATCCCGGCCTGTTGCTAGCTGTGTCGATTGTTGTGTGGTAAAATAACGGTGAGGTTTGCTGCTCGGGCGCATTGTGTTGTCGCGCCGTGATATTAAAGCGTTTTCCTCTCAGATCGCTGCATATTGTGTGCAATGTGTCCCTATGAGAACGAGGTGAGGACGATAGCGAATCATTTAAATGTCACATACGGAGAACCTACTTTGTGGGAATCGCACAACACCAGCGACACGGATACACGAATCCTTTAAAATGTGATTTTCATCGGGGTTACTGAAGTGGTGCAGCGTAAATGTCTCTCACGTTAGACTGACGTGTAGCAGAAATCACAGCAGCGGTACAGCGTGTTTATGTGGGTATTAAAGGGAAAGGGTAAGTTAACACCAAGCTGCTGCCTCCTTCCTCACAGAAATGTAGATGTTTACCTTTAGATTCTTGAGATAAAGGGTGTATATGAAGAATGATATCCTGGTTAGGAATGTAGTCAACGTTGACTTATCCCCTGTTTCTCAAAACATTCAAAATAATTATTATGTTAGGACTGTTTCTCCTAACTCAGTTCCCACAAGTCCTTTAGTTATTCAGCCATATCAGGGCAATGTAATGGGATCAGAATTTCATTTCTCATTGGCCCAAGTGATTTACTTACTAGACTAGCATATTTGAATGCCATACTGTAGGTACAACCATTATTTGCACAATCATTCCTCTTGTGCCTCTTTTTATTTAATCCACGCCTATCACGCCCATTACACACACTTTGGGAATTGGGATGGGCACCATTAATGACCATGTTATAATTTTTTGGCTTTGTTCTTTCAAAACTTTGTTTCAACAATGCTGATAAGGCCTCACATAGACTTTTAAAAACAATGTCTTTTTTTTACATTTTTGGTCATAGTGCCCAGTCACCATTTTCCAATGTACTGGATAACAAACTTTAATAGTGTCAAGTGTATTATTTCATCTACTTGGGCTCATGTGCATTCTCTCAACATTCATACATCTTTAATAATGCTTTTTAAATGAAGCAGCTTATCTCGCATGGCTTAATGAAATTAATGACAATTAAATTTACTGTGATAATTGATACCTCAGGTAGAGATGATAAAATGTTTTGCCTTTCAAGTCAAATGCTCAGCATCACAAAATGAAACTACTAAGTTTCGCATTAGACTTTTTGCAGCAGCAATTTTATGGGTGAGGTAGAAAAAGCCCACTTAAGGAAACCAATGTTCAAGTTTTAAAGTATAGTCAGAAAAATTGATGGAAATTATTGAATACTCCTCTTCTATTTGTTACGATGCTTAGAGCTATCTAAAATTCCCTGTAACTTCCCCAAGGGTTTGTTCATTTAGCCGTGGGACTATTTTAGAGAAGAGATACAGACAAATAGAGTCACACACACACTGTAAATATGTTTTGTCAGGTGACCTAAATGTGCTTCATGTGGTTTCATTTATCTGAGTAAATTAATATGACTCAATTAGATTAGGTAACCTTATGTACGTAAGCATTATGTATAAAAGCATTAGGTTAAACCAGTGGATGTATTTTTATTCCTTAAATAAGTTTCTTATTACTTCGAGGAACAATTGTGTGTTTCCACTTTTACAGTGCAGTAAGAATGTGGGCTCTTATCTGAATAGGCAATCATTTGAAAAGTGAGGACAAAACGCATCTATTTTATATAAAAGGAAATAAATAAGTGGCTAAATCTTTACCTTAAGGCTATAATGGCTCTATTTACCGCTCTACTGTAGGTGAAAGAAATGGCTTTTGTAGAGGTTTTTGGCAAGTTGTGATGTGGCCCTATTATGCCTAAGCTTTAGTAAAGTGTATATATTTACTCCAAAGTTTGATTAGATTTTTTTTTATAAACTGCTGGTTTCAAATATTGTTAGGCATGTTTTTGATTTCTCAACTCTTAGAAATAAACCATTTAAAAGCATTTTGTCACAGACCTCTAGTCTCATTGCAGTTTCTGCTAGACATGCATATTTTGCTCTTTGAACACACTATTACGGAACATTCATTTGAAAATGTGTGGTTATGAAATTTACATACCGTGTAGCTCAGTGTATACAAATGTGATACAAAGCTGCCTGTACATGCAAGTGTTTTTCTTATTTTCAACTGATATTTAAATGAATGAGGCTGATGGAGTGACTGCAAATGTCAGCATGGTCACATGTTTGTGTAACAGGACACTGTTTTTAGTGAAAGTCACTGTGCACGTCTATCTTGTTATTATTGTCACATTTAAGTAATGAACTGAAAAACGAATGTTCACAGTATATAATTGTCTCCTGGTGTGAATTATGAAGAAGAATTATTAACCCAGGGTAAGACGGTTCTGGTTTATACTCATTTTATTCAGATTGAATGAAGGAGTAATCAAGTGCACGGCTTTTCTGCTTTCTTAACACTTCCCACATGCTGTGAAGTGAAGGTCAGGACGGGGGCTGTAATAAACCTCCAAATGACAGATTAGACAGAAACGAAGGGATTGTAATTCCCATCCCCCACTCTCCATGCTCATCTTCTCTATTCCGCCAATATCAGGTGACTACTCTTGGCTGAGTTTCCATAGCAATGTGGGCAGTGGGAGGGGATAAAGAGGTTCTGATCAGTTTTAATGATAGTGTAGTTTGCCTCTCTGAGCAGGAGATGAAAAATCCCCTCCAATAGGTTTTGATTGGTGTAGAAAAGAGGTGTGGGATGGGGCAGCAGGAATTATGCCATAGTGTATACGCATGCAGGTGTGTGAGTTTGTGTGAGATGGATGGGGAAGGCAGTAGCAGCAATGGGGTGGCATAATCACACGGATCTCTGGCAGGGATCCTAATAGCAGGCCATGTAGCTTTCCACATGATGAACATTTCCAATCACTCTTTTCCCATTATAGTTCTGTGACAAGGAGCAACAGCCCAGCAGTCTTTTTTTACTCTCTCTCTCCTTTTCAGGATGGCGAGACCATGACTAATTCTTCAGACCCTTATGGACGTAGTAAAAGTCTGTGTGTGTGTGTGTGTGTGTGTGTGTATGTGCTTGTGTGCTTTGCTGGTAGGTTCTTGGCTGACTGCATTTGTGCCCATCAGATTTGACAGTGGCCAACGACCGGGAGCTGTTTCATCAGCTATAAATACCACACTGCAATGTGGAGTGTCACTCTGGCAGCTGCAGGGGAACCGCTTCACCATTGCCCACACACAAGAAGAGGAAAGGTCAGGATTACACCAGCGGCAGACCTTGCATGACCCCTGCAGAAAAATGACATGTTTCTGCACAACATACGGTCTGAATGATTAAATAGGCATATTCATCCGGCAAGCCTTGAATTTTGCAGTCATAATAGTCAATGATTGCCTACTGCAGGCCTTTAGTTAAACTAGGGAAAATTTGTTGCACATGACACCAATTTACTCCCAGAGTTCTCCATGCCCTTGCCATAGTAGACAGATGCACAAGCCATTGTGCCAAATGCACATCTGCAAAAGCAGTTGGTAGACTCTCACTCTTAGTCTGTAGATGGTCCTTAGTAAACTAAACCTAGTCCCTTTAAAGACTATTTAGGTTAACAGTAGAGAACTCAAACGGCCTAGGGTTTGCACAATGGCTGTGTCCATTGCTTGAGCTACTTGCAGACAATGAGGCCAAGGTTATTTTAATTCAACACTGCAATTAGAAGCATTACATATTGTAGCTAAGTTAAAACTGTCAAGGTTATTTACATATTCTGCCTTTTGTAAAACCTATTCCATTAGTGTGCTCCATTATTTTACACATTTATTGTTGTCAGTTAATCTTTTAGCAATAAACAGCAGAAGACTTGGTGAAATTCACTATTTTACAGAAAAAAAAACTGCTTTTCTGTTCCTTCTAGGAATGTTTCAGCCGATCCCTTCTCTATGGCTGTCAGGATTACATTGAGAAGAGCTATTATGCTTTTTGTTCTTTTTTCACCCTGTAATTCACTTTAGACCTTTGTGCCAACAAACACACCTTGCCCCACCACAGTTGAGCCCTACCCAACTTTAAACCAACACACCCTCTGACACACATCAACGAGGAACATTGCAAAGAGGCACTTTTCAAAACGTTGAGGGGGCAAGTTAGGCTGAAATCCCAAGGGGCTCATGTCCGGGGGAAGGAGGATGGAAACATTTTCAAAGTATTCTGTCCTGTAGTCTGCATTGCTCAGCAGTTACCCAGCAATATTATGCCGTCTCAGCTCAACTGGAGCATGCTCAATAGTATCCCAAGTACCTTGTGAATTGCTAACAGCTTCTGTGGGACAATTAAGCATCTCTTTGATGCTCACAACAATGGATGAAGTTCAACGTAAAGAGCGAAAGGCATAGCGTTGGAGGGGCATGGGAATGTCTATCGAAAAGTTATTAAACACACCAGATTTGCAGGGATCGGGCATATCATCTGCTAAGTGCTATTCTCAAGAGACATTAGGTTGAGATGAATCAAGTTTGAGCGTAGCTTTGGTTGGCAATTGTTAGCGCTGGTCTATACGTCAGCGTGTTGTTATCCTCCGAGCAGGGTTGGGAGATGGTCATACTAAGAGGATTTAGAGGGATGTGGCTAGATTGGCATGATTGGATATTACCTTATGCCGATTGATATCTTTAGCACTCTCAAGTATCTCAGACTGTATGATACAGCATATCAGTGGCCAGGAGCATGGAAGGTAATGCACATAGCTCACAGCTGCACTTGCTTCCTTATCATCTTTTGATTCATATGTCCATATTCCACCTTGACTTAGACTAGCCTGTCCTTGTACCTCCATCCCTCATCCTCTGGTTCTTTGACAAGAAAGGCGTTAAAGGAAGGGTCCAGATCACACAGGAAATGGGCATAAAAAGAGAGCTTTTGTTATAGTTATTTTTTGCTCATGTTGTATAAAAAATTGCAATTGTCACACTTTAATGACTTTGTATGTTACATTTGTATTTATGTAAATATTACCTTTTGCTATAAAATTGATATGTATTTATGTTATAATTCAGTTTAGTAAGTACAGTTCCATTAAGCTTTAATTTGGGCAGACAATCTGCCTTTGGGTTTTGGGACAAGGAAGGCCTTTGGCTTTCTGTGTATTTGATAGCAGTTCCAATTCCAGCTTTCCCTTTCAAAGGATGTTCTGAAATACAAGCTGAACTCTCACAGCATAGTCTAGAAAGAGCGTTTGTGAAGAGTTTTCCCATAAAGCAAGCTTCTATATGCTGAAAACATTACAGACACAACAGATCAATGCTTATTCTCTTTGACTCATGCAGCACATGCAAACTATATATTTAATTAAATCTCAGCCATTTGCAGCTTAATAATTGCACTAGGCCATATTGTGATTCGAATTTGATTAATTGTGCAGCCTGTTCGTTTAATCCATTTTACTCAAAATTTGTCAAAGTCCTTATTTTACAATTAAGTTTCTTTTCTCAATTTCTTTTCGATTCTTCTCTTGCTGTCTCTTGCTTCTTTATTTCTCTTTTTTTCTTTCTTTTCTACCCTCTGAAAATTGCTTGTTTTAAGTCCCAACTGTACAGTTGTCCTTTTCTTTGAAACCAAGGTGTACTATGAAATATAGAGAGAATGCTTGATGAGACCTTGTCAAACCTTTTACTCGCTCTTGCTGTTTGAACTTTAGCACTCAGAGTAGTAAAATATTTGCCTCTCTCCATTGCTGTTTACATAAGCTGAATCAAACACTTAAGTTGCTCATTGTTGGTTTTGTGTGCGGATCTCGGCTACCTTATGGCTAGTGGTCCAGCTGCCATGCACCCACTGAGAAGAGTTGTAGCCCAGGGGTTTAGCTGAGGTGGTCTCTGCCACCCACACAGAACAGAAACAGCAATAAGCCACAACTAAATCTTGAGCTAGGAAAAACACGTTATATTGTGTTATTGTGTGTTAGTAATTTTTAGCTTTCCTGTAGCTCAACTGGTAACACATTGCATTAGCAATGCAAAGGTTGTGGGTTCAAACCCAGGGAAGGCAAGCACTGATAAAAAATTTATACCTTGACTACTGTAAGTCGCTTTGGATAAAAGCCTCTGCCAAATGAATAAGTGTAAATGTTTACATGACACATGCTACAGTTTTATCCTGTTATAATCTGAAGGCAGTGTTATAATCTAAATGCAGTGATAATTTCTTACAACCTGTTACAGGATAAAGGCAAGGCAACTGCTGTCCATATGAAATTAAAATCTGTGCGGGTTAGTCCCATTTCTCAAACGCTCTATGATCACAGGGTGTTTATCATCTGCTGGTGGTTTTCAGCGGTACAGGAGTTGAATGCTAATTTGGTACAGAGCCACAGAGGCAAACCACATGTGACATTCATGTCAGAGAGAGAGGGTGCTGAGCAGAGATATGTCATATTTAACTACAGTAGGCTTACATTCTGGGTTCTGTCCTTGTTTGCATTCCTTGCTTCCATCTTTTCTGAGCAATGCAGGAAAGTGCAAACTGGCAGGCAGTAAAGGTTGGGTAAGTACCCCTTCCCCCTCTTCGTGCAGTTGCTGATTGGCTGAGTAAAAATGCCTTGTGTTTAACCCGCCCTTTGCTCTCATGCCTTAACTATGTCCAGCAATGTGTGTTCCTTTCTCCTGTTCATTCTGGAATTGACTGGTTGAGCCCAGCTATTGACTATAGTTTAGACACCATGGAGTAGCATTAGCTTGTGCCAGTGAGAAAAGTGTAAGGCTGGGAAGATCCTCTTCAGAGAGATAATCTGATCAGTGGATTTGTCGACTTAATTTTTTTCTAATCCTCATAGTATTGTGGCAAAACCCCCTTTGTGTTGAAGCACCAGCACAGGTCGTTCTAATTGGGATCAAGAGCTCAATGCCAATTACAGCATATTTGGTTTTTACAAGTGGAAAACACAGAAACATTAATTGTTTAGCAATTTTGCATTCCCCATTTCATTTCAGTATACACTGAAATATAATAATGAGCTTATATAAAATCATAAACTGGTTGTGTTTATTTACCAATAATTTACTTGGCAGTCAAGAGATTTGCAGAACTGTATGGAGAATAATGTAAACAAAACAAAAATGAAGACTCTCTGCTTACATTTCCGACATGTGAATACTGAATACTAGATTTTAAACTTAATGTTAATGTTGCACAATTAACAAGGAGATCTGCTGTTTGCATATTATTACTTTATCTTGTGACCATGAGATTGTAACACTAGGAAAGTAGCTGGGATCATTCCTAAACCATTTTGCTCATTTGTAAGTATTACTGACAAACCATAAATTACAGAAACAACAATAGGAAGGTCAGCAGTACATGGTCTGTTTTGCTGAGGTCTAGACATTGGCCTCTATAGTGATCCACTGACATGCATGGTAATCAGCATGCCTAGTGACAGACTGTGGTCGCTTCTCACTTGAGTTTGGTGCAAACGGATGTTTCGGTAATTCAGTGATTTTCATGGTTTATTGGCGCGATCAGAACGCTTTTTGTGAGCATTAACTGTCGTGCATAAACAGGCTTTCTGGGATGGGGAAATACAATTTCAGGGCAGCAGGGATGCATTTGGGAGGCAATGACATAGAAGCTTTGCACAGTTGCACATAGAAGCTTTGCACTCAGAACGCCTGTGGCCTACCACCAGGCAAACGCTTTATATTCTTAGTACATTACAGTGTTTATTTGTGTCTAGTCATCATTATTCTGTTTTTTTCTGTTCTTTATATGTGCTGTTATTGTATTGGTTATTATGTATTGGTGTTTACCTTTTGTTTGAAATCTACGTTATATGTTATCAGGAAACTAGTGTGACATATACTGGGTTCTAGCAGAAGGCATCTTGCGAGAGACATATCATTTGTCTGAATGAATCACCTCATCTCCTCCTCATGCCGCACAACCAGCGATTTTTATTGCGCAGTGTAATTGGCCACTCTGTTTCCCATCTGTTGCCTGCTTGCATTCCTTGTCATATTCCCTCTGCTGTCCTGCCCACCCTCAGCACCGGCAGCACAAGGGAGTTTTGTGTTTTTGCCAACAAGTGACGGTAGGAGCAGGATCAAATAGAATTCATAAAAGTCGATAAACATCCGGCAGCCGTTTCATTACCTCTGTGTCTCCTTTCTACAAGTTAGAGGTGTGGGTGCCATTTATTTTCAAGAAGAAACCCTGTACACTCTTGATGAGAACTTTTCCATTCCATATTCTTGCCTTCGGCGATGGATCAGACTGTCGTTACTTGCGTCTGTGAACTCCTCCTCAATTCATCACTCTGTTTTTTGTTTCGTTTTTCCTCCAGACAGAGTTGTGGTCCATTACATGTGCACTTGTGAGGGATAACCCATTGGTTCCAACCCACAACAGGCTCATGTTTGCTTTTTAGGTTAGTTAATGTGAGAATTTTGGAAAGATATGCAGTTCTATGGTTAGTATAGTCTTATTGATGGCAACTTTTTTGTTTATACATTTAAGACAGGGACAGCACAAAAATCCTATTTGTGTTTTGTATAATTTTGTATTAGAGCAGCGTGTTTTGTAGGGAATGCTCTTACACATACTGTGAAGCATAGAGACCTCATTTCACTCTGTCCTCAGTGTTGTCAGATTGTTTAGTGTTGGTGTGATCTTTGGGTGCATCCTTTTAAGCTTTCCTGCTATGGGTTTGAAACATGCAAACTGATTTTGTATTGTCAATTCCTGCTATATACAGATGTCAAGGACTCAATGGGGTGATGTTGACTGCTGTATGCATGATAAAATTGCAGATGACAGGTTTGTTTATGCTGTGCATTTAAAAAAACAATATGAAGGATGTCTTGATCTAAAAGGCTGAAAAAATGACAGCCTTCGAACTGCAGGTTTCTTTGATATTTTGAAGAATTTTATAATCTAAGATGGGTCAGTTCACTTTTTGTACATGTATATATAATCTATGTGTGTGTGTGTGTGTGTGCCGTACACAGCTCCCACATAGTTTGCATATTTTTGGCACTAGTAAAATGTTATCTTATTGGTCAGCTGCTCAGGGTGTTCCCCTGCCTCTGCCTAAGATATCTAAGATAGTCTCCAGCACTTGCCACAACCACACAAAAGTGATGTATCGTCCATTTCAGCTGTGCAACAAGATACGTTTTTGTTTGTGTTTGTAACTGAACATGGGATGTTCCATTTAATAAGGCCATTTATTGCCATAGCAATTTCCTTATAGAAAAACACAATTTCCATCTTGTGGGCTGCCAGCCAGATGTTTCCTGGTGTGCTACTATACTGTCACCTAAGGGCGTCTTTTGTGTAGTTTAATAGGGTATGTGCACTTAGCCACACAAAAATGACTCCTCAATACAGATATATTATCCAGATTGTGGAGCGTAAAAATCTAGGGCTGTGGTTGCTTTATAGCATGGGTCCATCGTGTATGGATGAGACAAAATACTAGTACAACATAAGGTCAGAGTAAATGAGCTATTTTGTCTTGATTCACGTGTGATTAGATGCCTAATCAGACACCTGATACATTTAAAAAAAAAATAGTCTAGCACCTCATTTTATTAAAAGCATCATGAGTGATTTTGAGTTTCACATAAGCCTGAATGAAGTGGAAAACCGGCAGTGATCCTTCAGCGCCGCTCTGCCTGTACCTGCCCCATCAACTCAGTACGACCACCCTCAGCCAACTGCCTTCAAATCAATATAACCATCTCCAAATCAGCTTGAGTCTCTGCCCAGAACCTACTGAAAACCATCTGTCAGACAGATTCTCTGAAACACACAAGAACACACCCTCAAATCTGTCTCCACGGCATCACCAATTGTTGGTTTGCTTCAGTCTTTTTTGATCACTGAATAGACCCAGTTCTCCACCAGCCAAATTGTACTTGCACACATGCAGCAATTCGGTGCAGAATGGTGAGGGCTTAATGATGCTGAAACTCATCACCCTCATGTTAAAAAGTCTTGGGTGTAGAGTGCAATGTGAAGATGTACAAGCACCATCAGGCCCAGCCACGAGTGAACTTCTGCAGGGTCGTGTCTGGCATCAGGTGCTAATTGCACTCCCACAACATTTATCTTTATAACTCTGTCATTTATGTGGTAAGACTTGTAGTTAGGATTTTTCTGAGCAATCTGTTAGGTAGGAGGAGTGCCTCCAAAAGTGTTGTGCAATAGAGTTCCACTCGTTTAAGAAAATGTGTTGGGATCAGTATGCCTGATTATATGAGGTCACTTGTAACACAAGGCATCAATTTAACAATATTTTCTAATATTTGACTTATAAGATTTAAAGCTGCATTCTGTAACTTTTTGGTAAAAAAACAGTTATTAAGAAAGTAAATAAGATCAATGTTCAAATCGGGTCTTACCATACCCCAATTTGCATCAGTAATCTAATAATAATGATTTACAATTTGATCTGTCAGGTGAGATTTTCCATGTCAGTTTGGCTCACATGACTCATTTCATAAACTCATTTCATTTAACATATGTAAAGTAATATTAACCTGCAAATTTATGTTTCAAACAGAGATGGAAATAGAGAGACACGAGGTACAAATTGCAGCTTTAATGCAAGTTTGAGCAAACAATCTCAAAGTTCTTAAGGTTTAACCAGGTCAGTGTTCCGTGGGTATATTATCTAATGGAATATAAACTGTTTCTTGTCTCGCAAATTGTATCACCTGTGGGTTGAAAGCCTTTTGGGTACATGCCAATAATGTCATTTAATAAACAGACCATCAATCTTTTCTTCTGCAAATTGGATTATCTGCTGTTTATATGAACGATGTCGCCACAGTCAGATAACTGGTGTGCATATTTTGTAAGCCTGCGCCTCACAGGATTCAGGTAGGTGGTAATTCATTTGTTACAGTCCCCCCTTTTAATCAGTGGCAAAATCTGTAACCCAATTCTTTTTCTCTGAACAACCCCTAAGTGAGTAAGTCATCCCACTTTCACTGTCTGAATAATACCTTAAATCTTCTAACTTAAGAAGGTTCATTTACTAAGTGGTTGAACCTGTAGTGTTTGTCCGGAAAATAAAAAATTGGCAACAAAAAAGGCTTAACATTAAAAAAAGTGCTGAAGGATCTGAATGTCCAGATCAGACATTCCCCACAAAATTCCAGCAACACATGCAAAATGCCCTATCTTGGTACTACAATGTTTTACAGAGGCAAATATTAACATTGTGGTGGTGGGTTTTTGTAGTTCTAGTTGATATGATATGATTGGGATTGATCTAGTTATTTGATCTAGATATATGATTAGAAGCTGCTCCTTCAATCTGCATAAATGCACATGGCTTGTGGTTTCTGTTACCAGACAGTGTTGCTTCTTCCACCTGCTCTCATTTCTCCAGCATTTCATTTTCCTTCTGTGTGAGCTGAGGGGCCTAATAATGTTGTCATTTGTCAAACAAGACACTATTGATTGATTCATTCTATCTAAAGCTGTTTGTAGAGGAAAATGCAGTAAACAGATTTGACCTCCCTTACCCAGAAGTCACCATTCTACCGTAACCCCAGGCAGCTAATCAAGCCACCTTGAGATGCTTTACATACAAATTGGCTCACAGTACGTAAACTGCAGCAGTCCACTGGTGTAACCTTAGGTTAAACCCCTTGCTCGAGGGTACAGTAAAGACAGAACTGGGATTAAACATCAACATGCTTTGTATTAGGCATACTGCTTCTTAACAGTCTTAACATTCTGCCACCACCCCTGTTGACAGTTTTCTTGGACCCAAAATACAACTGGGGAACCAGAATTAATTAAACCTGAGATCCAAAGCCATCTGATGTAGTAATCTTCAAATTATTTCCTTCTTATACCACATAAAATGTTTTAGGAACACTTTTTGTGTTATAAGTATAAAATAGTCACACGTCTATTCTGCATAGATAAAATGTACTTTTAAAATGTATGGGGTATTTTAAACATCCTAAATACTAATAGTGAAACAGCCTTCTAATTGTTGTAAGATTCAGTGTTAATAGTAGGGAGCACTAACCTTTTGTCATGCTTCCTAAAGGTGGCTTAGAGCCACAAGAAAAATCCTCCTTTGTTTTTGCGTTTTATTTTATCAATATATATTTGACTCTGACCTTGCACTGTCATCGATTTTCTTTGAAAAACTGTTGTTTACTTCGGCTGCCGGGTTCTTTAACAGTATGGATGCCAAACCCCCAGCAAAAAAAAACAAAACAGTTTAACAGCCAGCCTTACCACAGGATGAATACGGAACAAATTGGTGAATGTGGCCTGAGGAAAAAAACACATTTAGCTGAGTTTATTCTTTAGCACTGTTCCCACCCGAGTCCTTTCTTCTATCATCCTGTCGTCTGCTCCCCAGGGCTACTTCCAGCATTGCTTTTTTCCACGAACACAAGACATCCTTACTCTCATCAACATATCATTAAAACTGACTGCAGGGCCGTAATTCCACAACCAACATTACTTTACATAACGTTCACATGCCCTGCTAGCAGTACCGTGCATGGGAGTTTGTCACTATTTGGGCATGCAGCCTTGCATAAATATCCTGGTGTCTTAAATGTATAATTTGTAAGCAACTTTATTAGCAAATTATGGTAACACCTTGTTTATACCACACATGAATGTTGATGCATCCTGGCAGTCGGTAATGACTTAAATCCATAGACTTGCATCATAGCATCATAGTTGCAATGTTTCTAGAATGTTCACTGACATGGACCGATAGCTGTAAGTCTGATGTGTTGTGTTT
Source organism: Yasuhikotakia modesta (assembly GCA_036877545.1). Taxonomy (NCBI): domain Eukaryota; kingdom Metazoa; phylum Chordata; class Actinopteri; order Cypriniformes; family Botiidae; genus Yasuhikotakia; species Yasuhikotakia modesta. The sequence goes on from JBAJNP010000034.1 coordinate 125,259, forward strand.
TTATTCAGATTTGTTTTTGACACATTGGTGTAGACAAGGTGTTAGTCTCACAATTAAACAAGTCAATTGTAAGGGTGCGTCTGTATTTTCATGCTACTGGAAGTATATTTTGTGTTAGGTTTCTTTATATCTAAGGCTATAGCTCCATGGTGTTCCGGTTTTCCTTCCCATAATGCTTATAGTGGAAACCACTGAACCCACTGACTGCTCACACATCCTTATTATTATCCTTGACTATGCAAATTACCCCCACCTTCATGGTTTAACCCCTGATCTGCATCGTCTGCAGAGCTCTAGGAAACGACACGGCACCTCTTTCACACTGTCTGTAGTTACAAAGTGTTTGGAAATTTATGCTCTGTGTAAAATATCTCGCACATTTGCTCTACTCAGCATTTGGTTCACAGCCATTAAACATTCATTAGCAGGCTTTAAAGGAACAGTTCACCCAAATATAAAAATTATATTATTTACTCATCCTTATTTCATTCCGCATCTGAACTTCCTTCATCTAGTTTTGAGGACCTGCCCCTGTTTTCCATGTATGAAAGAGAATGAGAGTGTGACTTTACTGCTCCAAAATGGTAAAAAGAACAGCTAAAATTGTTATACATGGTTTGTACATCCTGTGCACTATATTTCTTTTCTGAAGTGTGAATAACACACACTTCAGAACACAATTTCTGCATGTGAATAACAAGGAAAATTGAAGTCATTTACTGAGAATTTTTCAGACCAGTCAGCTGTCCAGTGAGAGCAGAATCAGTCTGGTAAATAAATCATGCAGACCAGTTTTGCAAACCAGTTTGTTTAAAAATCTCAAAAGAACATTTTGTTTATAAATCTAACAATTGTTTCTTATGTCTCTTATTAAGAAAGTATTTCTTGTTGCAAAAGGCTTTAAGTATTGACTATTAGAAGTATTGACTGCTTTATTCTATGAAAAAGTTATATAAAAATATTGTTTCCACAATATTTATTTATTTTGTTTTTATTTTTTCACAGAAGGAAGTGATGCGAATTGGAACAGTGCGATGAGTAAATAATGAAAGAATTTTAATTATGTAATGAACTATTCCTTTCATTTTAACATGTGCACAGACAAAAAAGGATGTTTGTGAACAGTTGTTATTGTGTCTGTGGGGAGAAATGAGGCTTATTTCTCCACAGAGTTTTGTTTCAGACTATTTCAGTCCATGCTGCACTATCTCTACTTCCTTTATCTTTGGATCAACAGTTTGTCTGAGGTCCTCAGATACAGCATACACAAAACTACTGCTGCATTCACACTCTAGGACTTTATGCGCAGCTTGTATTATTTCTTTCTTTGTAGTAAGGTAGAATCTTCAGTCTTGGATCGTTTAGCAGAAGTTTCTCACCAGTGGCCGAATATTTACCTCTGTGATTAATTTTTTAAATGTTCCTCAGGCTCGCTTTTGTTTGCAAAATGCCACCTACCTAATACTACATATCAATGATGTTACAACATGACACAAATTACCAGCCAATGATTAAATTGCCCAGGCAGTGTGTCCAGGTCAAACTAAATGCACCATACAGCTTTCAAGGTTTCAAAGGTCAGTGATGTTGCACAGCCTGCAGTGGGATTTACCTTAAATCTTTCGGTCCTACACAATCTAAAGAGCAGCAGTTGTTGAGATCTCCTCACCTGCACCTACAGTTTATAAAGAAAGCATATGTATGAACGTGTGTGAGTGTGTTTGTGAGGTGCTGGTGCAGCAGTGTACATATCTGCCAACACCTCCCACTGCCTTTGACCCCTCCAGGAGATGCATTCATCTAGAAATGCCCATCTGTGCTTCTGCCTCCTCCAGCGAGATCCATGTGTACGCGCTTATACCTGGCAGCTCCACGCGCTTTTACAGTGAGAAGCCGCCGCAGGAGTGTTTGCGGTTCCCTCCGTGTGCTTATAGAAAATGATGCTAGTCTGCAGCTGCCGCACAGCATGAGGAGGAACAGATTACAGCCACGCACATCACGTCCCCACTGACGCTTTACCTTTCCTTTCACCTTTGATCTCAAACACTGCTGACTTACAGTAAAAGGCAGCACTTGGCGCTCAGCAATTTTATTGAGCTTGATGGCATTTGCTTTGTTTTGCGCACAAGCCCCACGATCTCACAGAGTGTCGCCAAATTCAGTCGAGAACCCGAGATCGTGAGGCTGTGAAAGCTTATTCACACTGAATTTTTGTCATGAGATTTACAAGCAAAACAATACATTTTTTTCAATCTATCAGAAAATTTGGTGTTCTGATAGAACAATGATTTTTGAAGAGTATTTATTCTGTTTATGATTACAAAATAACATGAACAAATTTTAAGTTAAAATTTAAAAAAATTAAATGGAAAAAATCTTCAACCAGTAAGTTAATAGCTTTTAAATCGTATTGCCAGATCTAGTCTGGAATCTGTTAATTGTAGACAAAATACAACAGCATTTAGGTGTATTGTGTACTAAAGCTTGTAAATCTGTACTGTCAAAGTACTGCATAAGTAACTGCACATTAACGTCTGTAAAAAAAGTCCAGCATTAGTGTGACTCGTTTTCATGCAAAAAGTGAGATCAACAGGACTTTATGGTCTGACACGGCTGACTGCATTTCTTCTGCAGAAAATTTGTCGTCCCAAACGACAAAGAAAACAGAGTGGCGGATACCATCCTGGCAGCTGACTGGGATGCCAATGACCAAACACCTCATAAATCATTCGAATTGGACTTTGTGGAGACAGGAGCCACACATCTCCCTTTCGCCACAGTCAGAATTCCAATGTTTGCCGTTGAAATATTAAGCACCAGCATCTCGTAGGTGCACTGGCTCTAGAGGAGGGCATTTAATAAAACATAACTAGCCTCTCCCTGTCTCGACTCTAATAGCTCAAGCATAGGATTTGTCATCAACTCTACCCTTTTCCGCCCGGGGTTGCTGCGCTATAAAATATGAATCCTGTACTTAGATATTAGTGTTGATATTTTGGATACCAGTTTGCATCCTAGTTATTCTTTCCTATATTCACTAGTAGGCGTGTCACCTGTGAAGATTTATATTTGCATATTATTTATGAATTTGGCAGATGCTTCTAGCCAAATCAACTTACAGTCAGTGTTGCCAGCTTGGCAACTTTGTCACTAGATTTAGAGACTTTTCAGACTACTTTAGCGTACTTTAGCATTTAAAAAATTACTAGCAAGAATTTTTTTTACTTTTGGGGCAAAAATTAGCTTCTTTCAGTAAAATGTACTGCCTGTAGTTATATACTCAAATGAATGTGTGCTGTATGAGTGAAACAAATGAAGAAAACTCTCTAATGATAACGTCATACACATTTCATTTTGTGTGTTTTCTGGCCACTGAACCCATTATCTTGGTGTCAGTGGCCAGATGCTCTACCGATTGAGCTACAGGAACCCCTATTTTGGGTGTTGATATTTTAAGTGCCTTTTAAGGGTGTTTATATGTGTATGTGTCTGTATGTCATTCCTTTAGACTTGAGCCATGCTTAATGGGTTTCTATTACTGCTGATGCCGCCATCCATCCTAAGCTCTGTTGCCACGGCAGCAGGGGAGAGTGGGTGTTGCTTACTTGAGCAGTCAACATCAGCACCAGTTTGGGTTGGAACAATGGGTGGTTCTGGCTCTCAGGACTGCATCTTACACACACACACACTCTCTCGCCTTTTACTGTTTTACTTTATATGGTAACTTGTCACTTACCCGGATGCTCTTTCCAGTCCTTTCCATGAATACCCTTGAGGAGAAGACAAATTACCCCTGTCTGAGAGCTCCTTTCTTGCTGACTCTAAAAAAGGGAGAATATTTACTTTGTGTCAGTGACGTGAATATTTTTCTTGTGTTACAGAAGGAGGGAATGTCCTCATGTGTTACAGCTAAGCATATTCTCAGGACGCATAGTTTGGTAAGTGGATTTTGTTGCATTGACTTGGTTGCATGCTTTACTGTGGTAACAATTGTCAATGTTAGATAAACAGTAAGTTTGTGGTACATTAATCGTCTGTGAACCAGTAAAGCAGTTTGATTTAAAGCACTAATTCGGTATCCATATGACAAGAATACACAATATGATTATATTAGTGCAGTTCATGATCCAAATTTGTGTGTGTGTTATATATAGCTGCTGAACTATGTGGTTTTAGAGAACACAAATAATATGTGTATAATTAAAATATATATTGTATAATGATGTGTATATCAGATGTATGGGGGTGCTTTCTCTGTCCATATTAACCAAATTGCTTCCAAAACATACAAAATATGATTTTTTGTTGCCATAGATTTTTTTGTGCAACTTAGGTTTAGGGGTGGGGTTAGGGTTAGGGAATAGAATGTACAGTACATGGAGTCTATGGAGTCCCCATAAACCACATGTGCTAACTGTGTGTGTGTGACAGGTCTGGCAGCATTGAAAATTAGGCCATGCTTAGTAATGTTCCTCTCTCTGTGAATTAGTGTTCTCCTCTGTGTGGGCTGTGAAAGTACCGAGTGAGTCAGGCCTGTTACTGCTGTTTCTGTCCAGGCTCAAAGCTGCTCAGTGAAGGAGAATCCCAGCACAGACCAAACACACACACACAAACACTCCTTCTTAAACATGTCTCAACCATCTTTCAGCAGGCCAACTAGAGCATGACAGGAGCCTTTCAGCCTCATTCTCCTTAAACCCCCTCCAAACACTCTTCCTCTCTCCCTCTCTCTTTTTCTCTCGTTTTCTGTGTTCTCTCCATCAGACGCCACAGTCAGGGGGCAAATGTGTCACATCTCATAGCTCAAGAGTTTCGTTATTAGGTCTTTCCTTAAGACAGATGCACAAAATGTGCCTTTTCATTTTCTCTCTTTTTGAAATGACAGACTTCACGAGGTCTAACGTTTCACTTCAGAGGCACCTGCGTTTCCCTGCAACGTTCTTACAGGCTTTTCATTGAGAGCAAAAAGGCCCTAGGAATGGCAGAACCTGCTAAATGTGTTAGACTCCTACTATGACAGTTAATGAGAAGATATTGAAGGTGAGGTATCGATAGACATGCATTTGTTTCATAGGAAGACGGCTTATTATACATTTTAAAGCAGAACTATGGTTGGGAAATATCCTTAAAACTAGTACATCCTTAAACATAAACATGCAAACTTGACAAGTTCTGCCTAGAAAATTGTAATTCCAGTCTGAATTTGTTACATCCTTTATTTGAAGTTCCTCTTTATGTCAAATTGTTAGATTGCAATATCATTCTGAAGATATCAAAGTTACATCTAGTTTCTGATCGTGTTTTTAGCCTTTGTTATAATGAGTTTTTTAATGCTTTTCAGACGTTCTTTAAATATTTTTATTGAATCTGAGACTGATAGAAATGAACAAATTGCTACACATCGGGTGAGGTTGGTACAGTGATTTAGACCATCACATTTTGATTACTGTTTAATGAAAAATGTTATTTTTTGGCAACAACACAAGAGTTATGCTACTGTTTATTATAATAGGAAGTCTGAACTAAATTTGACAATCATTTAAGAAACTAATTTTAAGCAAGACATTCTGAAATTTTAAAAGTAAATGTCTCTAGTAGGCCACTTTAAGCATAAATTTAATCATAAGGTAAAGACATAAGAAAGTACTGTGAATACTCTCATAGACAGCTTTTTAATAAGTGTGTGTGCACTTTTAATAACATTGTCATTTACCGTTCTGTCAGAATCTGACAACCTTTCAAATCAGGTTGTTTCTCATTTATTTGTTTTTCATTGTGTTTTATTAGGTTTGAGATGCATGAGGATGAGACACAATGCAGAGAGTTAAGAAGAAGCTAGATTTGTATTTCTCACTTCTCTACTTCTTAACACATCATCTCAGTTACAGAGATAAGTGTAAACCTTCTACCTCTAATCACTCGCTTTTAATCAGCGAGTGATTTTAAACTCACTGCTCAGCTAGACAAAAGACTTTGCACTCATAACTAGGCCCAGGGGGAATAAGTAGACTTTTATTTTTTTCAAATTTCCTGCACTGATTTTTAGAGAAAACTCTCTAATGGAATGAAATCTACAACAATGGGCCAAGTGGAGCCGTGTTAAGTACCAGACTCTTATTGGTAGCTGAAAGCATTAATCATGTTAACATGAAAATATTTAATAAACAAACACATGAGGCATTGGGGTTGCTTAGAATGTTTTAAACATGCAGAAATGTGCAGAGATTTGTGTGGAATTATGTGGGTGCAGATTCTGTGTGGGCCTTTTTATTTTGCTCATAACAGACGTGGTCGGCACACACACACACACACACAAACAATCACAATGATTGCCTCAAATATAAAGTGACTTGCATGGTACGATGACCTTCACACACACACACACAAACATACACACAGAAACAGATTAGTCAGTTTCGCTGTAACATTACATACATGCAACGACTCAACATGCACTAAGAGGAGACAAAAACACCATCATGTAAATGCAAATGATTTTAATTATGCCTGTTGCAGATTCCATAAGCCAGACTCCTTCATGTACTTAAAAACCATGGTCGTGAATAATTTAATAGTTGCAAATATTCTGATTGCTTTCAGATAAAAAACACTTGAAACATATATTTGAATCAATATTTTTGCACATTAGATGTCAGGTCTATTTGCATGTTGTATTGAACCTGTGTGTGTGTGTGTGTGTGTGTGTGTGTGTGTGTGTGTGTGTGTGTGTGTGTGTGTAAGAGGATTTTCCTCCTGCAGATGCTGAAGTTGCTTAGCAACAGCTGTTAGTGGTCTTCAGGAGATGTTGGCTCAGGGGCTTTTTTGCTTGACAATGCTTATAGGATCTCCCTTCACTAAATACCAATAAAGTGAACTAAAGTGAACACTCACAAACACTCATCTATACGGCAGAGGTGAACGGCCTGTTTATTGAGTCCAGCAGTGCTGTGTCTGTTGCCTACTGTTATCTTAAATACCCAAGTAATAGTATACACAGTTTTCTGTTTTATAACCTAGATGGACCACAATGATCACATGTGTTGTGACATGTAGTGACACAGATTGGTGAAGCGTTCAGTGAAAACTAGTACTTGGTTAAGGTAACATTTACAAACATTCTGTTTGAAACGTTACAAAATACTAAAATTAGTATTCTGTGGTACAACAGTGTACTGAGTTTAGCATTTTTATTGATCGTAACCATAATGTATAATGTACATTTCATGCTTTATGAACATGCATTGATTAGGATAGATTAGATTAGATTAAACTTTATTGTCATTATGCAGAGTACAAGTACAGAGATAATGAAATGCTGTTAGCATCTAACCAGACGTGCAAGAATATAGTGCTATATGTACAGATGAGTGTAGGAGTACTGCAGCATGTACTTGTAATATACAATATTATACAGAATATGGACATAGCACTGACACAGTGTAGTAAGTGATGTCTGTATGTATTGTAATGGAATCAGAGAACATCCCATTTCAAAAACTGTTAGACACTAAGCAGTTATAAGCAGTTGGAATGTGATACATCAAAAGTATGATTTCATATCACAGAAGACAGAACCTTTAACAGAACAATGGCAAATAATGTCTGGCAGATGTAATGGAAATAGTGATTATATTAGACACTCTGTGACACATTTGTGGTGGGGCAAAAGAAAAATCATGACAGTTGTAAAAAAGGGTGTAAAAGACAAAATCAGAACAAAAGATTCAAAACTTTATTCATAGGAGCAGAAAGCAACACCCCTTTCAGAAAATAAAACCAGGAGACTAGAAAATATGAGAGTCAATAAGATATTGAAATAATATTGTGTTGCATAATATTGTGTATATATATATTTTTTTTCTTATATACTTTTCAGTTTGTTGCATATAAGAGTGATGTAACGAAACAAGGAAAAGGAAACAGGAAAAATAAAAGTAACATGATAAAACCACTTCCTGTGTTAGAGAGAGGAAGTACCATGTGGTGTGTAAGCAGGGAGCATTTACAAGTTCTAGGAAAAGGTTTAGTCATGCGGAAGAACATTTACTATCTTTCCTGACATGTACGCTGCATATTTGCTTTGAAGCTGCTGTCACAGCTAAGGTTTCCCACCAGTGCCCGCGTGAGCTGACGGCTGTTGCAGCTGTACAGGGAGAAACCCGGACACGTGTTGACCCACAGAATGCTGTGATCTTGACATTTCTGCGTGCTGTGCTTATCCTCTCAAAAGATCATATCATAGCAACATTAAACAGTACAAACATAATCTCTGCGGTATCTGTGTGCCTAGTTGTTAGATAAGACCCTTGATAAGTTTTTGTGGTGATGCTTGTGGGTAAATGTGTGTTTGCATTCGTGTGGTGTGTAGTTGTTTGCTCTTCAGGCTGTTAATAATGAAGGTTTTCTACAGCTCTAACTGGGACCAGGCTCAGACTCTGCAAGACTCCTTTAGCAGGCCTGCTTAGGTCCACCACCAGTTTCATCCATCCACAGCCAAAGCTGACAGCCTTAGAGAAACTGAGAATCGAACAAAGCATTCTTTTCATGGTGGCTCTAAGATTAGATGCTTGGACGGAGGTCACCCATCTCTTTTGTTTCTTTTTAATCAGGCAACAGCCTTGTGGTCCACTGTCAGAGATCAGTGCCCTCTATTGTTTAGAGATGTCAAGGGAGGTGGTTTAACTTAGACAAGAGCATTTAGATGCGGTGAGAGCCTTCATTGTGGTTGTAAGGATGGAGGGTGAGGTGCCAGGATCAGCCGTGGCTCCACGGCTCAGGCTCTGTTGTGATTTTTAAGATGGTTGGCAGTGTTTGAGTTAAAGGGGAGATGGAACCAATGACTAGTTGCAACAAACTCCTTAAGTTAAGAATGCCCCTAGTTATAATTGTAAGGATATACAATATACAAAACACAATACACATAAACAAAGGGTTTTTAGAAACTAAAGAGGTTTGTTGTAACTGGTTCGAGGCGTCTGTAAAACACAGAACTGCAGCCATTAAAGGGAGGACCAACAGTCAGTCAGATCAGATGATGCCAAAGGCAGAAAGATGAGGTATTGCAAACTGTTGAAGTCTGCCAGAAAGGTCTAGACAAACATGACGTCTGTGCCTCGTTCCACTGAAGCGTAGAATCAGCAAAGACAAGAGAGAGATGCTGGAACAGAACAATAGCAGACGAGAGTGAAACATACTCCAATGATGAAATGACTTAGCCTCACTAGACGTTGGCATGAATTCTCTCGCGCCAGTGCGCTCAATGATACCAGAGTTGTGAAGATAGATAAAGCCCTGACACGCTCGCTCACCCGCACATGGGTTTACCTCATGTTCTTTCATCTCTTGGAGGCAGTCGCTAACTGATTAGCTTTACGATCTCCACAGAGACTGGCTCCTTATTAACTAGGCAATACTCAGATCAATAGTGGAGCACAATATAGAGAAGCCTGATTTCAAATAACCGCCCAGGCAACAACCAGCACAGATGTCAAGAGACTGCATTAAAGCATGTGGAAGGACGTCTCACTCAGTCGCTAACATGTGAAACAACTCGCTCAGCTTATTGCTTCCAGCCCCACTTTGATGGAAACATACTTGAAGAAAGTGAAGGTAATTGATTTATATTCTCCATCGTTCAGTTGGAGGTCTTTAGGTTTCTCTTTCTCTGTCATTATCTTGTCCCAGGATTTGAAACGTTGTGAGCGATTGTACTTTATTCCCTCTAAATACTGTCCTCTTTGATTGTTTTATGCTTCCGTTTCTTCTTTTTGTTTGCCTTTGAAGGAATGCAATCACCACGTCAAGAACACCTACTGTTCCCTCTCTCCTCCAGACGTAAATGGACTGTTTGAGACTGTCAGACTTGGCGGACGTTTTGCGCTCACATTTTGAGCAGCCACAGGTTTCCAAATGCTTCCCATGTTACGCTGCTTCTCGCACCTTCATGACTTGAATTGAATTCATAGATTGTACAGTATGTATTCTGTAAGAACTTGGAAGAAGGGTGGGCAGCCGAATGTTGATGGTAATATAGGAACATAAACATTCTATATAGTTCCTGTAATTCTTTTGCTTTGGCTCCCTCCATTTGTTTGTCCTATATACGGCCGTATTTCTTTATATAGTCCATCAGTTAGTACTGCTGTTTCTTCACTAATAGCATAAGGGCAGAACGTTCTTATGTTTCCATTGGCCTTTCTAGTATGTCTAGCATACGTGATGAAGCAAAGGTCAGATGTTGTACTAGCTTATGAATGAAGCAAAGACTAGATGAAGCAAAGGGCAGATCAGGACATAGTCAAGGCTTGTTGTATTATACGGCCTCAATCAACTAACCTGACATTAAATACATCTAAGGCTCTTCCAGACAGCATCTCAGTATTGCTTGACATCTAGCGCCTTTTCCATTAGCACAGAATATGGCTCTGTACTTATGTGTTGCTACCTGTAGGCTTTTATGTTTCATTAATAGACCTGTCAGTTAATTTAGATATTTAATTGCAAGAAATCACTTAATCAGGCAGTTGGTTTCAAGAAACCTACATAGAAAGTCTATGTGTAATTATTATTATTTATGTGGATGATACCAAAGCGTTAATTTATGCAACAGCACCATTGCAGGTGTTAGTTAAACTGGGTCAAGAACAGGATTTGATAATACCACTGACTAATTCAGTGACAAGATAATGTTGACATTTACAGTTTTAATGAATAACTGTGTTTAACTCATACTAGCATTTCACAATAATGCTAATTCAGTTTTCAGTACATTATGCATAACAAAATAAATAAATAGGGAATTAATAAACAGCGGCAGTTTAAAACACATTTAATTAATTGTATGTGTTCAGGTGTCAATTGTGACACCCCGGTTCTCACTAAACATCCATTTACGGCTGTGCTTGATGGAAATAGATTTATCTTTTTGATCTGCTGTTCCTAGACCATAAAACACACCCCCACATGTACACTCAGCCTCTCATAAGGAGCTAAATCAAATTTATCCCCAACCTAATGCTCGTATCCCCAATCAACTCATGGCCCGCTGAGAGTCATCAAGTCTATTACTGCTCTTGACTCGCAACTTTAAAGGACTGAAATGATTCAATGACAGATTCATTCAGCATGATTCTGGCTGCTCCGCTTTCTGAAGATCTATCAGGTGTGAATGGTACAATTAAATAGAAAGGGCTGTATAGTAATACACAGTGTCAACAGGGGTTGTGGTTGTTAGCGAAGATTGCCAAGGTAACTGTTACTATTATTATTGCTTATTTTGGGTGTGTGTGTTACACATTACAACCTGACCTGAACTGTTTGTGTTGAGGACGTGAATGGTTGGTTTTGCGTGCTTTGTTGAGGAGGCGCGCTGTTACCTTTAAGTGATTCGTTTTTTGGCTGGTGAAATGAACAGTAAAGGAGGCCCCTGAAGTCAAACACTATCGAGGGGTCAGAATAACACAGATGCCTGGTGGGTGGGAGCGGGGGCTCTTTGACTTGGGCCATTACGCAACACCCTTATAATCACTCAGAACGCCTTAACAACTCCATAGAAACGTGCTACAATCTATTTAGAACAGCTTGGCAGTGCTCTGGCAACAACCCACAACATCTTAACGTTATGGCAGTGAACTTTGCATGGGTACTTTAGTATAGAAAAGTACACATCTAGCTGGATTTGTCTTATCAGATTAGAGAGAGTACTATCTACCTTAAAGCCAAAGTAAATGCGTAATAAAATCTGGGTGGGTTGCTATGGCTTGGTTTCAGTTTCCTTTTGGGGGTGTTATGTGTTATATGTTGTTGTCTAGACAATAGTTAAAACAATACTGTTACTGTATACTGTGTACTATTGTACAGTATGTATTGTATTATAGAGGCATTAATGCATAATGGAGACAATGACTTATACTACTTAGTGATATGAAGTTATTGATATGATACTTGTATGAAATTGCTCAGGTATTCAGTGTAATTCAAATCGGCTTTATTCTACAAATGCACACATGCTTATACACACACTTAACTACAGAGACAACACCAGATTGCCTTAACAGGTGTTGCCCGCCTAATGTGACACTTATTGAATATAAAACTGATGAAAGAGACAAACCAAAGCTTTCCGCTTTTAATTGCCCTCCCACCCCCTGTTCCAACAGGCCCACTTTTTTGCATAATTGTTTTTAATATGCACAAACCCTGAGAAAACATGTCTGTGCTTTCCTAGCAGGTGTGACCTTTTCCCAGGTGATCAGAGATCGTCTCAAGCCGCACCTTTTACATAGACTTTTCTCAGTGTCACAGCACACCAAAAAACATGCACACCAACATAACCAGGGTAATGCATTCTGTCTCATAGTATCTCACTTTAGCGCAGCTGTTTTGCAAACTCACAGGCTTTCTTGCAAAACTGTCACACTTTCAGCCACAACTCAACAGTCTCACCCTGCATCTGGAAAACTCATGCAAACTTTGTTCACAGCTTTATTTTCAAAGAAATAGTTTGTCCCGAAATGAGTATTCTGTCATTATTTATTCACCCTCAGGTTAAACCTGCACGACATTCTTCTGCAGAACATAAAGTGAGAAATTCTGAGGACATTTTACGTGCCGTTTCCCTTGCAATTACAATAAACAGGGCCTGAAGCGTGCTATTTTCAAAAAGAATACAAAACCCTTGTAAAAGTCATAATTAAGGTACTCCATGAGACTGTATTTGCTATATTAAATCTGTCCTTGAAGGCATACAGAATAACAGAACAGACCAAAATTAACATTTTTATTTCTTGATCATTTTGACCCACACATTTCCTTGGCATGTGGAAAGTTCATAAGAGAAAGTAAATATTTATTTTGTGAATACATCTTTTTTTGAGTTGATGTTTTTGATTGGTCCAGTCACAAAATCATTCCAAGTGTTTAATTCGTTAATCTGACCTGGTTCTTGAGTTTAGCTCTCAGAGATTCAGTTGTATCAGTTACAAGCGTACGGGGCAAGAACGTTACCTGTGAGTAATAACTTGAATTTTGGTTTTCACAGTCTTCTGAATTGCTTTCTGCAGAAGAAAGTTGTATGGGTTGGAACAACATGAGCGTGTGTAAATAATGGCAGGATATTCCATTGTTGGGTACAATAATACAGATATAGGACTGCAGGGTGGTTCAGTATAGTGTAAGAGATTTTAGTGTATATTCTGTATTTAACATATACAATTTGCTTGGGGAATACAAAAAACAGACACTAGTTTTTTTTTTTAATTGTTTAGTTATTCAGGCTACAGCAGGATGTCTGAAGTAAGGCATCATAATTTAAGGTAGATGAAAGATAGAAAGTTTCAGCAGGAAGGTGTAAAAATATCAGGAGGGTCATCAAAATGGGACACAATGTCCTCGTAGCGCCAGAAACAATTCTTTTCATGCAGGCAAACCAGTAGGTGGAGAGATGTGGTGCCAACTGGCTGTTAACTTTGTCGCAGTTCATCTACAGTGTGTCACACCATCCCTGGTCTTCGAAGACACCTGATGCTTCACACGGGAAGGCCGTTCACGCCAAAGGAATGACCTAATGCTGGATTTCTAGCTGCAGTAATGAGTCACAACACACATCAGGTGCACCTCATCACATTCCGCCCTACCAGCGGTGTTCTGTGTCTGTGCCCGTCCTCCCGGCCACCTGCTCCTGCTGTGACTCTGGACCCGCGCTGCCAACATTAGGGCAAGAAAGCTGGTGATTGGCCAGAAAATTCCTCAGACGCAAGGAGTTGTGCCACAGTGGGGACTTTCTGTGGGCAAAAAAAAATAATTTAACTACCCTGTCAGGAACATCACCAAAAACATAAACCGAAGTTTCCTCTCTGTGGTTTTTCTTCGAATGCAAAGCAGTTTATTTCCTCGTTAGGCTATTTATCACATTTTGGAAAATAAGACAGGAAATTAATGTTTTCTGAAGTGGGTGAAAAAAATCCCATTAATTTGCATTGAAGCCAAGACTTTTCAAAGGACTAGAATATCATAGAAGCTTGTGGGAGGGCTCTTCTGATTTGGGCCAGTAAGCAACCCCTCAGAGCAGGCTAGCAACAGCATAGCAACGTACTGAGACCCACTTTGAACACTTCAGCGACATAGATCCACCCTGGCAACCAGCTGCAACCGGTGCCTCTGGGGTGCTTGATATGTCTGTGGTTATTTTTCTCTTTGGTGCTGCTATGAACCTGATATCTCCATACTGTTCCAGGATGCAGTTCGTGTGTCATTAATTTGTTGTTTTAATGCTTATTTCCGGGCAAATGTTTTCTCACAGCCTCAGTTACATACTGTGGATCACATTCTTATAGACTCATTTCACAATTTTTTTCCCTAAACATTTGATTCCACAGTGTGGAGAGGACAATCAGTCTAATCATATACAGAAGTTGCACATTTAAAATGCAAATTTAAGGCCCACATTTTCATGTGGTTTCATGTGATTGATTAGCATTAGCACGGCATGTCACCAAATTAACCTTCCTTCAGACTTCAACAGGAAAGAATGTGAAACATCAAAAAATGAATAGGTTGGTATTTCACAAGTAAATTAGATGAATGCTGGGAGTTCTGTTCTACTGTAGGGATTGTCAATAAATTCTCTGCCCAAATTCTTCACATTTATATAAAATACACACACATTTCACCTTTACATATAATACAAAAAGTGTCACACAAGACTGCAAGAGTATGTTTTCTTTTAATGAATGAATGAATGTAGATGTCAGTGTTATGTTTAAAGGCTGATGGTGGGTTCAGTACAGCAGATGTTAGCACAGTGGCTTTGAGATTTCGTGTCTGACAGGCCCTGTGTGTTTTTCTCAAGTAAGACTAAACACACCTCTAACAGTGGAGATAAGGTGGAGTTAACTTTTGCTGTTAAAACATCTGAAGCTATTTTTCACTGTAAGCCATAAAATACAGTGAGCCCAGAATCCGTGGAGGGATTTACATTGTTAAATGTGGAATGGTGAGGTACCGTTAATATTGCAGGATGCTGAGATTTTTGTCTGGCTTATAGTTTCTTTTGCACTTTTTTTTTCCCAGTTTCTTTTTCTTTTACAAATTTTTAATACATTTTTTGCTATGTTCTTCAATTCAAATGTCACCAAAACACTTTATATATGAAACGTGAAACATAAAAAGCTAATTTTTAACATATAACTTTCATGTCATGTGACCTTAATAGGCTCTCATAGGTTTGTGTGACAGGTAAAGGGTGAGTCATGTGAATAGACAGTTTTATGTGAGTTTTAAGTGAAAGCACAGATGTCCCTGAGAGGTTTCTGAGAAGAGAAAAACATTCCATTACACGTTATGCCTGAAATTTTCAAAGCATCTGATTTCTAAGGTTGAAAACTCTGGTGTTACATATTTTAATTGAAGTAGATTGAAATCCTAGCTTACCTTTTATTTGTAACCTTAGTTGAGTGTGAACACAAAAATTAGAATTTCCTCACCTTTTGTGTTTTTGTTTTGTGTGTGTGTGACGACCTAATTAACCTGCTCACATTTAAGACCTGTAGGCAGTATTGCTCTAGAAACTATACACAGCACCCTTCCAGTACACACATATAATACACATTTTGCGTACAGGCCACACCTAAGTATGACATGCTTGTATTTCGTGTTAAATTATTAACCTGGTATTCATCTTTTGAGTGAATAAAACATTTTTCTTCTGCTTGAATGGAGAGCTTACAGGTTAATGGACATTCTCACAGGACACTGGATCTGCCTGGTGTCTATTGAAAGAACAGGCCAGATTATGTATTAGTGGGAATGATCCATAGACGTATAAGGTTCCTACAATGCAGTTCCGCTGACATTTAGTCCAGAGTAGGAGAGTTAATTATTTTAGTGTGTGTGTGTGTGTGTGTGTGTGTGAGTGAGTGAGGTCATTATACTTTTTTAAAGTAAAAAAAGGAACATCAACTCTGTTTGAAGAAGCATAAAATAAAAAATGTCAAAGCACATTTTTATAAACATACAGTAGAATAAGAAATTAACCAGAACTGTGGGCAGAAATTGCTCTAAATATTTTAAACAACCCCTTGTAGTGTGATTTTTTTTTTTCCCCCCCTTTTTCTCTGTTGGCCAAAGTAAAAGTAATATTTTGGGGTGTTCTGTTTAGGTCTATAGGTTTAGACAGCAGAATAACCATTTGATGAAGTGATTCAATTTAAGTGTCTGACATAAAATGACAACATGGTATAGCTGTTCAAACAAATATGCCTTTATAAAGTAACAAAATATTCCCAAAATTGATTTCAGAGGGCAAATATTGTAAGAGAAAAGTTTGATCCAGACCAATTCTAAAAAACAATTACATACTTTAAACTCTAATGTATATAATTGGGTTCTTGGAATGCTAATTCATTTTAAGTCTTGGAGGTTAAATTTATGGGTGGGCCACTCAGGTTATGCTTGTAGAACCTTATACACTTGCATTTGACTAAGACATGTTGTGTATAAACACAAAAAGAAGGGAGGTGTGTTATAGACTCTTTAAGATGAAACTTGTAACATTTATGCTGTAGTATTACATCAATACATGAAGCAAAGGTGGAGAAAGTGAGTAGATTTTTTTCTCTCTATCATGCAGCTGGTAATTTGTCTATCTAGGGAAAACATGCAAACGTATATGGGTTTTGTAATTTGTGTAATAGGCATTTTAATATATGTGAGTATATCAGGAAGACTCCACCCAGTCTTTTTTTGTTTACTCTTCAGCATGCAATAATGCCTTTGACTAGAACTACTAAGTAAACATATACATACATTTACAGGGACCATTGTCATATGTTTTAATCATGTCAATGCAGCCTACAATATGTTGGCAAAATTAATTGTTCATTAAAGACGTTAATAAAAATAGGACTTGTATACGCAGGGTGGGTATTCTGTGTCCCATGGCCAGACAATTTGTAGATGCCGGCCATAATTGTATGCTAAGAAATTGGCAAGTTTGCTTTAACCATTATCATTTGCTTATAGTTTAATTATACTGATAATGGCCATTTTAGTCATGAAAATATTGCTGAAAGTTTTGGTGTTGATGAAGTGGTGAGCGTTACTGATTGGTTCTGTCGGGCTACTGCAGACAAAACTGTTAGAAACACTGTAGCAAATGTGATACTTTGTCATCATAACATTGAATCGATATGTATTGATTTTCAAATATTATTATTTGACATTTTAAGAGTGTGTCATTTCCAGCTCCTCTAAGAAAAAGCACCACGATTTGAGTTTGTTAGACAGTGCAATTAAATCTTTCATGGTACATTGAAGCTCTGAGGTATGAAAAACCTAATGGTAAAAGTCACCGTAGCATGACTGTATAAATGACTGCTCAGCTGCATCCAGTTTATGGACTCACTGTTTTATAGCTCTAAAATGAGAAACAAGCTTCATATTAGTGCTGGGTATCAGCAATTATAATATAATGCACATGAAAAGTTTTCCTCAGGGCCTTTGAAGACCACAGCAAGTAACAGCCTGAACACATTATTGTATGTGTATGCGTTTCCATAATATAACAATTGTGTGTGTGGTTTTCAGATCCAAAGATTAAGATGCAGTTTAAGCCATGATGCATTTGTAACAATCTCCTTACATTGGTTGGAAACAGTCCTAGTGTGACCCAAACCTTCAGTCTGCCCTGTCTAACCTACCTAACCTGACCAGGCTGTTGTTCATAAAGGCAGGCATTAATTATGGATTTATTGCTGCCCTTGTCTGCACACTGCTGTGTCACTATGCAGATCGCAATTATTCATGAGCCGCATGAGCGGGTACAGAGGTGCACTCATGCAGTACAGTGCAGTTTACTGATTATTTCTCTCTTTCAGCACCAAATCGTCCAGTTCAGTTTAATGCAGCATTTTAATGACTCGCTCCCCATTTTCCATTTAAAACTAAGACTAATAGCAGTCAGTGGTGACATTTCTGTAATGAGGATGTTGAGTGTGTGTTTACACTGACTGCCTCTGATATATGTTTGTGTAGGAAACTTGGAATCTCTGCTCCACCTCTGAGTGTACCGAGGTAATTATAAGTTTAAATAAGTACAATGTCATTGTGGAGAGGCACTTTATTTAGTGTTGTAAATAAATGTGTCGCCCTGTTTTGCACACTTCAGCCCTGGAGAAATTATACGTCCATCTTTCTTACAACTATATTAGTGCTGAATGACCACAAAGTGACTGGATTTGAAGTGACCATAGTCTGTATTTGTGTTGTGTTTAGAGCTACTTATAATGCAAGTTAAACTTTTGACAGCAGTCAGAAGGCTTTCTGAGGCTATCCTCATTTCCCTAAACCTCACAGCTGGGTCCAAACCAGGATTAATGGCCAATCAGATTTCACTGTGGGTGGAGCTAATCAGCAGGACACCACAGCAACTGTCAAAATGTCCTGTTCCAGACAAATTTTGATCTTCAGATTTACATGAAAAAATCTTTAATCACTTTTTTGAATAGTGCTGGTTAGGCAGTATCTTTAAGACTTACATTTAAATGACCTAGTTTATGATTCGCTGCCTGTACTGGTAGAGTTTACACTGTCATTATTAAAGTCGGGCATCAATTCTACCTTGATTTATTGATTTTGACATCACTGCCACAATTTCAAAAACGTGCCCTTTATTGTGTATTGTGTAATTTGTCTAAAAATGTTTATTGTTTAATTTGTCTACATGTGTTATGTCAGAAGACTATGAAAAATCCTGTTTGTCACGATAGCCCCCCACACCCCCATGTGTAGCATAGCTGTGCATGAATTAGCTTATAAGATTATGTGGCTGCTATTATTATTGTGGCTGCTAAATAGGAGTGCATGCAATGCCTGTTGTTTACGAGTAGCACCCAGTGTGCATGCGCCCGTCCACTGCAGCAGTGATGTGCATAAATAGCTGCCGGTCTGCTGTACTCAGACACTAGCAGAAGGTCACTCTATTGATTCACTCCCGCATTGCAGCCTTTGATTACCAGGTCTGACATACCACCGCAATCTATAATGCATTGTATATGCGCCGTGCAGAAATCCATAATGGGTCTCTATATTCCGCCCTCATTCATAATGAAGGATAAGCACTGCCTACGTTCCCCTATCTATCACATACTCCCATCCGTCAGCCTCGTTTTACATGCACGGTGAGTGGCACATTATTCCAGCTCTGTAAATGGTTTGCTTTTAAGATATGGCGCGGCTTGTCGTGGGTGTGCTGTGTGTATTAACTTAAGATTGTGATACAAGTGCAGTTCAACTGTGATTGCTCATTTAAGTCAATAAATGAACGTACAAACGCTTGAGTCGAGCGAAAGTCACAAAGCCGGTGTGTGTGTGCGCGCGTCACGGCGCATCCTCCGCTGCTTTTCAGCGACCCTGAATCTGCAGCGCCACAGCAAAATAAATGATTGAGTCGTGAGTTTGTGTTCTGATTTGAGCGTGATGAGATTAAAAAAAGAGTGTAGTACAAAATATAAAGACATTAAACAGACAAGTCTGTCTGTTTGTTGCTGTTCCACCAGTTCAGTTGGAGAAGTATGGCACTTGCAACGGTAAGGTTGTGGGTTCTATTCCAGGGTGCACATGTACTGATTAAATGCACAGTAGAGCATGATGTCTTGGGCGCATGTAAAAACAAACAAACATATTCAGCTTTGTGTATACAAACATTAGCATACCGTACACAGTGCATACAATTTACTATATACTGCACAAACAGTTTCATGGTGTGGTCGATTATTTCCTCAGTGAATTGGGCAAAAGAGTTAACAAACTAACAAATTATCAGTTTGAATCACTCTATGAATTTGCTGAATCATAATGCTAATAGTAATAAATATTGCTGTTCTTAACATGTGGTTAGGATTTTCTACATCTTAAGTGCCTCTATAAATGTACTTTCCCAATATGCACTTCAGAAGTTCATAATTCACGCTATAACTTTCTGCTGACTTGAATCTGACTTCCTGAGCTCATTTTAATCTTCTTTAATAACTGTGTGACTGTAGCATTCTCAGCAGTGGAGCTCATTCCAGTCTTATATCCACGAGGAGGAAAGGGCGGAGCTTCTTTATCTCTCGCTGTTACTGCTAGCATGTCCTGCCATCTCACTTATCACACGCTGCTGTGTTTTACAGAGGCACGAACCCTTGCAGAGGCCCTGGAGGAAGAACAACTGATCTGAATCATCGGTTCTCCAAAGGATCTCATAGGTTCTTCAAGGATCTCATAGAGACTGAAAACAGGATCCACGCCAATTCAACACTCTGCCTCTTCTCCCGGAGGGGCTGCTGCCATGATATAAACTCCAAGCCTTGTATGCACACAGGAAAGCCCCACGACCTTTGACGTACCCCCAACGCTGTGGAGGAGCCCTGAGGTGGTGTGTCGCAGCTGGGGTGAGCATGCCTGAAACTTCTGCGTTGTGAAAGGAGGCTGTGCTGGGCAGCAGTAGGCGCCATGCGTCCGTGGACGGGCTCGTGGCGCTGGATCATGCTGGTGCTGCTGGCCTGGGGCACGCTGCTTTTCTACATCGGTGGTCACCTCGTGAGGGACAACGATCATCCGGAACGTTCCAGCAGGGAGCTCACCAAGATCCTTGCCAAACTGGAGAGGCTGAAACAGCAGAATGAGGATCTGAGACGCATGGCAGAGACCCTCAGGTTGGTGTTACTTCTTTTAAATCTAAAGGTTAAATTAAAGGTTTCCTATTGAAACTCATAAACATTGTTAGCTGGGTCATTTAAGGATAATTAGGCTTAAATCTGGAACAGTAGGTGGAGCAGGTTGAGCAGGTTTAAGGAATGTTAGATGTTTGAGGAGAAATGTTGAAATATGATAACATAGCTGGATTAACAGGATAAAAAGGTGAACAACGCCAATTCACCGGATACTGTACCTGTAGATTAATTACATGCTGTTATCTTTCTTTCACTGTTTATACATTTTATAATGTAACTCTTTCTGTATTTCTTAGAAATGGTCACATAAAATGATGACAATTCATCCATTAAAGCAGTGACAAATATCAGGATTTATGTAGAATAGTTAGATATTAGAATGTAAAGTTTTTTGCTTTATTACTCAGTCCTGTTATCACTGATCCACTGGTGCTGCATGGTCAGGCTGTTGTAGTCACTTCCTGTCATGCACTGTGGAGTTTCTCTGATTGCCACAGAGCTAAATCAGCTGCTTTGCTAGTTAAATGATCATTACCCTGAAGGAAACCTTGTATAATCAACGGACCTAAACACAGTGCTTCACAGCTCCCCCGCCTGCTATAGCTTTCCTCTGAGTGCCTGCCTGCTGTACATGTGCCATTCAGGTTCAAACTATATTGTGGGGACCAAGTGCTAAAAATGTTATTAAAACAATAAAAGTCAATTGGATATCCTCACAGTGATTGCAAAGCAAAAGTGTGTGTGTTTGTGTGCGTATGTTTGATGGGGTGGATTAATGCAGTGTGTACAGTATTCAAACTCGTGCAGCATGTATTTCACTAAGCTGTGGTCTGTCATTTTTTATGTTTATGCATTATGTAAGCTCAGTTATCAGTGTTATAGTAAATTATTAAAATGACCCGGGTGCCTCAGTCCACAAATGTGTCCCATAATCATCTGACATTTGACAGTTCACAAACACACACATACTGAATATACATACTCTAGTGCTTGTGGCGAAACAAAAGATTAGTGTTTGTTTTGGCTACATTTAGTCTTGGCTGTAAGGGTGTCAAATCATATTGGTGCCACTTTGCCATTGTAATGACACACACATCTTGCTTCGATTCACATTTGTGTGAGAATTAACATATGATGTAACACCATCTTTGCAGTGTAAAGGTTGTGATCGGACCAGTTAGAGTTCTGTGTTTACATGTCTCAGTGCACATTGTTGTGCCAAACAATGTAGGTCAAATTCTCTTAATCTTTAATGACAATCTTAAAGTGATAAAAATATTTAAAAAACAAAGTTTAGGTGTCGCCTGTAACCAGGAAGTTAGATAAATTTACATTTATCTGTATATAATATAACATGGTGCCTTGCAGGTACTGTAAATACATTAAGAATAGATTTTGTGTTTTTTCACTCATATCTTAAGTATGAGAAACTTTCACAAACGTTCACAAACGTTTCTTAGAGAAGCTTGCCATACTTCTATGAACGAAAGTACAAAAAAATGAAGTGAGAATCTTCCTTTAAAGGGGTTATATCATAATTATTTTATCATTTAATTTCTTTTGCACCCCAAGGGCCACTTAAAATATGAATTTCAATGTGTCACAATTTAGTTTTTCTATGACTGTTTCCCAACCTCTTTCTGACCTTTAGAATTAAACTGGAAGTTTAACTGCTGTGCCTTTAAGACTATTTTATGTACCAACTCTTTACATGTGAAGCCTAAAACTGCTTACTGTGAGTTTCTGTTGGGTCCAATATATTTGGCTCTGCTCCATCCTTCACAGACAGCCCCTCTGCAAAGCCTGCATTACATTGTGACAGCATCACAAAACAATTCATGCTAAAATGTGCTGCGTAAACATGCACTTTTGTTATATTTTAAATTTATGGCAGAGCTTGACAATAAAGTTGGCCCAGGGCCAGTGTAAGAGAGATTTGAGCAAGGTAATCGAACTGCCACTTTCCTATTGGGCCAGTGCTGCATTCATGACGTTAAGTTGAAGCACATTTTGCGTGTGTGCAGATCTGCAGCAGACAACAGGAAAATGAAAGCAAACGTAAATTGTATATTAAGTTCATAGTATTGTATTAGAAGTGCAAAGGTTGTGGGTTCGATCGCAGGGAGCACAAGTACTGATAAAAATGTATGCCTTGAATTCACTGTAAGTTAATGAAAGCGTCTGCTAGAATAATTTATAGGTAAAGTAAATTCAGTTCCCAAGTTCTACGTTTATTCACGCAAATGCTTTTTACAGTAACATGTTGTACAATTTTAAAATTAGTTAACATGGATAAACTCGTACTATATGGTCAGGTTCTGCAAGTGTTGTTGTCCCTTTCCGCTGCTCTCTCTCCATGCAGCATTTAATTACACCCCGGCTCAATGTAATTAATTACATTAATTACATTTAGCTGCTCTGTTTGCCAAATGTATAGTAGTGTACGTTTAAAGATTGATGTCACAGAAAGTAAACATTAATTTGACACAAGCTGTATTTTTATACATCAGCAGTAGTTAAATAGCAATGGCAAATGCTTCTGTAACTCCCCCACTAACTACAGGCTGAAACTTACTGCTTTATATCATCAAAACAAATCAATGTTATATACATCAGTTATATCATCAAAACACACACTCTCTCATCTCCAGCCATTTCTCAGAGTTCCAGGCTGAAAATTGCCTGTTGTTGAGCCCTGGTTATTGAGAAGATTGTAAATAAAACATGGCAAACATAAAACTGTATGTAGGTAAAACTGTAAAATTATATGAAAATCAGTCTTCAATATTTCCTTCAACAAATGGAGGAAATACAACTTCCTACTTCCAGCACAGATAACAGTAACAGTAAACAGTAAAGAAGCTAATGAACAAAACAATAGATCCGTTTGGAGCTTTTCATGGCAGAACATCTACAGACATGCGGTTATAACACAATTTTCACAAATGGTTTCAAAGAGATTTTTCAGCTTTTTGAAAGCTTTGAAAAAACTCCTGCTTCAACTGAAACACTGATATATTTCTCCACTACAGATCATTTTATGTTAGACAGTTAAACATAATGTTGAAACGAATGATATGAAAGGTGTGCAATAAAAACACCAGAAATGTCTTTTAAGATTTGAAGATACTAGCAAAGCAGACTTGAAAGCAGTCTTTGTTTTTGAGTCCAGTAAGATTAATTAAAACTGCTGCAAAACTGACTTGTTTCTTATTTCCTATAACTTAGTGACACCACAAAGACTGCATCTATATTTACCTCACTATTGTCTAATGGGTGGTAAAAATGGGTGCAATAAAACCATTGACATCTAAGTGTTATTTTGAGGGTTAGAATTTTGACATTATATTTTAACCCCCAAAGAAAAGAATATGGGGTTATAATATATGGGGATATATTTGGGGTTTAAAATATAATGGCAGTATTCTAACCCCCAAAATAAGGTTAGGAAGAGTCCAATAGATGTCAATAGTTTTCTTGCACCCATTTTGCCACCTATTGGCTAATACCAGTAAGCAATCGCCTAGCAACAAACCACAACAACCTAGCAACAACCTAGCAACCAATGTAGTGGCAAGTTTTGCAAGTGCCACCATCTTCTAAAAATGTATTTTTTATCTCTTCTTTTTTTGTCTCTCTCTGTCTCTCTCTCTCTTCAGAAATGGGCATTGAGTGTTGTTTGCTCTGTACTGTGTTTACAGTAGCTCTGATCTGGCTGATAAAGTAAACAGGACCTAACAGGCAGAACACATTCTGATTGAAGTGTTTGCATTCAGCAGATATTTGACTTTGTAAATGAGTGTGTTTGTGTGTGTGCTACTCAGAGTTGGACTGAATAGAATAGAATAGAATAGAATAGAATAGAATAGGGGATGACAGATCTCATCTATTTTCAGTAAATGTGATCCTATGTGATTTAAATAGCTTACAATGTACACATTGGGAGTTACAATTCATTTAAATGAACTTTCATGTGACCACTCTTCTCATGCAAATGATGATAAGGTTTGTAATAATAACCGTTGGGCCACATCCGATAACCATTTTTATTAAAATGTTCTTTGGAATTCTCTACTCTGATTGGTCAGTCACATCATCCAGCAGACCTAAGGCATAGAAACCTGCTTTACCAGTGCTACGTAAAACAACATAATGTGATAATAACTCATAAATGTTTTTCGTTTTAAATCAATAAATGTCCGATTACTTAATTTTGTGGACAGCAGATGTGTAATACGCCAGACAGCTGATTATTATCACAAAATAAAGTCCTTAGAGTCCTGAGTACCCTGTCTTTATTTGCGATAACCATCAACCGGTAGCATCACATGTACATAATTAATGGTGTTTATTAAAATAAATACTTGATGTAGTAAACCTGAAATAAGTGTGCAAGATCTGTGTGTGTCCACAGTTACAAACACACTCCTCAGAGGCAGAATGAATGAAAAAAATGAGTACATGTCTGTTTTTATATGATAGTTAAGAATTCCTCCAATGCAGTTTAAGAATATATACCTGAACAGTGTTAATGAATCGAAAGTGTGAGCTGTTGTATCTCTGTACAGCAGTACAGTGTTAACACTGTCAGGCTCCTATTAAGTGCTTCCTGTGGGATTATCAAGCAATGACACACACAAACACATACACTATGATTTCCCATTAGACCCCACTAGACCCCTCATCTCTCTTTTATATAGGCTTCTGTGTAAATAAAAGACTCACATTCACACACACACACACACACACACACACAGAGGGTAAGTTCAGCAGATATGTGAATGAATGACGGGGCAGGCCATAGATGCGTGTGATTGATCGAGAGGCAGGCAGCTTGATGGAAGATAAGGTGTGTGTGATTATCTCTCTCTCTCTCTCTCTCTCTCTCTCTCTCTCTCTCTCTCTCTCACACACACATACACACACACACACACACACACACAGCAGCAATGATGTTCTATAATGCAGCGTTGGGTAGGAGGCGACCATAACAGTGCAATTATGACAATCCCCCATTCAGGCACAGCAGACTGTCAAATATACAGTTTTTGTTGGTATTTGTAAAAGTGTGTCAGAAAAAAAAATTGTAGGAGTGGGTGATGTATAACAATATATTTGTCATGTCTGTGTTGGTGCTTTCATTAGTGTACTGTGTATCAACTGTGTATCATTAGGGTTTGCCAAATCTGTAATTCGATAAATTTGTAGTGTTAAAATAACTTGACTTGATTACTTTTATTTTTATTGTACTTTACTGTTTAGTGGTTGTGTATAATGTACTTTAATATAATGACAATTTTGACATTATTCAACAATTTGACTGTGGGGGATTTGTAAAAATACAGTTATAAAAATACAGTTAATGATTGTTAAAGTGTAAAAATGCTGAATGTTTTTTGTTAGGGTTAGACTGTGGGTTAAGCTTTAGTGTTTATAACTAGTTATATATAAATACAATAAAAGTCTGCGGAATGGATCAAGTAAATGTGTGCGTGTATGCATGTGTGCGCATGCCTGTGTGTGCCCCTGTGTGTTTGCATGTATGTGCAGGGAGGAATCAACTGTGAGAAAATAAGAAGATGGATTTAAGCCGATAAAGTCAATGTTCTCTTCTGATGCGAGCAGATATTTACATTTTTTATGACAACAACAATAGCCACACACTCACACATCTCACAGGGCATGTGCTATCTTGTATGAAACCTTTGGGTTTGTTTATATTCACATTGAGACCTTTTAGCATCTTGTTAATGCACACTTGTGATATATGACCAATTCACACATTTTCTTATCAACAGCTCCTCAAAAGCTCATCTTTAAACAGTAAGACTGGTTTATTGTATTCATTGTTTTGTCATTCATAGCTCAAGGAACTAAATGGCGTCGCTTATTTCAGTTGTTAACTCAGATGTCCAGATGTTTAAGATTCAAACAAACTGACATACATTTACTGTTTTGAGGTTAAAACAAAAGAAAGTTAAAATCACATGGCCTTGGCCCTGATATAGTCTGATTAAAAGTGTTTTAAATATTTATATGACTTATATGACTTTGGCAAATTAAAGTCCTTCTGCTGTTTTTAAATCTCATTGTGTCCATGAGAAAAAAACAAGAAATTAAATCGCATGTGTGATTTTTATTTCTTATGATGTTGTAGGGCTTTTGTTTCAATTTTAACTATTGGCCAGACAGCCAATACATTTTGCCCAGAAGGGGTAAAAGCCAATCACAGCACAGGATCTCCCACCTCATAATGCATCGCTGTAGCGACAGTGAACTGTGGAATTCTGTGACAGTCCATTAGTGCCTCCTAAATGTGACTAATTACACTCGGCTGCAGAATCAGCCTTTATTTGGCCGCCCTGTTTAGTGGAGCTGTAATAAAATAGATCAAACTCTAATTAGCACGCTAAAGCTCTTAGAGATAAAGATTGTCCTTTCACACACACAAACTGAAAAATTCAAAACAAACTATTCTACAGCCGACTACGCTACCAGCAGTTATGTTAAAGTGAGAATGTGCTCATAAACACACGTACTTAAGATCCTGCACACATTTTTTGTTTGCCAAATAGTCACTTTAAGAGTCGTTCTCAGCTTTTGCAAACACAGACCTCAAAATACACACAAACTGTGTGCACATAGAACCGCACTCAGGTCATTTACATTGTGTTCAAAAACACTTTCAACTTAATCTTGCCAGACTAAACCTCTTTTGTCCCAGTTTAAGTGCAGTTTTTTTGCAATTCTGTTCACTGCTTTATAAAATGAACAAAAATACAGGTACAGAAAATATATACATCTATAATAATACAATGTATAAATGGTAGGTTTTATAGTCTTCACAATAATGAAGTGAGTAGGCACAGAATATAAGTCAGATTTCTGACCTTGCAAGTGTTTATTGTGTTATTAACGTCAATATTTGTCAAAATATATCTGAATATATCTTAAAAACTCATTTTAATTATTTTGCAGTGTTACAGATTCTTACAGAGTGAATGTAAATTGAACAGTTTTTATATAATCAAACTGCAATTTAAATAGTTTTAGATGGAGCAGAGCGCATCACTACACGGGACATGTCAGCTGCTCATTTATTCATTACCACACAACTAGGACAGGTGGAATTTGAACTTATTACAGGGACAATCCCGCAGGATTAAAGTGAGGTTAAGTGTCTTGCTCAAGGACACGATGGTGATGGATCCTGATTGGCTCCCTGTGGGAATCACAACCCACAACATTTCTGGTTAACAGCCCTGAGTAGTTTCAACTGCTGTACCACACAGCACCGTTCGTCCTGAAGCGGTCAGTAATACTATAACACCATTCAAGTTTTGGCATCATATATTGTGTTTTTTGTAAATGTGAATGCACACCTACACACAGGTATCACACAAGCCGTTGTCCAAACCACAAAAATAACTGAAGAGGTTAGCCATCTATCTGAGTATTCGCTAGTCGTACTGGCAGCTTCTGTCATTCAGAAATCTGTCAGACAGTTGAAGCCATAGCCGGCAGCAAGCCGTTGGTTCTTTTCCCTGAGTGTGTGACAGTTTTATGCATCTTTTACTTTCAATTTCCACACTTATTTCGGTCCTGCCTGTACAAGCGTGTGTGTGCGCGTGTCCTACTTCGGTACGTGTGTCTCTGTAGGCTGGCACAACATCTCAGCATCAGCAGAAAACACAAGGCCTCATGGGATTTCCATCACACCTTGCTGACAGCCGTTCCCACAAAGCACTGTGTGTTTCTAAATGTTTCTCTCTGCCCCTACTGTGAGTGATGCGTCCTCATTAGCGAGTGATTGCTGGTTATGTAATGCCGCATGATAAAGCTCAGGTATCTGACTTGAGGTGAGGAGAAAGAGAGAGAGGTCACAGGAGTGAATAGTGGAGCCTGTATTGTTAAAGGCTTAGAAATAACAGGATTAGAGAGAGCATCTACGATTTCTCATACACACAAGGCATGTGTGGCCCAGCGTGGAGGGCAGCTTCAGTTTGGTGGTAATAATGTGGCTGATCAGACTGACGTGGTGTCAAAGCTGTGTTTGCAGCAGCTGTCTTAAAGAGATAGTTATGTCTAAAATGCAAATTGTGTTGGTCTTTGCACCCTTATGTTGTTGCAAAGCTGTGTGAAACTAGCGACTGGACAAAAGTTAAGGACACAACTGCATATTTTCAGAAGACTTCTGAGTATTGAGTATAACATAGTGTGTGTGCGTATATAAATATAGACAGACATACAGACAGGTAGCACAAACATTCATAGGCAATTAGAGTAAATAGGGTTCATTCATTTATTAGGTTGTCTGTAACACAATACGTCTCAATGTTGTCCTGACATATCCTTCAAACATGAACCAAACTACAGCCTCCATCTCTCTCACGCACACACACAAAATCCATCTCTCTCTCATTTTCTTTCTTACTCTCATTTTATCCTTGACCAGCCAAGAATGACATAAATGTTTGACATTGCAATTTTTCTCCAATTTAGGCATCCCTCCCCTATTCATACTCTCACACAATCTCTCTCACTCTCTTTCTCTCTCTCTCTTTCTCTCTCTCTCTCTCTCTCTCTCTGTTGACAGAAATCCATATGACCATTTGCATCCAGGTGAAATGGGAACGTGTTGTTTACCATTTTAAAACCCCACACATGCCTTTCCCCAAATACATTTCCATCCTTTTCTTTACAGATAAGACTTCCTGTCCTGCTCTTCTCATTTTTCCTCTCTCTGTCTCTCTCTATCGGGGTCTCTCTGTCTTTCAGGTGTGGCAGCGCTTCACAATGATTTCCATTCACGTCAAAGACATTTCAAATACAGCTCAGATTTCCACTACAAACCCACTGCAAGGACACAGTGGGTGCATGAGAAAAGAAAAGAGAGCTCTGTGATGCTGTCCTCTGTGTGTGTGTGTGTGCTCACGTGTATTTATACATGTGTGTGTAACTGTGTGTGTGTGTGTTTGTGTGTGTGTGTGTGTGTGTGTGTGTGTATGTGTGTGTGTGTGTATACTAAAGCCAGTCATTTCATAAATTAACTGCAGTCACTTAAAGGAGTGTCAGGTAATGATGTAGGTTGAGGTCATGGGATGTTTGTCTGTAATGAAGTTTATGAAATGAAAATGTGTGTGTGTATGATAGGTGTTAGGACCCACACTGGGCAGACTCAGGTCAGCTGTGTGTGTGTGTGTGTGATGAATAGCCTCTGTCACCAAATGAATTGTCTGCAGTAGCTGCCGCAACAGATCATTGCATTAAATTGGCACTGGAAGCAAGGAGCATAGGAGCAAAGACCCCTGGGAAATTAGCCAACCGCAATTCACCTTGACCGCAATTCACCTTGACTCTCACATCCACTTTCACTCATACAGGTGCAAATGTTCACAAGTGTGAAAGCACAACTAGTGAACACAAAACTTCCCTAGGCGAGGACATGCTAACATCTCTCTCTGTGGCCCAGGTTGCCCGACGGACAGGCTGACGGTGGTCCTGGAGCTGCGGGGAAATTGCGTAACCTGGAAGAGCAACTGATCAAAGCTAAAGAGAAGATCAACTCGTATCGCAGTCTCCCGGCTGACGGTGTGTGAACACTCATTTGTTTTCCTAACTAAATCTAAATGAGGATATACCAGAGTCACATTGTTTTGAGTGAAAAGTAACATTAGATTTTAACAGTCATTTACAACAGTGTTTTTCTCTCCTGCTAGCCAGATTAGGCTAGTAGTTTAGTAATTGTACTTGCCTTTTCAAAAACTGTACTGGCCCCACTTCAAAAGCATCATGTTGTTTTATTTTAACAAAGGGCAAAATTCTTATTTAGTGATTTATCTTCTGAATTAATTATTCTTATTTAATGAAATGTTGTTTCTATTTTGTTATTTTGCATTAATATCAATCTTTGATATTAATATCAATATCAATGTTATACTCTGTGACAGCTATAAGCATTAGAAATGTTTTCGCTGTTAAAATGAAGCTATACTGCGAGACACAATACTGATTTGTGTATAATACTAACTGATGCTTTCAGACTACCACAAGACCATGACAGAAGCTAATCTGTCAGCTAGCTAGATGACTATTTACCTCACCAGAATTTATATTCAAAACATTACAGAAAATCAATGAAAATCAATGTTAAACACATTTACATGCTTTGTAAGCTCAGTCAAACATAAGAACATTACATTAAGCACTGGCCCGGTGTGTGTGTGTGTGTGTGAGAGAGAGAGAGAGGGGTAATGAAAGAAAAGCTTGAAAGCTCTTGATGTCTGGATGGTAATGTTGAGTGAAAGAAAGATGAGAGGTGTAAAATTAATAGAAGCCTTTTAATATAGATATAGATTGTTTTCATAGATATAAATCATTTTTCACTTTTTAAGTATCCAAACAGTACTGGTACTATGGTATGGAAAGACTTTTATTATGGGAATGGTGGTTTAAGCCTTAAACCTGTTCTTAGTCCTGTATACTGACCCCAAACACACACACACACACACCTTCTACCGCAGGTTTCTGAGTCTGTAGACAGTATTACAGTATTGCAGGGCTCTTTTGTGCAGCTGTGTTCTCAGGAAGCACTTGTGTAACACTATACAGAGATCGTTGCCCTGCACTAGATTGTCTTACGGCCACCGATACCCTAATTCACTTACAGTACACCGCATTTTAATCTGCACACATTTACACTGCTGCAGTTCATGCCTCTAGCTTTACACACTCACATGAGCTACAGCAGGTGAACTTTTCTCTTGCTGCAACTTTTCTATACTGTAAATACGGTAAATTCGGATGTGTGCAATAGCTACACCTACATTCAAAACAACCTGGAGTTGACCGGACCATTGCAGTGTTTCGGTTAACATTGTATCAGCTATTTGCATTGACTTGAATGTGTGTGTGTGTGTGGGTTTGTGCAGGTCCAGGAAAGGACCAGGAGGAGTTAAGGAGGAAAGTGGAGAATGGAGTGAGGGAAGTGTGGTATTTCATCCGCAGTGAGGTGAAGAAGCTTTCACAGGTGGAGACTGGAGCCATACAAAAACATGTCGACACTCTCCTGCAGGATCTTGGACACCAGCAAAGGTTGTACGCCACAAAAACACATTCTTTACAGGCATAATGATTTTTATACTATGCTAATGTCCTTCACCTAGCTCCACATTTAAGCCTAACCCTCACAGAAAACTGCTGGCATTATTCAATTACAAAAAGAAACACAATTTTAAATGAAACACAATGTTCACCTTGTTACACACGTCATACACATTTGTGTCTTGGTAAAGCGCATATACAAATAAACACGCAAAGACAGGGACTCACAAATACAGAAATATTGAGCTAATAATTATGTGTAGTGTTATTAATGAATTAACATTAAGCCACATTTTAATGTACAGTTTTAAAGATTGATCACTGTTTAAACTGCTTTGCATCGCAAAACATAAAAATATAAATAATTAAATGTGGCATTAATTATGACGTTGCATAACATTATTTTTTTTCAATGTTGAGCTAATCGGGCTGTTACCAATACTGACATGACTGCTTTATAAACTACAGTCTGACTGTCACGTATAGCTAGATATGAAGGGCTTAACAGGAAGTGCTTGCCTTCCTATGCAATACTTTAGCGCACATGCTTCTCAAACTTAAGCTTGCGTTCACCCACCATAATCATGTGCTACATTTCATTACAGGGGAAAATTCTCTCCCTCTCTAATCTCTTTATAAACAGCTATAATCTCACGGGCTTGTAATGCCATTACTGGGCTTTAATGGGTGTGTACATTTAGATCAGCGCGTTTGCTCCCACTTCAGAGAAAGTCACGCGTGTAATGCCAGGCAGCATCTAACAAATGATGTCATTAACAGAGCATCATAATTGTTTTGTGGATGATTAGCCATGCTCAGAGACCAGGCCTGGCTGTGGTTGACATGTGACCACGAGGCTAATTTAATATTACGTTTCTTTGGAAGTATTCTTTTATAAGAATACTTAATAAGAAGAAGAATACTAAAGCCAAAATCAATTGGTTTAATTAACAGATGCCACGTGTTGCTGTATGTTTATGTTAAATTGTGTTTCTTGCTGGTTTGTGTTTGTGAACATCAGGTCCATTATGACTGACCTGTATCATCTGAGCCAGGCGGATGGCGCTGGGGACTGGAGAGAGAAAGAGGCCAAAGAGCTCTCGGACCTAGTGCAGAACAGAATCATGTACCTACAGGTAGGTCACAAGCACACACTTCTCTTAGCCGTACCCCAAACTCTAAACCATTCTTTTTGTATGTTATATTTTATACAATATTAAATAAGTCATCAGTTTCTATATGTCTTTTATTTAGCTCTTCCTATTTTCTTATACCAACAACAAAACCTTTAACAGATTCCCAGAATTGCTGGTTAGCGGAATATGTTCTCACCTGGATGCTAATCACTAGTATGGGAAGCTGGTGTTCCTACCAGGCTTCTTGACTAGCTAAACAGGAAGCCTTTTTTAGCTGAAAGACCTTGTTTGTTTACTAGACATTTTTTAATATAAACAGCTTTACTGGTCCACCAGCTAGACCAACATGTCCTGCCCTCCTGTGATGTAACGAATTACTCAAGATTGGATTGAACCAAATGTAACAGTTCTTAATTTTCATTACAAAAGCCTTATTGGTTGGCCTGTAATCTCAATTTGGGAAAAGTTGTCCTCTCAGTTTCTACAGCAGCTATGGCATGACCTCCATCTGTCAGCATCATTGTCATGTTTCAGATTAAATATGGTACCTGATCTGTAGCAGGACATGTATGCATACTGTACACACATAATTCAGCTGTAAAGGCCCTACATGAGTGTATGAGAGTGATGATTATATTGCTGCTGGTGGAACAGCAGTAGATCATCTACCTCTGTCAGAACAGGGTAGGAACGCTTGTTCTGCACTAACTCCACACTGGAGACCAGAGTGACAACCAGCTGCAGCCCAGTGCAGTTCCTGCAGAGACACACTGGCTGTAATCAGCAAGCTGAGCCTGACTGTGTGTTAACCCGCAGGACTTTAAACCACTCAAGTTAGGCTTGAAATGCAGACTGCAATTTTTGTGAGGTTTGAAAGAGGTGATTTAAATCCTCACAATTATGATAGAATTAACTCTCCCTAATAGTGTCCTGTCTTTCTCTCTGCATCTGGTAAACGTTGTAAATGTCTAGGACTATGTTAACTTCACTTAATAGCTTTGTGTTAGTTCTGTGTGTGCATGTGTTTGTGCCCGCGCGTGCGTGCGTGCGTGCGTGTGTGTGTGTGTGTGTGTGTGAGAGAGAGGGAGAGAGAGAGATAATAGGTGGTACTACAGTATGATTAAAGTGAGTGTATGTTACAGCTTGAGTGAGAGGCAGACAGGTAATAACACAGAAGCTGTCTGTGTGTCTCACTTATGAGGATTGACAATCATGTCTGTCTCACTACACCACTGTCATACATCTTTCATCTACAGCTCACCTGCTCTTTCTTTTTTCTGTTCCAGTCATTCTCTTTTAAATGTCTCTCGCCCTTTTCTATTTTCCATCCTGTTTGTTTCATCTTCTTTTATCTAGACTAGACCATTCAGACATCAGATTCTTCCCCCCTCAGGGCCACATTCATCATTTCCCCAAGCACATATTATAATATTTTCCTGTAGGAAAACATTTTAAAGACCTCGACCAATCATTAAGGTTCATGTGCATCTTGGAAAACTTGGAATTTCCTGATGTGATTTTCCAGCTTTGGAGTGTTCAGTGACAAACTGCTATCTCATCCTGGGAGGGGCTTTTAAATACATGTACATGTATCATGTACATGTTTCATATACATGTATATATTTAAAGTGTATGTGTATATTTTTGTGTATATTTTAATTTATAATTCAACACACATTTTGTTCATTTAATTTTGGGGACTTTTTCGAATCTTGAAGCACAGAAATAAAATTAATGCAAAGTGAATATTTTTAGCATTTTTATTGGCACAGACGCTATTGCGCAAATAAGTCTGGCCAGTAATCATGATGTAGCGCAATCTCATGCTGTGCTATTATTGCTTTAATGTTGTAGTTGTTAGTCACATAAAATGTTGTGAAAAACAATGCTTGAAATAAGTCACAACACTGAATCATGTTCTGTCGTGTTTTTCTCACCGGCTGCCTTAAAAGCTGTATAATACAAACGCCTCAGACCTGCTCTGTGAGCAACAGGACACAGAGAAGCCACTGAACTGAGTTCAGCGAATGCAAACTCACACAGTGTTGCATTTTGACACACTGACAGATCAAGAAAACTATATATGTACAGAATGCATTTCAAATGTCTGTTTCTGCTCATGTCTGCTCAGAACCCTCAGGACTGCAGTAAGGCACGTAAGCTGGTGTGTAACATCAATAAAGGCTGTGGTTATGGCTGCCAGCTGCATCATGTGGTTTATTGCTTCATGATCGCCTACGGCACGCAGCGGACACTCATACTGGAGTCACAAAACTGGCGTTACGCCACCGGCGGCTGGGAGACCGTCTTTAAACCTGTGAGCGATTCCTGTACAGACAGGACTGGGGCCTCAACAGGACACTGGTCTGGTGAGTAATACACATATACACCCATATTATACTGATCTGACTCACAACAGGATAGCAAGCGCTATGTAAAATTTAGGGCTAGCATATTAGACTAGCATAGGGAGATTAGGCTAGCATATTTGACTAGCATATTATGTCGTATAGTGTGTTCCTGTATCTCAACTGGTGGAGCAAGGCGCTAGCAACACCATGGCCATGGGTTCCACTCTCATGAGAATGTGTGTACTGATAAAAATAGCCTGCATGCCGTGTAAATCACTTTGAATAAAAGTGTTTGCCAAATGCATAAATGTATGTAGAGGAACTTCTACTTGAGTCACAGTGTGTAGAATCAGACTAACAGACTGAATCCAGCATGCAAGGGAATCTCTACAGCTTGAGTGAACCTGCTGTGCCTCTTAAAAAGAAAAGCCGAGGGGAAGGAGACACCACCTTTAAAACATGAAAGAAGTGACCTCCAAACAAAGCAGCGCTTTCCCATCACTCTGTCTTTCCTTTTTCCCAAAGGACAGAATCCTTTATAGTTTTTTCTTCACTTCCTTGCTAAAAACAGCTCTTAACCAGCTGGTTTATTAAGCTTATTTATTAGCTTTACCTTGTTTCCCAGCCCTTGGGTTCCCCTGGGTTTATGTAACCAGTTAAACAGGCCAAAGACCAACTAGAGCAGCTAAAAACTCCTAAGGCTAGCAAACTATCATTAAATCATCTTAGTGTATGTTTATATGACAACAGTGTACGAAAAATGAAATTTTCCCTTGGGTATTTGGAAATGTTCAATGACATTGTCAAAGCAATTTGTTCACACAAATCCACAAAAATGATTAAAATGCTGTGTTATGACTGCCAGGCCACTAGTTGGCGATGTTGCTAGATACACACATAAATTGTTGACTGAACACATAAATAAAACAAATAAGATACATTTGCATTTTTTCATTTTGAGTGGAAACTATTTTTTCTGTTTAAATTGCACTTTGAAACAAGTTTTAAAAGGTTTGTGTTTTCAGGAGCCCAAAATATTGTTGTCATATAAACACACAGTCAAAACGTATTTACACAAAAGTGTTTGGTTGAAAATTAATCATTGAATGGTTGATTTATGGTTTGGTTGGTCTATGTGTTTTTTTCAGCAGAGCCTATAGGTCAGAGTAGCTGTATTCTATCTTCAGCTTTACTTCTTGACTTCTCTAAACATTACAAGATGATTTTGATAGTTCTCAAGTGAATTTGGGTATTTCCAGCAGAGCCTTTGCTTTGCAGTCAAATAATGCAGCCCTGTAATATCTGCAGTTCTGACACAGAAAAGGTCAAAGGTCAGACAGTATAATCCCAAACCACACACGCACTCACACACGCACACACACACACACACCCCCAGCATTAAGATGAATCAGTGTCAGTTCATGAAAACAATAAAGTCTCCTCCCCACNTTCTTGACTTCTCTAAACATTACAAGATGATTTTGATAGTTCTCAAGTGAATTTGGGTATTTCCAGCAGAGCCTTTGCTTTGCAGTCAAATAACGCAGCCCTGTAATATCTGCAGTTCTGACACAGAAAAGGTCAAAGGTCAGACAGTATAATCCCAAACCACACACGCACGCACACACACACACACACACACACACACACAGCATTAAGATGAATCAGTGTCAGTTCATGAAAACAATAAAGTCTCCTCCCCACTGACCCCCCCCCCCCTTCAATTTATTCATCAGAATGCAAGGACAAGATGTAATTTAGATGCTCTTGCTGCTGTAATGAGGATGAGAGAGTTGTTTTGTTTATCAGTGCAGTGAGGAGTGCTGGCTTGGAAAAGCCCATCTCTGTTTAAACCCCGACAGCAAGGTTATATAAGAACAACTGGGGAGTTTCTTGAACACTTTTTTATGTGAAGAAAATGCTTTTTAACGTTCGGTGTTGTAAAAGGCATAATTTAAACTGGGCACATACAGTTTCTTTAAAGGCTTCCTGCCAAGGGACTTTACCTGATAAAATATTTTTTCTAATACTGAAACAGGTGATTAGATCTGTAAGATTTTAGACTTTGTTGCCTTAACATTTTGCTTTTAAAAACACAGGTCTGTTGTAAAGGGGTGTGCGTAGATTTAAGACCAATCGATGGTGATTTCTGATATATATATTTATATAAAATATAATTTATATACCATTTAATGTAGCAATAACATTTTTTGAAATTTTTATTTTTATTGCACGTTTATGCAAATACAGTACAGCTACAATACCTCCATAATTACAAACCTGATGTAATACACAGACATTTCAAGATAATAGCATTCTGTGATGCAAGAACACACATTAAGTATGTACGGGAGTGCATACAATGTATTGGCCAGATATTTGCATTAGTGTTTTGTGTAGTCTGTTATGTTGGCCTAAGGGTATCTTTGTTTCTCCTGTTCAGCCCACACACTTCATTTTGTGCATGCGGCTCCTCCGTTAGGCCTTATTGACTTGCTAATTGTAAATTAATCTTGTATTGGAAAAGCATGTTGAGCCAATTTACACTTAGTGCTGCAATGTTTAATTTCTGCAGTTTGTTCCTGTATCCCTTTTCTAATTCTGCTGTGTTTGTCCACAGGTGAAGCTAATGATCGGGACGTACAGGTCATCGAGTTGCCCATCGTGGACAGCCTCCACCCCCGGCCCCCGTACCTGCCCTTAGCCATCCCGGAAGACCTTGCAGACCGGCTGCAGAGGCTCCACGGAGACCCGCCCGTGTGGTGGGTGTCCCAGTTTGTCAAGTATCTGATCCGCCCTCAGGCCTGGCTGATGAAGGAAATGCAAGTGGCCACCGCCAAGCTGGGCTTCAAACACCCCATTATAGGGTGAGACTGACACACTAAACATTAAACAAGCTACTCATTTCAGTCATTTCTTAAGTTCAGCTCCCTAACTTTGGTTTTGTTCCTTCTTTCTACAAGTTAAACACAAAAAGCTTTTTTAAAATATTTTCAACCCCTCAGTATAGTGCGTGCATGCGTGTGCGTGCATATGTGTGTGTGTGTGTAGCTATGATGTAAACCCTGCATATAGGAAATACAGACACTGACATGTTTTAATGTGTCTGTGTCTGTAGAGAGATCATGTACTTTGCTCTTGCTGCAGTGTTTTAGGGCACAGAAAACTCAGCTGCTCTTACAGGAGAGACCAGAGACAAGAGAGAGAGAGAGAGAAAGGGCGAGAGACACTTTCACTCAAACCACCGGTGCCCTAACAATCAATCTCCACTTACATCCACTTTGCTGTCTACTGGGAGCCCAGCCACTCACAGCCATCTCACAGTGTCTATCTCCCTCACACACTCTCAGTCTTTTTATCCCGCCCCTCCTTCCGTTCACGCGCAGCCACATAATGGTTGGCATTTTCAGAACTCAGTACCTCAAGTGTAAAACCTTTAAAAATCTGTTAAAAAGAAGCAGAGGAAATTTTATTCCTCCGGTCGGTGTTTTTCCTGTTCTTTGTTGACCTTGAATCGCTTCCTCACACGGACGCACAATCAGTCTGACCCAGGTGTTGCTTCTCTCTCCAGGGTGCATGTGCGGAGAACAGATAAGGTAGGAACGGAGGCAGCCTTCCACCCCATAGAAGAGTACATGGTACACGTGGAGGACCATTTTCAGAGTCTGGCCCAGCGAATGCACGTGGACAAGAAACGGGTTTACCTCGCCACCGACGACCCATCCCTGCTGCAAGAGGCCAAATCTAAGTGAGTTCAGACTCCCGTCTAACACACTTACAGAGCGATGGTAGCTTGACTGATATCTGTACATGTTTTCAGAGTTTGTGGGTGTTTTGATACAAGAGGTTGAACAGCACAAAGTTTACCTCCGCCACTTAGATAGCAAAATAGTAAATTCACAAGTACTCATAGTTGATTTTATTAAAGTTTTTTTTATTGAATCCCAAAAATGTACATGCCACATGCCACACTGCCCAAGGATTTTGCCAAAGCATTGTGTCTTTAAACCAGAATATTTTTTTCTAACTACTGTTTAGAACAGTTTTACATGAGATGTTTAAAAATGCTGTACTATACGTAGTCAGTTCAGCTGGGTTTGCAACAGAGCCGAATATGTACACACAGGATTGGTTTATAACACATATTTGTTTTTGTTTGTGTGCACCAGGTACCCTGATTATGAGTTCATAAGTGATAATTCTATTTCATGGTCGGCTGGGCTACACAACCGCTACACTGAAAACTCTCTGCGAGGCGTCATCCTGGATATTCACTTCCTGTCTAGAACAAACTTCCTTGTGTGCACATTTTCCTCACAGGTACAGTTTGACCCACTTCTTAAAGAAGCTTTTGTTCTGTTTGTCTCATGGACATTTTGTCCTAACTAACTGACTGATCTGTGTGGGTTTTCTTAAATGTACTGCCTAAACCTCAGACTGGATAAATTAAGGCTTGACCATCCACATCGCTGTTTTTTGCTTTATTCTTTTAAACCATTCTTTTAATACATACACATTTTGGGTCATTTTTTTGACTGAGTCGGTCATGACAAAATTATTTTTACATTTGGTATGAACCTTTGCTTTTCATTTCAGGTGAGTTGTCTGGTCATGAGTAGCTGTGCAGGGCCACAATTTGAAACATCAAAAAAGTCAGATCCAATTTACAGTTTCTATTGGCTAAACTCCGCCCACTTGTACAGGAAGGTCTAACTGACAGCTGTCATTGATAACCATATTTTATAAATATGACGACCAGAAACATAATAAATAAATAAATAACATAATAAATATAATAAATTTAAATATAATACATTTAAATTTATTTTATAATAAACCAACCTGAAAGTGTTAGGTCAAACTAATAATTATATGGTCTCTCTGACAGAGTTGCATGTTCACTTTGGTTAGAATTAGTTAATTTAGAAATGATTAGGCTAACTAATTCACAGACATTGCTGTAATAACAGCAAAACATACAGTTGTTTAATTCCCATTTACTTTCCACTAAGTGATATAAATGAAATCGTTCAAAGATTTCATGGCATGAATCTCACAGACTTCATCAAATTCAGAGATTAGATCTTCTTCAGACTAGATCTTCCCTGGGACATTTGTTTTCCAACAGACCGGTAAAAACCTGCACACCATGACTCCCAGAATTTACAGTAGTACAGCCGGCCAATTGGAGCTCCAGATTGGAGCTTATGCATCCAGCATGCAGTATGCATCAGACTGTGAACAGCCTGTGGGTACTTTGTTCCAGCAGTCCTTAATCTTCACTTCAGCTTTTTATGAGGAACACTTACCATTGTAAAGTACATTCATCTTTGTCAAGTACACCTGCATGTCCTCTCATCTCCACTCTCCACAAAAAGCTAATGGTTCTACTGTGAAGCAGTGCATGCAAGTTCATCTTTGTTTTTTTATTTGTGCAGGTGTG
Source organism: Yasuhikotakia modesta (assembly GCA_036877545.1). Classification (NCBI taxonomy): domain Eukaryota; kingdom Metazoa; phylum Chordata; class Actinopteri; order Cypriniformes; family Botiidae; genus Yasuhikotakia; species Yasuhikotakia modesta. The sequence continues at coordinate 166,003 of JBAJNP010000034.1, forward strand.
TCGAGTGGCTTATGAGATCATGCAAACCCTGCACCCGGATGCCTCATCCTTCTTTTACTCTCTCGATGACATCTACTACTTTGGTGGCCAAAACGCCCACAACCAGATAGCCATCTACCCCCACCAGCCGCGCACAACCGACGACATCCCGTTGGAACCTGGAGACGTGATCGGCGTGGCAGGCAACCACTGGGATGGCTATTCCAAGGGCGTCAACCGCAAAACGGGGCGTACTGGCCTCTACCCCTCCTATAAAGTCAAAGAAAAAATTGAGACAGTGAAGTATCCCACGTATCCAGAGGCAGACAAGCTGCTCAAGAAACAGTAGAGGAGACAGTTTAAGTACTGAAACGATTAAACCCTGGACCACCCGGATGAGAATGCACTTTGTGTGTGTGTGTGTGTGTGTGTGTGTTGTCTGAGGCTTGATTGCAGGGTTTGGACACGTTCTTAACCCTGGGACTTGGACCTTGAGCCCCACTGAAATGGCTATCAGGGTTGTGGAAGACAAAAGGAATTTAAAAAAACAAAGAGGATAAACTTGACAACAAACAAAAAACAAACAGAAGGCACTGTACTGTAGGTACTTTCTAATTAATCTCCGGGTAATGAAGGGAACTGTTGTGTTTATTTATAAACAAATGGAAAAGGTGACTGTAACTCCAAACTGATCATGATCCCGGTTACTCTGTCCTTCTATGCTCTTATACCTCTTTGTGCACAACGATGGCATTCTTTACTCCAGCCGCACTCCAACTGTTTCTCTCCGACTCCCACGCCATCGCTGCGCCAACTGAGGCTCTTCACACCCATTAGCTATTAATTTCCACTGCCATACTGTGCTTTTAAATGTGACTTATGCTGTTTTCATTTTAATTGTAAGGTTTGTCATGTGTTTGTGTGTGCGTGTGAAGTATGAGAATAGAAAAAACGGTGCCTGTGAGGGCGGGAGACTAACTGATTTTTACGGAGTGCAATTTGGGAATTTCGAGAGATTTGACTCTGGAGCCTTATGGACCAGCCTTTCCATGCAGATTTACACTCCACCCCACTTCCCCCTTTCCACATGGTGTCTTATCCTCACACAGCCCTCCATCATGTTTTTTAAGAGATCATTTTATGTTGTTGCGTTTTAAAATACAAAACAGATAAGAAAATGTAATATGAAGATAATGATACTAATATTATTAATGAGGATATGAGATTGTAAGAATGAATTATGGTCACAATGACACTTGTTGTCAGGTAATTATGAAGGAATTGTTCATTGTTTTATGTTTGCGGGCATTGTCTTTGGTAAGCGGATCAAATAAACTTGATCGGCCTGACTAGCTGTCTGCTGTTTTTAAATACTGTGTGTGTGTGGGTGTGTGTGTGTGTGTGTGTTTCAATTTGTATTTCTCTCAGGTGGTTCTAAAACAAAGGTGACACACTGGTCCCTGTAATTAAACCACATTATGAACCTGTGTTTGAATAAATTTGCCACTTTCATTAATTCATTTAATACCAATAGACCAATAGACCGCAGTGCACATTGCAACACATATAAAGTAATATAAGTGCCCATTCCCAGTAGGATAGGAGGATGTAATGTTGTTCTTGGAGGCTGTCAAAAATCTAGTGCTATCAGGAGACTGGATCTATTGTCCAGTGCCTTTTGGGATCTTCTGTGCTAGAGTGTTGCCTGATTCCAGTGCAGATAAATTGGACTGCAATAGAAACATGCTCATAGTGGATGACATTGTTGGTTACTCACTCTTATGTTGTTCAGAACAGTGAGACATTCTTTCTTTTATGGAACACAAAAAGATTGTTCAAAGACTAGAATATACCTGCTGCTCTTTTAACACACTGGTGAAAGCTGGTGTTGAAAAGAGTCTGTAAAGCTCAAAAACGAAAGAAAAATCAGTATAAGTAAGTACAACTTGTGCAGTATTGTGAACTAGTATAAGTCTTGTGAAGTTCTACAACAGCTTTTTCTGTGAGACACACATCCAAAATTCAGACCTGGAGTGACACGTTTTGACATGTCCAATTTAAATATGCAGAACCACAAATTAAATCTTAGTTTAACTTGTAAGATTTCCTTCTGTGTTCCACGGCAAAAAGAGAGTTGGGTGTGGGACGCCACGAGGGTGACTTATTTTGTGAACTGTTCCTTTAAATTGGATATTTACAAAACAAAAGCTGTAGTTCTGTAGGAGACTATGATGGAGTGTTCCAATAAGAAACAACATTTTGTTCAAGTAGGAATTGAGAAATTACCTCACGAATAGGTTTTCCAGGGCGATTAGCGCCCAGTCTGCCTGCAACCTCAATTAACTGCCAAAGACCCTCCCTCTCTCTCTCTCTCTCTCTCTCTCTCTCTCTCTCTCTCTCTCTCGTTGGCATTAGTTTGCATGTTGGCTGCGACAGCGTGTTTCTGGTCGTCTAGCGTCTGGGCTTTTAGCGCTGTTAGCAGCTGGGCTGATCTGATAGCACGGGTGATTAAGAGGTTGCGTCTCTGTGGCGACACACCGAGAAATTGCAGCATGTTTCTTATCTCTTCACACATTAAACATCTTTACTTTTACAACGGTCCTCGTCTGCGCCACTCCATCTGTCTTTTTTCCGCTCGAGATGCAGGACTATTGAACAGAGATTTGAGGGGAACGGGTACAGTATCATTCTGGTCTGAATCTATCTCAACTCGGTTACTGAATGTCAATGCATACTTAAGCTAAATCTTTCTAGGCCTGAAGGCATAAAGGATAAGACTAAAAAGTAAGCTTGGCTTTAGTCACGCTTTCTGTAGATATTTCATCATTTAGTTTTTTGTGTTGAAATGATCTTTTAAAAGATGTGTTATATAACCACAATTCCTCAATGTCATACTGAGGCATTAACATTTTTTTAAAACTTTTACCCATTTTACTGTTTGAATGCACCATTGCAATAGCTACGATTGCCTACAACGTTCCCAGTTCAACCTCTATAGATATCATCTTTATTGTAAGACACAACAATTGGGATTCTTTTCTTGTTTTGTAAGAGCAATATATACACATGGATATGCCATGTAAATGGAATACATTGCCACACAATCTTCTATTGTGAAGACATTACTGTAAATGCAAACTAAATTAGGGTTATTTATTACCTGTGTTAACAAGGAGCATCTGTGGTACAGTATAGGACAGATCATATTAAACGTTTGATTACATAAAGCTAGTTTAGTTAATCATTGGTTAATGTTACCTTTAATAATTGCCTTTATTATATAAAGACGTATTCAAAATTTTTAAAAATCTTTTCTCAGCTCACACATACCAGATTTTAGGTGTATCTTTACTCTGCATACAGATTTTACAACAAACAAAGTCTTTGTAAACCAGCCGGTCAGTTCATCTGACCTCCACTAGAACTATGAAGCGCTTTAGAGATTCTCTGACGCTCCTAGAAATGATGTCAGCGACCCCAGAAGCTTTTAAACAGAGAAACTTCCCCTTACGCTTGCGCTCAGCCGACTGGAGGCGAGTCGTATGGATGCTTTGAAATGACAAATGACTTCGTCAGCGTTATAAATGAGAAACCGCTGAACCAAACCAGACAGCAGATGGAATCCGTTACTTTAAAAGCTTTTGGGGGATTGTGCATTGAAAAGTAGTAATTGTCTGTCATTCGGACCGTCATTAAATGGACTGCGTAAGCTTGCGTGTGCGAGAGAGCATGCAGGGATATGTAGATCGCTGTTAGCCCTGTATCTCACCCTCATGAGCTCTTTTATCATGCCAGCAGTGAGGCTTTAGTCCTCTGAGCATGAGACATTTTAATTAACGCTACTAAAGAATAAACAAACACTATTAAATGCTGAGTGCTGGCCGTGACCCTGTCCAGCAGTTAGCGGGCAGAAAGAGAGAGAGAAAAGGCGCATGTGAAAGAGTTGCCAGATCCCTGGACTACAGGCCATCCGTGGTAATTAAGCTGTCCATCTCTGAGACTTAAATAAATATGTGGTAAAAGTGTTGCGCTGGAAAGACAGAGGGGTGAATTTTATAACCGCTTGCGCCCCATTTGCATTTAGCATTCGGTGTAAACACCTGCTTTTTGTTTATGCACTGAAATAGAGAAACTTTTGAATGTGTGGCCCTTAGAAATGTTTACTTTTACCTCACTAGCTACAACCCTGGTGCTATATTTACAATGAATGTATTTATGGTCTTTCTATGTAAATTAGATTTATTTTCGATTGTGGCTTATCTAAAAAACTTGGCGCCAGGTTTACTTGGCTCTAACTTGGCGCTATGTTTAGGTTAACATAGTGCCATAGAATGCATGTAGTAAACAAAATTGCATTTGTTTGTATATGTTTTCTATTCAGTATGACAGTAGTTGTTCATCAAATGATGTAAACCAGTGCATTTTTGAAAGGGGCAGTACAGCTGGATTCTGGTAAAGCAATGCTTACAGTCCCTGGGCAGTATCACAGACTGCAATAATCTGCTGCACTGTCCACAACCACCACTCAGAAACGACCTGCAAGATCAGCAGCTGCGCAACACAAATTGCGCTCAGCACAGATTATGTGGCTGTGCAGACATTATTTGCATAATTTCTTCATCATTATTTGCAGATAGCACGTGCGCTATTAGTGGACGCAATCCATTTGTGCCCCTGAGTTGGACAGGGATGCGATTAAAGCTGAAAAGGACACTGCAGATCATGTGAGAAATTCTTTATTGGATCCTGAGGGATTGGTTTTGTTGTCCACAATACAGTCAGCAAATCTAGAACAGACGCTTCTCTTGACTGCATTTGATTTGTGCTTTGACAGTAATGGTGAAGCTTTGCTATAGTTTTATTGGATTTGAACTGGTGTGTTTGTGCCCCTGGTCAACACATTTGACAGTGCAAACTGTCACTGATTGTGAAATTGTGCAGTGAAAGTGGAGATGAAACTTTTAACCTCATGTTGCCTTTTCTCACATGAAAAATAAATATAGTCTGTACTGCCATAATTCTAGACATGTGAAAATATATACAATAAAATGCTATATATGGTGTTAACCTGTTTTGTAGGCCAAAATAAACATGTGTCCATTGTGCTTCATGTGAATCCACTTTGCCTCATACAAAATTACAATCTGTCATTATGTTCTCCATGCTGGTTTCTGTTCATTTTAAACAATGATTATTTGCCACATCTGGTCAAATCTGAAGACATCTGCACCCTCGTGTTCAGTGTCTAAGTCCTGTGAGAGAGATTCGTCCTTGGTTTAATTGTGAGAATGAGTTGTAGGTGGTAAGGAATGATGGTGCAGCAGAGTCCCCAGAAAGCCTGATTTCCCAGGGTCCTCTCTGGTTCAGCTGCTGTGACTAGCGCCTGGTTAGAGCTGAATAATGAGTCTGTTAAGAGAGGGATGCGGTGCGAGTGTGTGAATGCTTCAGTGGGCAGCTGGCTGTTAGGTGTGCTAAATGAGGAGGTTTTATTATCATTTCATTTTCCATCTTTTCCAAGAATCCTATTGTGGCGTATAACCAGTTTTCCTCGCCTCCCCTGAGAGAATGCCTCGTCCTTTCTTCGTTTATATCCCCTTGTGAAATGAGGTAGGAGAATAGAAATGTATTCCAGTTGTTTTTTGCCTCCATTAAATATTAAACCGGTGCAGTCCATGGCAGATAATCAAATCCAAATCAGTGAGGAATATTATGGCCATAAATATGTAAGTGTTCCTTGGGAAGCAGCAAGTATATGATGCTATTGGGGCAGCAGGAACCAATAGAGAGTAACATTTTGACTTAAAAAGCCACTAGTTAAATTACTAGACTCTCTAGTATGGTGTAACTGAACTTAATTATTAGTGACCACAGCATGTGAGATTTGCTATCGACGAAGATCTGTTTTTACAATGCAGCAAAGATATATGTATTTTGTCATTCATAAATGGTTTGTGAAAACAATACTGCAATAAATATTTATGTGCAGTATTTAGCTGTGTTTAGTTTTCATCTAAGAAGAAAAATGACATAAAAGAGATCCTTAATGTTTCATTTGTTTGTTACCGTTGTGTATATTTCTCCTAGGAAATTTCAGTAGATACATCTGAGGCAAAATTGATACTACAACATAACTTTCAATTCTCCTGAGGTAAGAAAGAACAACTTTTTTGCAATAAAAATTGTATTAGGGTCTAAGAGTCTTACAGTGATGCTGTATATGCTGTAGGCTGACAGTGTCTGTGGCATCAACATGATAACGCCTGGGAGTTCATGCAGAAGTGTGTGTGTGTGTAGATGTTTTCAGCACAAGTCAAACTTTAACTAAGCTGAGGGAGACTTTCAGGCTGAATAATTTAAAGGAACAGAGAGGCTTGGTCCACATGGTTTGCTCTGAAGCCTGACACAAGAACTGAGGATGTACTCTGTGTGTAGCATGGGTGGATTTCTCTGAACTTCTTTGTGTGTGTGTGTGTGTGTGTGTGTGTGTGTGTNNNTAAAGAAGAAATGCATTCTGAAATGTAAGAGTTCAGAACATTCTTCACTCACTGGGTGACCTTTAAAGAAATAGTACATGCAGAAATGAAATTTCTGTCATTATATATTCACTCTTGTGTTGTTCCAAACCGTATGACTTATTTTTTTAAACTGGTTCATGGTGTCCACAAGCTGCTGAGCTCCAAAAATGACCTTCTAAGTCATACGTTATCATTTGACTTTAGAAGACTTGAAATATAGCACATAAGCTATGTAGGCTAGTGTTATGGAACTTTTAATGAGTTTTGGTCACTGTGAACATGAAGATTCTTCAAACTTTCTCCTAATGCCAGCATATCTGTTCAGAATAACAAGATGTTTCATTTTTGGCTGAACTGTCTCTTTAACCCAGGCCAGATTCGGTCATATTTTGAAAAGAGATGCCCTTGTTTCTGCCTCTGACTGAAGATCGACACGTTTCATTTCTGCTCACTTTGAGTGTGGAAGGACAAACTTCTCCTTTCCCCGACTGATCGTCGAGATGAGAGGCTCGATGTCTAATTCTGATGAATATTTGATGAGGCTTGTGTTCTGACAATCTGCTGGCCCACTATGGATGCAGAAACTTGTTCTTGGGTGAAACTTGAAAAGTTGCTCTTTGGGTCAGTGCCCAGATCTTGCTGTCTGAGCATCAGGCTGTAATGGCTCCTGACTGACAGGAATGAGGGCTGCAGCTGCGGAGCTGTCAGAATCTGCAGCCCTGTGTGACGCCATGTTTGAAATAGTGATAAAGGAGAAGTGGGCTGCCCTTGTGGTGACAGCTATAATGGGATGAAGTGTGCTGACTCTGCATTGCCAAGGCCCCTGCAGACTTCAGTGGGGGACCCTGTTACAGCGCAAGGAAAGACTTTCATCAAGTTTTTATAGATCTTTTGAAATAAACAAGCTTGAGGTTTCATGAAAGCATATGGTTTTCAAACTCATGTTTAAGCACTCAGGGGCTCTATAATATACAGAATGCTAGCATTTAGTATTAGCATTTATCACAATAGCTTAGTTACTCATATGCGCAGTATGTCCCCAGTCCTTCTTTTGGATGAATGTCCAGTTTTGTTCCTGGTGATCAGCTGTCCTGCAGAGTTTAGCTCCAACACTAGTTTAGCTTGGTTAGCTGGTTAAGGTTTGATTGATTAGGGTTGGAGCTAATCTCTGTAGGACAGCTGACCAACTGCATCATGTTAACCAATGTTGTTCCTTTCACAGTCATAAAGAACAGTACACTATGTACAAATCTTAAAGGTACAGCAGCAAAAATCAGCTTGTTTAGAGGGGCAGTAAAGGGAAAAAATATTCCCATTTACCTACACAAACAACTTTGACTAACATTATAAGTGGCTTTCATGAATAAAACGAAATGATTAAAACGATGATTTTGACCCCTTCAAACCGCTCCGTTTCAGTACAGTGTGTACAGCTCTGGCTCACTGCTTGTGAAATGCAGTGCGGTACCGCCCAATTAAACTGTGATGTTAGACAAAGATGTTCACCAAGCACAAAAGCTTCATTTCCAGTGATAAAATCATTAGATTTGACTCTGTTCATTTGTGCTTGGGCAAATGGACAAGGAAAATGAGGTTATAACTCTAATTAGCAGAGCCACTGTATATGTTCCATTTAAAGACTGCAGATTTTAATGAATCTAGTGCAATACATCCAGCCTTTCAGAACATAAATAATGTCACAGATTTCTCATACTTATATATAGATAGTTCATGCCACTGTAGCTCTGTAGGAATTTTTCTACAGTATGTCTCATTGTGACATTCCTCATGTATGTCATATATTCATATTTGTGTGTGTGTGTGTGTGTGTGTGTGTGTGTGTGTGTGTGTGTGTGTGTGTGTAAGGTAAGTGACACTTAGAATCTGTAAAATTCATACAACAACATTCCTACAGCAGATTTCTATGGGCACTCATGAGTAAGACACTTCTATGAGAGTTCATTTAAAAATGTATCATTCTGTTTCATTATCTCACCCTCATGTTGTTCCAAACCCCAGATTACTTTCTCTCATTTTGAATAATGCTGATTCTGCTCTTTTGTTTAATACAATGGAAGTGAACGATGTCTGAGACTATCTATCACTAAAATTCTGCCTAACAATCTCCTTTTTTGTTACACCCATTTTTGGATGTACTATCCCTTTATCCCTCGATTTATTGTCCCTATAATACGTGCCCTAGACATCAGAAAGTGTCTACCAAATGAGATTTTCCTTAAAATGCATTGTTATTTAGTGTCTGTTTTTCTGTGTGGATTCTGCTGTCGGCCGGGCTGGACGTGGTTCACACGATGTTGATGAAGCAGCTTAAATGGACTTGTTTACTCAGCTGACACAAACACCACGATCCATCACATCCCCAGCCAATAGAGAGAAAGTACAAACAAAGTGTGTCTCTCTCCTCCGCAGGGGAAACTTCTTTGCCAAGTTGAGACAGAATCCAATCACCAACCAGTGCTGACACTCAGCAAGCAGGAGCTCTCACTTTGATGAATAATTCCTCCAAGTTGACATATGTATGAGGACACACACGCAAACAGTCAATTTCAGCAGCTGTTACAAGTTTCTCATTCCTGCTGTAGTGAACTGAGGTTGTGCTGGTGAACATATGGCCAGAGAGACACTGTAAGCAGAAGATAAAGATGTATTACTCCATCCCTTGCTTCTGTGTGTGTGTGTGTGTGTGTGTGTGTGTGTTTTCACAATTTCATGCTAGCTAGTATTTTTTAACTTCCAACCCTAAACAAACAAATAGTTCTTATATAGTGCACAGTATACATGCTGTGGTGTTTAGTGTGCCTTCCTGTGAGGAACACATGCACACTACACAAGAGAAAGGAACAGTGTTTATTTTCTACCCAGAACTGAACATAATCTCTCAGGTGGGCACAGGTGCCAATTCATGCACGGTGGGTGTTAGTTTCAGTCATGATTAACAAAAGCCACTACAACAATGCCATTTATTTGGAAGGGATGAAGAGTGAAACCCTAAATTAAATCTTTAGTTAGACTTAGGCCCATTTCACATAGCATTGCGTCTGTAATGTGAGCGCAGTGATTAATCAGATGGGGCAGAGATGAGAGGCCGTGCCGTATGGAGTGATGGATGTGCCAGCTGAGCTTAAAATGAAGTGACTTTATCCCCTGTTGCATGTACCTCATTTCCACATTTAACTCCATATCTAAGACAATTAGTGATGTAGAGGTGATGTGTGAGAGAGAAATGGAGAGTTAAAATGAAAGGAGAAAGTAGAGCAGATGAAGTGAATGACAGGTGCATTATGGGTGAGGGAGGGTGAGAGAAAGAAAGGTGTTGAAAGGTGGATGAAACAAGGAGATGCAGATAAGGTTTAAAAGAAACCTGACAAGTAACAAAGCAGGGGTGGAGTAGACAGGTGGATAATACAGTAATGGGCTGTGTGTTATTGTGTGGATGGGTGGGTCTATTTGCAAGGAAGAAAAGAAATAGTAGGACATGAGAAAGTAGAAGCGAGTATTGGGTACAGGAGGACAGGCAGAAGCAGTGCTGGTAACCTCAGAAACAACCAGTCAGAACCAGCCTCATCATGCTAACAAGCTAGCAGATACACAACACCTGCAACAATATTAGCAAAGACAATAAAAGAGCCTGGACTCTTTTATAAGGAATTTCAAAAGAAGAAAATTCCTTATAAAATTCCTTTTTTTTATTCTGTTGCACACACACGAGGGGAAACTTCCATTTGTGTGCAATGTGTGTTTCCATGACAGAGTTTATACACATGTTTGTTTTGCATTTGTGTATCTGCCAGTTTGTATAATTCCATTCATTACCATTGATGGGTTAAAAAATACATTAAGATTCTTACTAATCAATTTTTATTTTATACATAACTTTGCCTATAGATTTTAATAAATTATAATAATAAAATGCAGAATCTGTCAGAAATTTCCATTGAACACTGTTATATTTTCTTTTTTCCTTTTAAAAATAATGGCTTGATATTTATGACATTATATTTAATGGAGTGACATCATAATTTTGATCACATGATTCAGTAAATTAATTTACAATCTTATTATTTTTTATGTTTACACTTCATGTTGCCATTATTAATTCCACTCATGAATAAATATAGTTTTGTGACCTTAGCCAGTGATTTTATTTATATCTATTTTACCTCATTTAAGTGGATAAGATTTGGTTTGTATGACATCCTGTAGGCATTGCAAACATTGCCAAGTACAGAGATTTTGCTTAAAGGAACTTTGGTGATACTACCAGAATTTACTGTGAACCTCCCTTCCCTCTAGGACAGCCATATCAGGCACTGTGTGAGAAAAACATATGGATCATTAGAGAATCCAGTCAGATAGATGGTCCACAGCATCAGGTCCCACAGCAGCCGGCTGTGGGACAGTTTTTCCCTCTAAGCTATCAGACTTGTGCACTCTGATACTCTTTGCACTTTATTAGTCTACGCTGGTCTCTGACTAGCATATCGCCAGCATATGAATGCTAATGCGTGTTATTGCACTCCAGTGACACATACTGTACCCAATATATTGTGAATAGTTGCGTATATTATACATACTTTGCAGTGATTGTAGTTTTTATTGTGTACTTTTTGCATATCTTGTCACAAAATCTGCAGTGCTGCAGAATTTGCAGCCAAGATTTACACTTGAGTTTGTAGCGAGAAGTGATTTTATTATTATTTATTTGAAATTGGTATGCAAATGTAACAATGTCTAAACTCAAACAGGGATGATCTAGGTATAGATGATTTAGGCTTGCAGAAAACTAAAGATGATCAAATAAAGCACAGAGATAAAACAATGGCTTATGAATTTAAACTTTACCTCCACATCTGTACAAACACCCGCCGCATTTCACATGATCGAGTCAAATGATCACAACAATGTCAAACAAGGTCAAAATGTTATTTTCACCTGCTGTGTGAAGTCGCAGCAGATTCATTAGAATCTCAATGTTATTTATTTCTTCAGTTTATTCCCATCAGCAACCAAGAGAGACGCGGCACGTTCACGCACACCCTTCTCATGCATCTCCACGGCAACTCGCAGCCAGGTTAAATCAGTTGTGAGTCTCACAGGGAGAACGCACATTATCTCAAATAATTCCTCCCAACTAAAAAGCTTTTTTGTTTCGCTGTGACAGGCACAGAATGAGAGGGAAGCGCTCCATTTGCGAGTATCAAATAATGAGAGTGAAATAAAGCTTGTCTTTTTTCATTTGTCTCCTCTGATGAACTGATAAATATGGGTTGGCCTCTAGAGTATGGTCTCCATTTGGATGCCTCCTAGCTTTCACGTGTTTGCATATTGGTTTATTTACTTGGGGGGATAAAAAGTCCACATCATGTTTGGCCACACGCAACTGAAGCCTGGACGGTTAAAGTACTTACATGCCTGCCAAGAAATGTTAACCTGAAAGATGGAAATAAATTTCAGCGAGCATGTTTGAATCCTCACACACCTGTTCTGTCTTCAGTGTGTGTGTGTGTGTGTGTGTGTGTGTGTGTGTGTGTGTCTACAATTTGCATACCTGAGTGTAAAAACAATAGTGAAAATGAATAAAAGACATATAAACACGAAGCAAACAGATAAAACAGGCAGGAACCTTTGTAAGGAGTATGTTTCTGTTCTTTGAAGCGTAATTGGCCACTTCTCTGCACACACAAGAACCGAGGGTCCCTTAGCTGGCCTGTAAGCCTGCAGAGAACCAAAGATGAAAGTAGATGTGATAGACATCCGTCCGTATGAAGAAAGAGCATGTGTGTATTTCATGAATATATCTGTGAATATTTCACCATTCTGGAACATGAAAAAACAGAACATGTGTGCCAATCCACACATCAGAGTATTACTGCAAAATCATAAATGAAAATAGTGTCATGCTTCTTTGAAGACATACTGGTTTAGTCACTTGTGCTTGTAAAAGCAAGCACTACTATTACTGCTGCTTATAAGTATAGTAAGTATAGTAGTATACCTATAGTAGTATACCTCTAACTCAATGTATTACATTCTGGCACATAACTCTCTCCATTCGGTTTGTGCTATGGACATAAATCAAACTATGCGGATTGTTGAGCAGAGGTGTGCTATTACTTTTCTAAATGATCTGACCTGAGATTTTTGCCTTGTGGACAATAAAATGGGTAAAAAAATAATTACATCGATTTACAATGAAGGAGAGTCCCAAGCCACATCTAGGGGCCAGACTAACATAAAAACAGCCGGTAAGTAACCACCTACACAAAACATCCTGCCTAGCATACACAACTGCATAGCAACACCCTGGCAACCACCAAAATCTTAGCATCGTGGCAGAGAGTTCTGCACAGGCAGAAAATGTAAAAATGTACTTCGTATCATTATCTCGCCCCTTTGTTTTGTTCTAAAATTATGAGACTCACAAAAATAATATGAGAAAGAGAGAGATAGTGAGAGAGAGAGTATAGGGGAGAGATTACATGTGGAGGGATAATTGGAATCACACAGAGATACAGTGTTCATAATTGCAGTGCTTACCTCAGTACAGCAGGTTGCACTCAAATGTTCTAAGTAATGTAATAATAACGATGAGAGGGGTGTTTTAACAGGCCATAGCACATTGTACTTTATGAGGCTGCTGTGCATTTCTAATCCACCTATATTTTATGACCCCACAAGAATATTGCGGTAAAGTCATGCACAGCTATAAATCTGTACATGAGAATAAGCTCTCGGGCTGGTAGGGGGTTGAGGTGATTTTTACAGCTCACAGATCAGAACATAGGGCTCTTATCTGTCGCCCTGCTCACTTCAATACAATTTTGTCCCAGCATCCCCTTTGCCTGACAAGCACTCCTTCATGCTAAGCTGCTAAAATCCTTTTTTTCCCTCTTGTCTTCTCTCCCTTTCTCCTCAACCCTCCGTTTTTTCTTTGATTCATCTTCCCATCCATATTGTCACATGCCTGCATGTGTGTAAAGAATGACCGTTCCATGTCATTTATAATGTAGATAACTTTCTTCTGTGGAATACAAATGAAATGTAGCATGTTGGTTTGTGCTTTTTGTCGTACAATAAATGTGGATAAGGACCAGGGCCTGTCAAGCTCCAAAAACGCACAAAAGCATACTGAAATAAACAGCACATTGTGCTACATTCCTAGTCTTTTGAATAAATATTAGGAACAGACTAAATTTTGATTTGTGCTACATTGAAAAGCTCATATTGAAAGTCATGCTTGTCATCTGTGGTCACCCTTCAGTTTTTATTGTATAGAAAATAGCAGTTTGGACTATAAATAAGCCATAAGTAAACGCATGTGGCTACAAAATAAAATCAAAAATGGTTTAATAAAAAATCTGAGTAAATGATAGGTTTTATACATTTGGAGGGAACTGTTTATTTTAATAGCAATGCTAAGCTTTATGAATGCTGCAAATGGTTTGGTACCAAGTGCCGGTTTATACTTGATGTTTACAAGCTTGTATAATTTATGCAGGATGTATTTACAGAACATTTCAGTACCACACAACAGCACATGAAAGTCCAATAGACTGTTTGCCTGTGGGACCCATTCAGACAGCATTACTGTCAAATACAGCGTAACACCAGACTGATCCAAGTTCTGTAGCACCAGAGGTGTATTTTATTTCCGTTTCATAATGATACACATACTTATCATACTAATCTAAATGTGTGTGTGTCTTATTCAAGGATGGCTGATCATCTCGCTGCCTTTTTACCATTATCTTCCATAAAATAATTCTAGTTCTGGCCCATTTGCCTTTATGAGGTTTGCCTTTTTTGTACATAGCCAAGGGCTTGTTTAAAATCTGGTTCATTTTCATTTCGCACTTGTCATAATTTTCACCAGGACGTGCCAAACTAGTGGCCAAACTACAAAAACAAGAACTGACTGGTCTAGATCGGTAAACTAAAGCCAATAACCTCTCAAACCCCACCAGTACCTTCCATCAGCACGCTGCTGCCATCTACTGGCTAATATTGTCGGTGACGTCACCATATGGCGCTTCAATGCAATGCAAACTCGCAGAATTCAGTGTTGAGCACAAATCATGTGTTTATTTATCAGATTGATAATTTAGCTCCATTCAGTTATTCAAGTGACTGCATTCTAACATTGTAGCAATGCTGCCTTACAAAAGTAGAAACTTTTGCTATAAATAAAAATATAATATTTGAATGATACCCGTGATTGTGATCTTTTATAATCACAGAATATTCCCCACTGAGCCAATTACAGCAACTAATGCACAAAGCACAAATTACTACACTTTTACCATTGATGTCTAAACAACAGTCTCTGCGTGACAATCAATATACAAACTATTCAACTATACAAATAGCTGCACTTACAAAAACTGTTATGTATTTATGGTCACGTGTGATAATTGTATTCTAACAAAAAGAGTTTGTTTTCTTAGTTATAAAAATAAAACTACTTCTGAATAACAACAACCTGTAATGTTTTGAAAACAGCAGTGAGTTAGTCCCATAAAAACTTAGTCCCATAAGTTTTTGAGTCCCATGCAGGAAAGTAGTCTTAATATTCTTGAGCAAAGATTCATTGTTGGAAGGCTTGTGAGCAACGTCATCACGAATATTCATCAATGTTCATAAATTAATAATTCATTAGCTAGAGTAGGATTCGTATTTTCGTGGACCTAATTTACTAAATATTTACACAGCTTCTTGACCTATAGGCTATACTATATATTTCCCTTATCATTATATGTGGCCAATACATTTAAAATGTTTTTTTCTATCAACATTTATACTCTATATTTTACTTGTTAATAACTCAGGGCCACTGTGCTGTACACTGACATATTTACATATTCTTTTCATTTTGCTCTGTTTTGACAGGAGTCATTGTCTACCTAGACCCCAAACAGTATTTTAAAATGCAGTTAGTCACGTCATGATAACAGGGTGAAAACTTTACATTATCAAAGGGTAATGGCTCGTTTTAATTGTGCATCTGCATGAACAGACTGTGGGTAAAGGTGAGAGGTGGGACTCATATGAGAAACATTCACACAGCGACTGATTACGAAGAATAGACACACTTAATTGTTGAGAATTAAATAATGAGTCTTATTGTATTTATTGGATTGTGAAGCCATTTAGCTGTTGCCCCATGATTATTTTAAAGGGTGCACAGGTCACAGTATTGTGCTGTAGAGGGCATCTGAGGTCCACAGGTCTTTGGGGACACAGACTATAAATTAATTTTTATTGATCAGTCATACAAATGCAGAGGTTTGCCAAATGGAAGGTGATCTCACTGCAAGGGTATGAAGTCAAGGTATAAATAAAACAATAAGATATAAGCAGATGTCCATGAGGTTTACAGTATTCACCAAATTTGGACTAGAATCAGTATTTGATAAATACACACTGAAAATGTCATTTGTAGTTATCATCCTGTGTTTCTGTCAAACCTTTAATGCTCAACAAAGAATGATTTAATGTACTGTATCTGTAAAATGGATTCAATGTGATTTAAAAAGGATTTCAATTGAACTACATGAGAGGATCTGAGCAGTTTCACTGGGTTCTGCTGATGTGGTTATTGAGTTGCTGTGCATTATCCCTGTGGCTTGATTAAAATTATGATCATTGTAGCAGCACATGTGAAAATTATATGTTGTTACTCAGCAGGATTTTGATGGCCCCCGGTTCCATCTATTGCCCCTCCCCCTTTATATTTTCAAGACAGATCAATAGCAAAATGAATTCAGAAGAACCTAAACCTCACTTTTTGTGGTCAGAGAATGTCCAGCGATGGCTGTTTGTCTTACGGGCTGTAATACGTCTAAAATCCAATTATAAAGAAACCATAGTGGAAGGACGCTTAGCTGAAACACACTAAGATGAAAAATGAATTTAGAATGCATTGTGCTTACTAAAACTGTTCGGAGAGGCCGGAGCGCAAACTCAGTTAGGCCATGCTAGCTGGAAACGCGCACATTACGCTGACATTAGCATAAATGTGTTATCGATTCTCATTGAAGTTAACCTTCGGTTCTGTCTGGGGGAATTAGCTGGGGTGGACTGAAGAGCTAGCATGTATCCCTGTGTGCGCGCGAGTGTGAGGGAGAATATAGTAATGAATATGTGACCCTTCTGTTTGATCCCTCCTGCCCCTTATGACCCACCGATGCCATACTCATCTTCATACACACACACACACACACTTGTGTCATCTGCTTCACTTCCAGACATGTCTTCTTTCATAAGCTGTCATTGTGGACATCCATCAGCTTTAGCCCTCTCAAGTCCTTTGACAGGAATTTTTGAAAACCTGTCTGAAAGGCTCAAGATGACGTCTTTCCCATCATGTAAGCGGGGGAGAGAGAAATCAGGATGGGAAGGGGGACATGAAGTGGCGACTGACCACCGAAGAAGGATGATCAGTAAATAACAGTCACCCCGGGGGCTGTGTGTGAGGTGCTTCTCATCTGGCCCCCAGTCAATGTAATTTAAATGTAAATTTCAGAGATGTGTAGCGTTAAAAGGCTTATATTAGTGAAAAGGGAAAAGTTAATGAATGTATTTCAATCTGGGTAACCACACAGGCCTCCTCATTTACCTCCTGAAATATATGAGTGGTGTAGCTGAAGATTGGGGCTGGGGTAATAAACATGTTCTTCCACAGCCCTCCCTTCCTGTTAAACCAGCCTTCACAATCCTTTATCTAGTCCATCTTCTCTGGTTATGTCACAAACACAATAGAGTTTAAATTTAAAGATTTCATCTAAGGTAGAGATGAAAAAATGCCCTGATGAAAAAAAAAATGTATTTTGTAATTTTTTAAAAATCAGTGTTAATTTTAATTTTTAGACAATTATTAATTGTAATATTCTTCATATTTTCTGTACTGAAGTGTTATTGGATATTGTCATGCCACCATTTGATTGACATTTTAAACATTTTTATTGTGGAAAAGCCAACTCAGATTGCCACGCCCCAGATTTTAAATAATTGAAAGTCAATATAAGGCCTGTTTAACACAAGTGTGCTGAAGTCTCAGTCATATTTCTTAATTAACTTAACCAACAAGCCAGGTCAAAGATTTCCTGTTATACGGCTAGAACTAACCAGCATAAACCAGCCTGAACCATTTGGACCATGGGAATGTATGCAAGAAGCTATATAGAAAGAGGCTGATTGAGAGGAAGGGGGAGGCGAAAGAATGAAAGAGCGATGCAATCTTGAGAAGAAGAAGGCAGGTTGGTTAAAATTCTGCCTGCATATGTGTGAACTGGAGAGCTGCCTCTTCTATGAGTGCTGAGGCTTTTCTTATAAAGCGCTAACAGCTGGAACGTTCATGTCACCTTTATTGAGAAGAAAATGCCTTATTCTGTTATTGCAAACACACACATCACAGTAAAGTGGAGGACAGTTGTAACATAAAGACATTGCCTTAGATAAGAGTTATGGAGTAATAGAGGCATACAGTAATGTCTGGCAAATCCTAATTATTGTGCCTTTCTGGCTCCTGCATCAAGCTGAAATGCAAATTGTGATGTCAGAGCCGCAACAAACATTTATGAAAAGCAATAAATATTACCTTTTATGGGATATAAAAAATCCACCTATATTTTGTGGAATACAGTATATAGATCAAAGAAATCTCATTTGAGAGCATGTATACTGACTGCATGGCCTAAGGTGCTTCAGTGAGTGTTAGCAGAAGTGTTTATGGTTAATTTAGATGTTTAAAAGATGGATCTTGATTAAAAATGTATTTCTATGCTGTGCTCTGCCTGCTGAACACAGTCACTCATTTTGTAGGCTTGAGCTTGCTGTTAAGAATGCTTAAATAATGACCCACACAGAGCTGTTGTCCTGTGAGCACATGCTGTCTTCTCACTCAACTCCTGTAAAGTTGAATTGTATGGGATTAAGCAGTTAAAACTGATTTAGAATCAGCCTGGCTTGCCTGAAAGTTTTTCCTGACCCTTCCAGTGACAAGAAAACTTTCAGTTACTTCAGTTTCAGTTTCACCACAGCAAACATTCATGTCTATTAATGGACATCCCCATTGCCTTCTGTTTTATTTCCCATAATGCTCCTGTGCTCATGTTAATAAAGCTGAATTGTTTTTACAGAAGCTGTGCACCATAGCTCTGAATCCATTATCTGAACCTGGTTTTCTCTGATGCAATAAAGTGTGTAATTAATTTCTGATACAGGTACAAATTCCCTTGGCTTCCTTCAAATAAAGAAATGTACCCCTTACTGACACTCTACATCACAGAATATCATCAGTAAACACCAGCCCTTGATAGGGAGCAGAAATGCCCTCTATAAAGGGATGTTGAAGGTGACTGACCATCACATGCCTCACTCTTGGGTAAGGCATGCAAACAGCAGAACATACAAATGAGTGGAGACTACACAGGCTGCACACTAACACATCTATAATGTGGGAAACATTATGGCAAGAGCAGTCTTTCTCTCAGAAATAGGATCATTTATATTAAATATTAAATGTTTCTTTATTACACATTTTCTTTGCAGGAACAACTCTAAGGCTCTGTGGTGAGAGATTGATGTGACTGTAAGCTTCGGGGATTCTCAGTAGGATACATAATGCATGTTGAACCACAGTAACACGAAATAACTGAGTTTAAAAGATAGTCCCAGTTTAAAGGTCCCTGTGCAACAACAGGTGTAGGTCAGTAGTTTGGGTGATACTACATTTAAACAAAGTCCAGGTGGTATTTAGAGCTCTGGTTAAGTCTGTAACTGAATCATCGAGTATGGATTGAGAAATGTGTTTACATTTGCTTTAAGGATTATATTAAGAGTTGTACTCATTCAACACTGTTAAACAGATTTGTGAAAATTAAACTCATATTGGTGGTTGAAAGCATCAAATTATTTACTAATAAAGTAACTAGAACTTGTCTATCAGTTCCACTCTTCATTTCTGCTGGTGCTGGTATTGTGTGACTTGTTTGTAGTAAACTGAGTATGGCTATAATATTAATATCCATAAAGGAAAGGCATATTACTAATGTATGTGAGCTAAGAATTTCCTTTACATTCATGTTCATTGACATTTCTCATAAAAACAAGCGTCGGAAATTATTAATAGAAGAAGCAAAAACTACAAAATAAATGGTGTTTATCATACAATTTACACGTTATAAAACGCTCTAACATGTTATTTTCTTAACCCAAACACTTGCAATACATTGTGCCGCTATGTATTTGAACACGTTTCCGAAGTGCTGGTCTCGGGTTTCGGCTGCTCTCTCCTGACTCCGCCCCTTCAGCTCGACGCGCTCGTGTCTCGGCTCTCCTCAGGCTTGTCAGTGCGGGCGAGAGCGCTGCTCAACATGGCGTCGGACGGGATGATTTTAACTAACCACGACCACCAAATCCGAGTTGGAATATTAACAGGTAAATATGAAATGACATCCGCTCATTTTTCTTGTTGTCACTCATCCTCATGTGTTTGTTCATGCTGTCGCTCGCTGCGCTGTGTCGTGCCGGTTGTGATGTTCGCGTGGTGATTCCTATCTGAGCGGCTTCTGCCGAACGCTCGCGTGCCTCCATTCGTTTGCAGGCGACGGTGATGAAAATCTGAGCGTTCGTTCTTCTGCATATTTTCTAATGCAGTCGTGTGTCTGTGCATGCATGCATACGGCTTTCTGAGATCTGCCTTTGGTCTGTCATGCAGCAAAGCTCAGTGTCAAGACAACAGTTTGTGTGATGAATTATTCATGCCTTGTACGCAAGACATCCAACTAACATAAAGCAGAACGCTGGAAAACCCTCTTATATCTGTGAATGAACCAACCAGTCGCTGACATATGTCTTCCCTTTGCCATGTCGATAGGTTTGTGCAACGAATACGAGTGGGAATAGATGTATGAATATGAGTTAGTATTTGGAGTTGGTCACGCAATGTTTTTTCACAGCAGCATCTCAGCTTCACGGATGCTTTCAGGCTTTATTTGTACACATGTAACGATACGTATAAATATCCACAGCATCGCGTGCAACAGATTAAACGCCCGGAAATCATGCATTTAACGCGACTTTGAAGGTTACCGATCACGGTTTAAAGTGTGTGCCACCGATTGAGCGATACTCATTTTAATAGTCTTCGTTGATCGACACCCCGATTTTTTTTTTTGCCTAACGGGAGATCAGGCAGCCGCCTTCCCGCTGCCCCACGGGAACGGGATGGAGTGAGTGATGAAATGCACACATTGACTGAATGCAAATGTCAGTGAGTTTGCGGCGTGTCACGTATTTATGACATTCCTCGTGTTTCTGCCGCTGTCGTGCGGCCGTCGGCGATGATCGTCGCGAGGTGGAATGACATTAAACAGTATGGGAATCCCCCTCCCCCATCACACACCCGTCAAAGCAAGACTTCTGAGCGAGGGTGCTGTCCATTTCTTTTAGTGCTGAAATGTCGTCAGCCTCATATTTGTGCTGGTGTTCTGAGCTCCGTACAGCCAAGAGAGAAATATGCTGGGGAAGGTAAGGGGGATTTTCCCGAGGACATTATAACCCCCCCTTGCCTTTTCTCTAATACTAACATCAGCTGATGTAGTCCATCATTAGTCACAGTCACGCCTAGGCCTCCTAGGAGATTGGTTAGCATGCCTTCACTGTGTAGGGGCATGTTGTGCACGCTTATTGATGAGGAACACTGTGTGTGCAAATGTGTGTGTAAAGGAGGCAGGGAGGGAACGTGAGCATGGATGCCTGAGAGTGAGATGAAAATGGGACCGAGCACATAGAACTACAGAGCATGCATACTTATTGCAGTTTTAAACAGTCAAGCTTTGACAAGCAAAAAAACGTTTGACTTGGGCCATCCATGTTTAAGATCAGTGAAGCCCAATTCGGTATTAATGGTTCATGGAATGTGCTTTTCTAAAAATAGATCTCTGAAACATTTACCCTAGGCATTTAAAAATTGCATTGAAAACAGAACTTGAATTATTTGATTTTTTTTTTGCTATTCAGAGTTGATTTGATTTTGTATTTATTTTTAGGGCAGCAGTTGAAAATGAGTGTACATGCTTTGCAGATTTCCAGAGTGGTTTCCAGGCAATAATAATATGAATGTTATACGTATACCTCTCATAGCCTGGTGCATTTCAGAGGGAAACAGTTGGAAAAAATAGATCAAATTCACAATTCTAGCCTAAGGTTTTGGTTGAATGCTGAGCTCAGACTCTAAGTTTTCAAAAGGTGTTACTTTTTCTAAAGGAACAAAAAATATGTGTACCCAACAATATACTTTCTGACAAAACTGTGTGCATTCAGGGACTACATTTAACATGTTGTAAATCGCTTGTGCTTACTACATACGTCAAATAGGTTTGACCAAGGATTTTTCATTGAGCTTAGATAGTTTTTGCATGTTTTGCACACTGTGGAAGATTATAGGAAGATGGTTCAGAAATCTTATCTTTTCATTCAAAGATTCCAGCATCAGTTACTTTCTCGGCTGTAGAAGCTGTCAGGGCCTGTCTGAGATGTTTAGAGCGATTCTCCCGTGTGGGAAAGGCTTCTGTGTGTTTCCTCCTGAACAGCTGTCGTACGTCAACAAGAAAACTAAAGTCAGATACAAACCCATCATTGATGCCTTGTATTTTCTTAAAGACAGGATATCAGTAAGTTTTTTGTTTTTGTTGTAGGTGCATTATGATCCACAGGGACATTGCAGGGACACCCTGGGAGTGAAATAGAGTTAGGAGATCTCTGCAACGGGAGACAGGAGGAACGATTAGAAAACCTGTTCAAAAGCAATACTTACTCTAACAATCCTTGTAACAATCCAGTTCTGTTTGGTGTCACTGTAGGGCCCAGTAATTACACACTTCAGCTTTAATACATGTTTGCAGTGTTATGCACTATTTATTGCATATTCAAAACTTGCACCTTTCTAAAATGACTTTGCTTTAAACTCAATGTCATAATCTCTTTTCAATCTTCCACATGTAGCAGACATTTTTCATTGTAGATCTTTTTATTCTAAAGTATGTATATTACAGAAGTATAATGAATTACAAAGTGTTTTGTTGACTTTAACCCCTACTACCACCCCATAGCTGATATGTCATTTTAAACAGCCCCATCCTTTGCTAATAATTGAGTAATGGTATCGAAAAATCATAGATGTTGCAGCTAGACTTGCAGTTTTTTTTCAGAGAATAAAAGCTGATAGCTGGAATAGTAACAAGAGTTTATTTTTAGGTCCTCACAAAGTTGCCTATTAGTCACAAGTCATCAGCTTTTCTTCTTTGTGCCCTTTTGAGCGCTCTCTTCAGATGAAGTTACTCATGGACACTGTGGTGTCAGAGCATGTTAGCGCCCATGTGAGTGGTGTCTTTCCCATAACACTCAAATACACGCAAGCCCAGATCTTCAGACTCTCGAAAGTTTGCACTTCAGCCCCCTTTAGCACCTTCTGAACTCTCCGCTGGTGAAGGAGCAGACACTTGAATAGCAATTGGGATTCTATGTGCCAGACTTAAAGGCAATAGAGGACCTTGTGTTTGAAAGACATGGGCCTATGCCAAGATCTTATCTCGGCTGAACATCAACAGTTGCCATTAATAAGCCTTAATGAAAGAGAGTTCAGATGTCAGTCTCCAGGTATCATTTCAGAGCCATCAGTATTGAATCACAGGGACATAATTTCACAGGTGTTGGATATTCAGACAAGATCAACTCTGTATAACACTGATGAACACAGTTTTCTGGTCGGTTTTTCCAGTAATTTACATCAGCACATGTACAGGGAACTGTATATGCCTTTTTGAAGTGGTTTATATAAATGAATCCGTGTCAACATTCATGTAAGATAATATTTTAGTGGATTTATGCTTGTGTTTTACTTATTTGCCTCGCAGGCCCTTTTTGCCACATATGAACCTTATTAACCTCATTGAAGGTTTTTGAGGATCACAATTATTTAAAGTTAATTAATAGGTTGATGAGGTTGTTGAAAGTCTCAGGACATACATTTGCTTATTACTATATCATGCCAAAGGTGTTTTTGCAGTATAAATGGAGATATGTGTTCATAAATAATGTTGCACATTGACGCCTTCATGTTTTGTGAAACCAGGTATAAAAGGGCGTCTCTTTTCAGGTAACCGTATTGTGTTAAAAGTACTGTCTATTTAACAGATTAATAATCTATTCCATCAAGGGATTTCTGTCCAGGTGCGTGTGAGATGAAATTGCACGCTTATGATAAATCCACTGCAGTTGTTATCTGCATATGGTTAGAGTTCAGATCTCTCAGCATGAGAATGAGAATTTCTTTTTGAAGCGGATTATCTTTGAAGCATCTCTCTGCCGTTTAGAGAGCCATAGCTCGTTCGGAGATATATTTAATGTAAAGTCTCGGTTATAATGTAACCCCATGGCAATGATGTATGATGTGTTTTTTTTATTTGGCAGTTATTTTACATTAAAATTACATTATTTTGTAAATTTTCTAATGTAAAGCCAACATGCACATGGATTCTTTTTTATTTCAGCTGTTATGTAACCTGTATTTCCTAATTTATCTGTTTATTAAGACAACACGCTAAATTATTCTCGTGCTAAAATAATAGTTTAGGCTATTATTTTGCTATTTATTTTGGCTGTCGTTTGATATAGTCAAAATACATACATTTAAAATTGTTCTCAACAATGAGATTATTGTCATTTGTTTTAGAATTTTATAAACTTTTTTCTCTAAAGATGTTCACCTGGTCGAGGGCTCACACCCTCCTGCTCTGCTATTGGTTGACCTGGTGACGGACAGCTCTTCTGTCCTATAGCAGTGTGTTCCAGCAGGTTTGGCTCCAGGGCCTGCCTCTATTACCACACCACAAGCTCCATTCATAAATGCGTAATGGCTCGTGAACGTGTTGGCTGTGTGTCTGTGTCCTGCTGGGTATTTGGAGCGGTGGGAAATATGATCCAGCAGGACTTTTATGCCGTACCGTCTAGCCTATGCTTCACTTCCCACTTGCACTCTGAGTGTGTGGAAAGCGTGTGAACTCATTGCAGATGGTTTATTGCATTATACACACAGGGATTATGTGACCATTATAAATCCAGTCACACATATCATGTATAATATATCATATTATAATCATATCATAGACACACAAATTTCATTTGAGTTTGGGAGCGAAACATTGGCTTTCTTCTTTGTAAATGCATCAAACTATTAAGTATAATTTATGTACAGTTAAATAATCCCCATATATATAATAGTAGTAAACTATTCAGGCTTCTTTTTAGTCTGTGTTAAAATGATTAATCTTTAATCTTTTTAACCTCAGTATTTATTTGAAATATTGTTATCATAGAATTACATTAATCACAGAAGCGCAAAAGGAAAAAAATGTGAAATTAAACATTGAGATGATTTTGTCAAAATCATCCATTTGAGGGGGGACAACATTTCTGTGGAAAAACAGAAATGAAATTTTGCTGTTATTATTTGATTTCTGTTCATGGATTTTGCAGTGTTTTACAGCCACTCCTATTGTTGGTCCCTGCATTGGATACTAGGTGAAAGAACAATTTGCAACCCATGTTTGCAAAGTAACGTTTTTTTTTTTATATTGTGTGAGCAAACGTACAATATTTCTCTAACATAAGTTTAGTTATATAAAAGTAGCTTGACTGGTGTATTTGCTTCAGAATTGGTCAACAAGTCAAGTCATTTAGTATTTTTTCTTTTGATTAAAATTCCATGTGAGGTGCACAAAATAATAATAATAATTTTCTTTATTTTATGTCTTCATAGCGTGAAAGCATCTGCTAAAAATAACCCACTAAAATTATAAATGTGGATGAAAAATGAGCTTCACTTATTCAGAAGACATTTCAGTATGAAGGTGTATCAGAGTCAACAAGATAATCTTCACATGAAAGAATCGCTCTGAGTTCAGTGACCTCATGTTTTGTTCTGCTGTTAATAATCAAGAAATGACCTTTACCCTCCTCTGTCCCGTGATGCCCTGAGAGCTGGCCTTCAAATGCTGGATCTGTCACGCTGCTGATTAAACAGCTTCACGCTGCTCATGCATTTATCACATGATCCCAAAACAACACAGGTTCCATTGGTTTATACCAGTCTGTCTTTGTCTGTGTCTTTGTCTGTGTCTTTATCTCTCTGTGTGTGTGTATGCACATACTGCACAGACACATACACGTTAAACACCTGATATGTCCTTGTAACTAAAGTGTCACTATATTTGTAGTGACATTTGTCAAAAATTGCACCAGTTGCCAGTTGGTTGCAGCTGTAGCCAAACCTGTACACACAAACATACAGATATACCAGAGCAGTGGCTA